>CM053033.1:22958744-23408744 GCA_028564925.1 Lithobates sylvaticus | reverse complement strand
ACACTGATGCTGCAACACAGAGGTGAGTATTTGTGTTTGTTTTTATATACCCCAAACTCTTTTATCTCCTTCTGTTCACCATTATCAATAGGAGTGAACGTGAAAGAAAATCCCACATTTTGGGCTGTTACCAGAACAGGAACAGAGGGAGAATCTTCCAATGGGGACACCATCTCTGCTAACAACCAAGGATTGTCTCACTTTGGAGTGATTTCTTCTCACTTCCAGTTTGGCTGTAGAAGTGGAAGTGAAGAGAAATCTCCCCAATGGAACGCCAAAAGTGGCAAAAAAAAAAAACTCACGGGTTGAAACCCTCCCTTACCCAATCCAAAATAGAACAAAAAGGTTTTCTTTTTTAGTTCTACTGTAAACTTGTGTAGAACTATATAAAACTTTTATGTGATTGTACAAAACTTACACACAATTATTGTATGACTTTTATACAGAATGACACACCCAACCTACTCCAATCATAATTCTGAGTTGAAGGGCAACAAAAAAAATGTAATCTTTCTACTGGCTCTGCAGTCAGATTCAAGTACAGGGGGTCCCCGAGTTACGAACTCGTTAGGGACCTGGCCGCCTGTTCTTATCTCGGAATTGTTCGTAAGTCGGCCGCGCATGCGCAGCCCGACAATTACGGACATTTCCGATGTTCCGTCTAATGCCGTTCTGCGCATGCACGGCAAATTACGGACGTTTTTCCGAAGTTTGCAGTCATTTTCCGAGGCTCCGTCTGGCCGCGCATGCGCAGAACGGCCCCGGAGGACGGCGGAAAATGGCGGAGGGCCCCCGCAGCACCCAGTTCGTAAGTAGGGGATGTTCGTAGGTCGGGCGTTCGTAAGTCGGGGACCCCCTGTAATCAAGTTTATACAGTAAATGCAATACCAGACCTCGGCCTAACCACACTTGCATGCAGGGCCGGGACAAGGGGTGGGCAGGAGGGGCGGCTACCCCTGGCGCAATGGTATATTGCAGGGGTAGGGGGCACCCTGAGCCTAACCCTAAGGGAAAGGGGGGAGCAGTTTGGCATCTTTGCCCTGGGCACTGGGTGGCCTTGTCCCGGCACTGCTTGCATGGTGTTTATCATACTTGTGGCACTCCTGATGTTTTCTAGAATAGTGCCCCTGTTTGGGGCCTGGCAATAGTGATAAATAGTCCTACAACCAACAAGTTGTTAAAGCGGAGCTCCACCCTAAAGTGGAACTTCCGCTTATCGGATTCCTCCCCCCTTCCAGTGCCACAATTGGCACCTTTCAGGGGGGGAGGGGGGGGGTGCAGATACCTGTATAATCCAGGTATCTGCACCCACTTCCGAGACTAGCTAGCCGCAGCTGCCCCGCCCCTATCCGAAGATGCCGCCCCCCGCCCCCCGTTGTGTCTTGGGAAACACACAGTTCCCAGGACACAACGGGGACCAATGAAGACGCGCAGCGCGACTCGCGCATGCGCAGTAGGGAACCGGGCAGTGAAGCTATTGCGGCTTCACTTCCTGATTCCCTGACAGAGGATGGCGGCGGGGGCAGCCGAGAGACGAGCGGTTGCTCGTCATCTTCTGCCGACACCGCTGGAACCTGGAACAGATAAGTGTCCATTTATTAAAAGTCAGCAGCTGCAGTATTTGTAGCTGCTGACTTTTAATATTTTTTGTGCAGGTGGAGCTCCGCTTTAAGAATACCTGGCCTTGGATAGGTCAATGCAATAAAATGCATCTGGGGTCCGGAACTGAATTTACAAAAAAAGTGATAATAGTGAAAGAGGTTGTAAAGCTCCCTTTGCAAGTTGTACCTATAGGTCGTTGGCACACAAACATCTATGCACTCACAGTGTCACCCTGTGAAGGTATGTGTACCCTTTAAACTTTATCTAAATAGTACCTATAGGTAAGCCTAGAATAAGCTACACAATTCTGGGAAAAATGAGAATCACAATTTTTTGCTTCGAATAAAGATCACGATTCCCGCAGTGTAAAATCATGTTTCACAGGGGTTTTGCCCCCTGAGGAAGATACGGAAAACCCCTTGTATCGACACGCGCTGGGGAAGGGGACAGGACGGAACACTAGGCAGTGAACCTGCCGAGAACGGTCAGCACACCACCCCGTTATTGGCCGCTGTGTCCCGCTGATTCATGCTGTTTTAGAGTGGCGCCCTGACGTGCCATGTTATTGTGAGTACCCTGTGTGGGATTTTATTGTGTTTTATAAATAAATGATTTTACATACTGCACCATGAAGTCCTCCTCTCTCTATTAATATACCGAGGCCCAAGTGCGATTCTATTGACACACTAATGCCCCGTACACACGGACAGAAAATGTCTGATCGGACCATGTTGTCGGAAAATCCGACCGTGTGTGGGCTCCATCTGACTTTTTCCTGCTCTCAAATTTTCCGACAACAAAATCCGATCTGACTTTTTCCGATCGTGTGGAGAGAATTCCGACAGACAAAGTGCCACGCATGCTCAGATCAAATTACGAGACCAAAGCTATTGGCTACTAGCCTCTACGTAGTCCCGTCGTACGCAACGAACGTCACCACGTTCAGAATGATCGGCTTTTCCGACAACTTTGTCCGACCGTGTGTATGCAACACCAGTGTCGGACAAAATCCGTCGGAAAAAATTCCGACTGATTTTTTGGTCGGAATTTCCGATCGTGTGTACGGGGCATTAGGCATAAGTGAGGCCAACTCAGGATTCCGGATACACTGCAGAACCATTTAGTGGTTCTAATGCGTGCATTGACCAAGCCTAAACAGCAAAGGTGAGCATCCCCCGGGACGGTGACATCATAAGGGACGGGGTCACCATGTGACATCAGCCGGTGACCCCGCCCCTTGTCCATATAGAAGTGGCCGCGCAACGCGTCCGGGCCATTACAAGCAGAGAGAGCGGCGTGTCAACATCGGGAGAAGAAGAAGAGTAAAAGAACAACGCTAGTAAAAGAGCCGCAAGAAGATAGCGGAGGCCCGGCAAGAAGAACCGAAGAGCGGGACAAGACCACCGAAGTCAGAAGAAGACCCCCGAAGTCAGAAGAAGACCCCTGGAGCTGTCTAATAAAGTACATTAAAACCTGTGTTGTGTTTTTTTTAACACTTTTTCCCTTAGGTGAATGGGTAGGGGTACCATGTACCCCATACTCATTCACATAAGGGGGCCCACAGATCCTGGCCCCCCACCCTATTAAAGGGGGCTCCCGGATTCCGATAAGCCCCCCGCCCGCAGATCCCGACAACCAACGGCCAGGGTTGTTGGGAAGAGGCCCTTTTCCTCATCAACATGGGGACAAGGTGCTTTGGGGTGGGGGGGCCGCAGGGCTTCCCCTTCCCCAAAGCACCCCCCCATCTTGAGGGCACGCGGCCTGGTGCAGCTCAGGAATGGGGGGGGGGGGGCGCTCGCTCATCCCCGCCCCCTTTCCTAACCGGCCGGGCTGCGTGCTCGGATAAGGGTCTGCTATGGACACCCCGTTTTTTTGGCGTAGGAATTCCCCTTTAAATCCATACCAGGTGACGGGGCTAGCGAGGTGTCAATCTCGCCGAGGGAGGCGGCGACATTGACTTCCTTCGCTAGTCCCGTCTACCTGGAGTCACGTTCTAAATGAACGGGCTTTACTCTGTGTGTGGGCAAGTCCGTTCATTTCAAAAGGCTACTAGCGGACTAGCACACAGACGGCCGGATTGTCCGCCGGACTGTCGAGTCCCGCGGATAAATTTGAGTCAAGACTTCTTTCTAAGCCCGCCGGACTTTTGGGGAGAAAAAGTCCACCGCAGCCCACACACGGTCAGATTGATTATTGGATAGTCCGATCGTGTGTACGTGGCTTTATACTTACCTGCTCTGTGCTGTGGTTTGCACAGAGCAGCCTCGGATCCTCTTCTTGGGTCTCCTGCTGGCGCTCCTGGCTCCTCCCCCTTGACCAATGCCCCCAATAGCAAGCAGCTTGCTATGGGGCCGCTGGTGCGTGCTCGCTCCTGAGCCTTGCTCTATGCATCCATAAGTCACGTAGGGGTTGATTTACTAAAGGTACATATACTGTGCACTTTCTTCAAAGCTTAGTAAATGAGGTAAAGTTTCACTTTGAAAAATATAGAAACCAGTAGAGCTTCCTCTCATTTCAGAGCCTCCCTCAGATCTAGAGCAACTGCACTTAACCACTTAAGCCCCGGACCATTTTGATGGCCAAAGACCAGAGCACTTTTTTTGCAATTCGGCACAACGTTGCTTTAACTGACAATTGCGCGGTCGTGCGGCATGGCTTCCAAACAAAATTGACGTCCCTTTTCCCCCACAAATAGAGCTTTCTTTTGGTGGTATTTAATTGCCCCTGTGGTTTTTATTTTTTGCACTATAACCAAAAAAAGAGCGACAATTTTGGAAAAAACGCATTATTTTTTACATTTTGCTATAATAAATATCCCTCAAAAATGTATAAAAAATTTTTTAGGCCGATACGTATTCTTCTACATATTTTTGGTGGAAAAAAAAAAAAAAAAAAATCGCAATAAGCATTTATTGATTGAGCGTTTATTTGCGCAAAAGTTAGTGTTTACAAAATAGGGGATAGTTTTAATGGCATTTTTATTAATATATTTTTTTTTTTACTTGTAATGGCGGCGATCAGCGATCTTTATTGTGACTGCGACATTATGGCGGACACATCGGACATTTTTGACACATTTTTGGGACCATTGTCATTTATACAGCAATCAGTGCTATACAAATGCACTGATTCCTGTGTAAGTGACACTGGCAGTGAAGGGGTTAACCATTAGGGCGCAGTGTATAGGTTAAGTGTGCCCTGGGGAGTGTTTCTAACTGTGGGGGGGCGTGGCTACGTGTGACACGGTGTTCTATCACCAAGTGTCCGGCTGTCACTAGGTGTCCGAAGTCTACTGCGCATGCGCAGCGCATGCGCAGTGTGGATCCAGAAGATTTTCGGAAATTGTCGGAAGATGAGCGGCGCCTGCGCCGTGAGTCGAGGAGAAGCCCCCACCATCCAAGCGGACATAGGGTTAGTCAAATTGAGAGGGCCCCTCGCGGGCTCGCTTCGCTCGCCACGCATCGGGCACGGCCTCGCTGCGCTCGGCACTTTTATATTCTAACTCTATGTCCACTGGGATGGTGGGGCTTGAAAGTGGACTCACGGCGCAGGCGCCGTTCATCCTCGGCAATTTTCGGAATATGGGCGTCCTGTGTACTGCGCATGCGCAGTACACCTCGGACACTTGGTGATGGGGGACGGATAATGATACAACAACGGCACTGATCTCTGCTCCCGATCACAGGGAGCTATGATCAGTGACACTGTCATTAGGCAGAACGGGGAGATTCTTGTTTACATTAGCATCTCCCCGTTCTTCCTCTGCGTGAGGCGATCGCGGGAATACAGGACCTTGCGACCCAACTCACAGTGGTGCCGGTGGGCACGCGCAATGGCATGGTGGCAAATTTAAAGGGACGTACAGGTATGCCCATTTGCCCAGCCGTGCCATTCTGCCAACATATATCAGTGTGCGCCGGTCGGGAACCGGTTAAGGTGCACTTGCAGTGCACAGTATATTTGCCTTTAGTAAATCAACCTCATAGAGCCGGCCCCGCTCCCTGCTCTCTCCTCATTGGCTCACTGGCTGCGATTGAAAGCAGTGAGAGCCAATGGCTGCCACTGCTGTCTCAGCCAATGAGGAGAGGAAGTCTCGGGACAGCCAAAGCTCTTGTGTACAATCGCTGGATCAAGAGGGGGCTCAGGTGAGTATTAGGGGAGCTGTGGGGGGGGGGGGGGGGGGGGGGGGGAGCAGTACACAGAAGGCTTTTTAACTTTCATACATAGAATGCATGAAGGTAAAAAACCTTCATAGCCAATACAAGCACTTTAAGGCCCGGTCACACCGCTGCGACGTGTCAGGCAATATCATTGTTTCAAATCGCCTGACAAGTCGCACCATATTGTCCGCAATGGAAAACAGTCAAATTGGTGCGACTTCGACTGAGTCGCAATGATTTTTAAAGTAGTTCTTACACTACTTTTTGCAAGTTCAGCTGCGACTTGCACTCGACTGAAGTCGCACAGATGTCTTTCAAGTCGCACCTGAACTCGCACTGACATGTGGCTTAGAAATTGTGCCTTGTTGAAGTCAGAGGAGAACGGGCAGACTGGTTTAAGGTGATAAAAAAAAAAAAAAAGACAAAAGTAAGGCCCCTTTCACACTGGGGCGGGGCGGGCGGTGCGGGCGTCGGCGGTAGGGGTGCAACGGATCGTCGCCGATCCGTGATCCGAACGGGTCACCCTGTTCGGATCGGCACACCCCGCGATCCGCGGAGGGCTCTGCGGCCTCGGCCTTAGGAAAGGCCGCAGCTTCGGCCTAGCTCCGGGGCGGCGGCCATCTTGGTACACCCGGCGGCCGTTTACAATGTGATCGCTCCGATAAATGACAGAGCGATCACTTGTAAACATACTCTGCATTACACCCTGCCAATACTCTGCATTACACCCTGCCCTGCCAATACTCTGCATTACACCCTGCCCTGCCAATACTCTGCAATACTCTGCATTACACCCTGCCCTGCCAATACTCTGCATTACACCCTGCCCTGCCAATACTCTGCATTACACCCGGCGATACCCAGCCAATACCCGGCGATACCCAGCCAATACCCGGCGATACCCAGCCAATACCCGGCGATACCCAGCCAATACCCGGCGATACCCAGCCAATACCCGGCGATACCCTGCCAATACCCGGCGATACCCTGCCAATACCCGGCGATACCCAGCCAATATTACAGTGGGGGAGATGACGTGGATATTACAGTGGGGACTATATGGTGGTGGAATTTTCACCGGTTTTTGCAAATTAAATTATTATTTGCTGATCCGAAAAAATGATCCGATCCGTGACTCTGATCCGAGGAACGATCCGATCCGTGAGTTTTTTGATCTAGGGTGGCGGTTTTTGCCGGCGGTATTGCCGTGCTGCCCCATTGATTTCAATGGATAGGAGCGGTATAGGAGCGGTGAATACACGGCTCCTTCACCGCTCCTAAGATGCTGCTAGCAGGACTTTTTTTACTGTCCTGCTAGCGCACCGATCCAGTGTGAAAGCCCTCCGGCGTCCACACTGGAGTGAAAGGCCCCGCTTTTTTCAGGCGCTATACAGGGGCTATTTTTAGCGCTGTAGCGCCTGAAAAACGATTCAGTGTGAAAGGGGCCCAACTCAAATAACCATTCGTTACAACCATGGTATGCAGAATACCATCTCTGAATGCACAACACATCGAACCTTGAAGCAGATGGGCTACAGCAGCAGAAAACCACTCTGGGTGTTGCTCCTGTCAGCTAAGAACGGGAAACGGAGGTTACAACTTGCACAGGCTCACCAAAATTGGACAATAGAAGATTGGAAAAACGTTGTCTGGTCTGATGAGTCTCCATTTCAGCTGCGAAATTCAGATGGTCGGGTCAGAATTTGGCGTAAACAACAAAAAAGCAATGGATCCATCCTGCCTTGTATCAGCGGTTCAGGCTGGTGGTGTAATGGTGTGGGGGCATATGGTGTGGCACACTTTGGGCCCCTTAGTACCAAATGAGTATTGTTGCTGACCATGTCCATCTCTTTATGACTACAGTGTACCCAACTTCTGATGGCTCCTTCCAGCAGGATAATGCCAGGGCCGTCTTTAATATTGATTGGACCCTGGGCAAAAAGTTTCTTGAGCCTCCCCCCCCCCCCCCCCCCCCCCCCCCCCCCCGCCCCCCCCCCCCCCCCCCCCATGCAGTTTTGCTCTCCACCTGCTCTGAGACATACAATAAATAGCAGCTAGACTCAAAATCAATTTACGGAATCAGATCAGGCAGCTATTGCGAATGGTTGCCAGAGGTTACAGTGTATCATTACCGCTCTCTGACTGGTTGCTAGAGATTACAGTGCATCATTAACGCTCACTGACTGGTTGCTAGAGATTACAGTGTATCATTAACGCTCACTGCCTGGTTGCTAGAGATTACAGTGTATCATTACCACTCACTGACTGGTTGCTAGAGATTACAGTGTATCATTACCGCTCACTGACTGGTTGCTAGAGATTACAGTGTATCATTAACGCTCACTGACTGGTTGCTAGAGATTACAGTGTATCATTACCACTCACTGACTGGTTGCTAGAGATTACAGTGTATCATTACCGCTCACTGACTGGTTGCTAGAGATTACAGTGTATCATTACCGCTCACTGACTGGTTGCTAGAGATTACATTGCATCATTAACGCTCACTGACTGGTTGCTAGAGATTACAGTGTATCATTACCGCTCACTGACTGGTTGCTAGAGATTACAGTGCATCATTACCGCTCACTGACTGGTTGCTAGAGATTACAGTGCATCATTACCGCTCACTGACTGGTTGCTAGAGATTACAGTAAACCCCCCTCCATCGCTTGGGTTACGTTCCGGACCCACCCGCGAAAAGTGAAAAACCGCGAAATAGAAAGACCCCATTTAAAATTACACCCTAGGCATGTTTTGTTCATTTTTTAAAAGCATTTGAAGGTCTTTAAACACACTTTTTACGCAATAGAAACACATAAAAGATAGAGAGATCAAGAGGATTTTTAAAGCATAAAAATATTGTCTTAACAGTACAGTAAAAAATAGAGTACATAACTGCAAAATGGCGAAATATTAGTGCAATATCAGAATAACAGGTCCTAATTAAAATAGCGCGATATACTGGGACCGCAAAAACTGAACCGCGATAGAGCAGGGGTTTACTGTACAGTGTATCATTACCGCTCACTGATTAGTTGCTAGAGGTTACAGCACATGATTTCTGCTTGTTGATTGGTTGATAGAGATTACTGTGGATATGACCTCAGGGGGGCATGATATACATATCAATGCCACCGGCCGCCGTTATTTACATATGAATGATTAATTAACATGTAAACACAGGGTCTGCAGGTGAGTCATCTGTACACAACAATAGGGCAGAGCTGGGCAGTATTAGTAGCAGCACTTCACACTGAGATATCGGGACACAGCACAGGACTAAAACCTCAAGGGATGAGGAAATTTAAACCGGGGTAGTTGCCAAGTATGAGGCAGCTGCTTTGGGCCCCACAGCCATGACAGGGCCCAGGGCAGCTGCCCCTTTTGCCCTGCCTTAAAAAGGGCCCTGGATAATGCACCATGCCACAAAGCTCAAATCATCTCACCACTGGTTTGTTGAACATGACAAATGAGGTCACTGTACTCCAATGGCCTCCACAGTCACCAGATCTCAATCCAATAGAGCACCTTTGGGATGCGGTGCAACGGGAGATTCGCATCATGGATGTGCAGCCGACAAATCTGCAGCAACTGTGTGATGCCATCATGTCACTATGGACCAAAATCTCTGAGGAATGTTTCCAACACCTTGTTGAATCTGTGCCACGAAGTATGAAGGCAAAAGGGGTCCAACCCGGTAATAGCAAGGTGTACCTAATGAAGTGGCCGGTGAGTATATTAATAAAAAATTATATATATATAATATATATATATATATATATATATATATATATATATATATATATATATATATATATATATATATATATATATCACACACACATATTAATATACAGTATATATTGTATATTAATGTAATATATACTAATATTGCACACATCTATATGTATATCTATCTATCTATACACATAGATAGATAGATAGATATACATACATATATATACACGTATAGATGTGTGCAATATTAGTATATATTACATTAATATACACTGTATATTAATATGTGTGTGTGTAATTATATATATATATATATATATATATATATATATTACACAGACACACACAAACACACACACAGACATATATATTGTATATTAATGTAATATATACTAATATTGCACACATCTATATATATATATATATATATATATATATATATATATATATATATATATATATATATATATATATATATATATATATATATATATATATATAGATATATATAGTGTTACTGTGTGCTCGCTTTCTTTATTGCTTGCGGTTTCCTGCATTTCCCTGAGATATAAAAGGCAACAAATAAAACAAAAATGTCATAAAACGCAGTAAAGGTGCAGCAAAAAGTACATTATAGACACATTCATGCTGTAAAGCGCTGCGCAAACTGTTGGCGCTATATAATACTCGTATAATAATATGCTAAATGTTTTTACGCAATGCAGTTCTTATGCCTGATCTTCACTAAGGACCATTTACCGGCTCCTTCAGCCATCTCACAAGCGCAATTTCCCCGTCCATGCGCAGACGCGGATTGCGATGAATGTTGGGGAAGGTCATGGGGGGGCTGAGTGGGTGACGCATTTGAGGACATGCAGTTGTCATTCTCAGTTGTCATTGCCCACCTATCACTGATCTAGATGTGAACATCAGAATGATCTCCTGTACTTACCACCCTGTGCCTGATTGGCAGTCACTTTGGGCTGGAGGTCATTGGTGTTGTGGCTGTAGGGCCTCCTGTAGAGTGGAGTTCTGCTCCCTGGCTGCACAGCACAGACATTCCTCAGCAGAGAGGACACAGAGCTCAGGCTGAGTCTGGACATGGTGTACAGAGGAGAGGAAGGGCACACAAATGTACACACAGGAGTCCTGGGGTGTCAGTGTGCTCAACTCTCCTCACAGACTTCCGCCCGGCCACTGTGCAATGAAGGAGAAGGCAGGAAGTCTGATCTCTGTCATCTCATTGGTTGGCTGTTGCTGAGTCATGATAGCTCAGTGTGGACAGGATCAGGGGAGGGGGAACTCGGCACATACATTACAGTATATACCCAGCACATACATTACAGTATATACCCAGCACATATATTACAGTATATACACAGCACATACATTACAGTATATACCCAGCACATATATTACAGTATATACATTACAGTATATACACAGCACATACATTACACAGTATATACATTACACAGCACATACACAGCACATACATTACACAGTATATACACAGCACATACATTACACAGTATATACACAGCACATACATTACAGTATATACACAGCATATACATTACAGTATATACATTACAGTATATACACAGCACATACATTACAGTATATACACAGCACATACATTACACAGTATATACATTACACAGCACATACACAGTACATACATTACACAGTACATACACAGCACATACATTCAGTATATACACAGCACATACATTCAGTATATACACAGCACATACATACAGTACATACATTACACATCACATACATTACACAGTACATACACAGCACATACATTACACAGCACATGCATTACACAGCACATGCATTACACAACACATACATTACACAGTACATACATTACACATACATTACACAGCACATACATTACACAGTACATATACACTTTACACAGCACATATAGAGCACATATACACTTTACACAGTACATACATTACACAGTTTAGTACAAGGAAAATTGCGCTGGACAATAAGCAAAAAAATTTAAAAATATAAGTAAGTAGCAGCAACACCAAGTGCGATATAACACAACAATACATTTATACATTACACAGTACATACATTACACAGTAAATACACAGCACATACATTACACAGTACATATACACTTTACACAGCACATACATTACACAGTACATACATTTCACAGTACATACATGACACACCACATATACACTTTACACAGCACATACATGACACAGCTTATCATTGAATACAGACAACTTGCTTATTGTACTCCAATATACAAGTGTAGACTACTTTTGCAACAAAGTAACCAGTATTCCGCCTGTAAGGCCCCTTTCACACTGGGGCGTTTTTGAAAAAAATCCGGCCCCATTCACTCCAGTGTGAAAGCCGGCGGTCTTTCACACTGGAGCGGTGCGCTAGCAGGACGGTAAAAAAAGTCCTGCTAGCAGCATCTTTGGAGCGGGATAGGAGTGGTGTATTCACCGCTCCTATACTGCTCCTACCCATTGATTTCAATGGGACACCGCGGCAATACCGCCGCAAAGCGCCGCTACTGCGGCGCTCTGCGGGGGGTCTTTACCCCTTTTTCGGCCACTTGCGGGGGGTAAAACCGCACCGCGAGCGGCCAAATACCGCAGCTAAAACAACGGTAAAGCAGCGCTAAATATAGCGCTGCTTTACCGTCACCGCGGCTCCCCGCCCCAGTGTGAAAGGGGCCTTATACTCTGTGACTGCACTGGTAATAATATTATTGTTACATTATTGAGACAAAAACCTGGAATTGTTTTGGAGAAACTTTTGTGTCCACAACTCACATAATGGTGACCGCACACACAATCTAATCACCTTACTGACGTGTCATTCACTCAAACTGATCAAACCGGAGACTGGCTGAATAGCCATACTTCCCCTCCCGATCGATTCAATACACTTCAATTTTATCATCTGATCAATGTACCATGCAATCAAAATGATTGAATCAGGAGCCAATTGAATAGCTATAACTTCTCTCTGGATCGATTTATGGCGGCCATGTGCGCTTTGATTTTGTTATCCAATCAGTGAGTGTTTCGATCAAAACAGTCACATCAGAATGCAGGGTCCTGGGTTTAGTAACACTTTATCATATCTAGTGTGCCTCTAACAACTCTAATGCCCCGTACACGCGATCGGACTTTCCGACAACAAAAGCGTGGAATTTTGTTCGAAGGATGTTGGCTCCAACTTGTCTTGCATACACACTCTCACACAAATGTCGGCCAACAATTACGAACGTAGTGACGTACAAGACGTAGTAGGTGGTTTTTCAGCTTTTTAGCGCTACCCTTTGGGCTCCCTTTGCTAATTTCATGCTAGTTTCGCACTTTTCTTTTTTCGTTTTTTATTTAGCGCTATTATTATTATTATTCTTGATATCACTTAAAAAAAAAAAAAAAACCTTTGAAAATTAGTTTACAATAACTCCATCAGTATCACCAGCAAAGCAGCTTCCTATCCTTATATTAGGCTCGATTCACATCTATGCATTTTGCTTTTGAGCGTTTTTGTGGTGCTTGCTGCGTTTTTGGACACGCGTTTTTACCGCAATTTTGCAGCGTTTTGCATTTTTTTTACATTTTTTTTTACACTGTGGTTGCTTAGCAACCAGCTGTATACAGTGTAAAAAAAAAACGCAAATCGCAGCAAAATCGTGGCAAAAACGCAGTACTTGCGTTTTGGATGCGGGTCCATTGACTTCTATTACATGCAAAATGCTGCATTTTGCATGAATAAAAAGTCCCCGACCCTTTCCAAAAACGCAGAGGCACAAAAATGCATTGATGTGAACATGTTCCATAGGAACCCATGTTAAAAAATGTCCCTGCATTTCTGCAAAATGCATCAAAAAATGCATTAGTGTGAATCAAGCCTTAGGCTCCATTCACACTAGCGCGTTTTTGATGCATTTTGCAGAAATGCAGGGAAATTTTTTAACATGGGTTCCTATGGAACATGTTCACATCAATGCATTTTTGTGCCTCTGCGTTTTTGGAAAGGGTCGGGGACTTTTTTTCATGCAAAATGCAGCGTTTTGCATGTAATAGAAGTCAATGGACCCGCATCCAAAACGTAAGTACCGCGTTTTTGCCGCGATTTTGCCACGATTTGCGTTTTTTTTTTTTTTTTTTTTTTTTTTTTTTCACTGTATATAGCTGGTTGCTAAGCAACCACAGTGTAAAAAAAAAAAATACAAAAACGCAAATCGCGGCAAAATCGCAGTAAAAACGCGTGTCAAAAAACGCGGCAAGCACCGCAAAAAGCACTGCAAAAATGCTCGAAAGCAAAATGCATAGATGTGAATCGAGCCCAAAAGAAGAGAATTGTGCGCTGCATTTGGAGACTTCATAATTTGCCACTTCATGAATGTTAATTCTCCATTACGAACGCTCGTTTACAAGACCGACCACTTCTGAGCATGTGTGGACTTTTGTGCGTTGGACTTGTGTACACACGATCGGACTTTCCGACAACAAAGTTTTGTTGGCGGAAAATTTGAGAACCTGCTAGCCAATATTTGTTGGCGGAAAGTCCGACAGCAAGTGTTCGATGGAGCGTACACACGGTCGGACTTTCCGACAACAAGCTCACATCCAACATTTCCCGTCGGAAAATCCGACCGTGTGTAGGCGGCATAAGTTTTAGCTATATTAATATTGGCATGCGTCTTCATTATCGAGAAATTGTGGAAAAAATCAGATCACGTTGGGGGTGTCTACTTTCCAAAAAGAGGTAATTTTAGGGGTTTCTTTTGTACTGTTCTGGCATTCTTATATGCTGTGTTTTAAAACTTTTAAAATATTTTGAATGGAGTGTCACTTTTGTGCACTTCAAATAAAGTTCATACAAAAAAAAAAGGGAGCTGTGTAGTGCACTGAAATGCGCATAACTCCGCCCCTTACTGCCGGCTCAGTGCATCTGGAATGGACAGCTGCCATACAGTAAGGCTCCATTCAAACTTCTGCGACTTGTTAAGCAACTTTGGACATCAAAATTGCATGACAAGTCGTTCCCCGTGTTTTCCAAAAATACCCATTCATATATACGTGCGACTTAAAGTTGCAGTAACTTCAAAGTAGTTCATGCACTACTTTGGTCCGACTGTCATGCAACTTGAGCACCATAGACTTCGATGTTAACCATGCAACTTGTGTGCAACAGTTGTCCATTATCACTGGTCAACACCAAAGTCGTATCCAAGATGCACCCATTCAAAGTTGCATCAAAGTTGGTGCAACTTTTGAGTCATACAAGTGTGAATAGAGCTTTAACTGTTCAAGTTTATTGTGCAGCAGTTGTCAGTTTATATGTGAATGAGCACTAACTGAATGTTAAAATGTTCCTGCCATCCTCACATCCAGAGCCGGTGTACTATCATTTACTGTCCCCCATCACAAAGTGTCCGCTGTGTACTGCGCATGCGCAGTACACAGGACACACAGATTCCGAAAATTGCCGAAGATGAACGGCGCCTGCGCCGTGAATCCACTTTCAAGCCCCACCATCCAAGTGGACATAGAGTTAGAATATAAAAGAGCCGAGCGCAGCGAGGCCATGCCCGAAGCAAGGCGAGCGAAGCGTGGCAAGCGAAGCGTGGCGAGCGAAGCGAGCCCGCGAGGGGCCCTCTAAGTTTGTGTAGCCCTATGTCCACTTGGATGGTGGGGCTAACACCTCGACTCACGCCGCAGGTGCCGTTCATCTTCGGAGATTTTCCGAAAATCCTTAGGCTCCGTACTGCGCATGCACTGCGCATGCGCAGTACACAACGGACACTTGGTGATAGCCGGGCTGTTCGTGTCAGAACACCGGTGTTTCTTAAGATTGGGCGACCCGTCAAATTTTGTAAAGGAAGTGACGTTCCCTCACCGCCATCTTGCTACACCCCACACTCGTCCACAGTAAGGATAGAGTGAGAAGGCGGCAAGCGGACATCTTGTTACACCCACCGGTCTTGCATTTCACACTTATTTTTTAACAGTAAACTCAGCTTATGTAGTGAAATACAGGATTTGAAATCTGTCAGACTGTTTTGATGCTGAATTTTCAAAGCGGCCTTCTGTCAGATCAAAAAACTTGTGAGATCAGCAGGCTTGCCGCTGCTTTTAAAATTCCACATCTTTACTGGTAAAAATAAGTGTGAAATGCAAGACTCCGGTGGGTGTAACAAGATGTCCTCTTGCCGCCTTTCTCACTCTATCCTTACTGTAGACGAGTGCGGAGTGTAGCAAGATGGCGGCGACGGAACGTCACTTCCGTTACAAAATCTGACTGGTCGCCTAATCTAAAGAAACTCTGGCTCTGGATGTGAGGACGGCAGGAACAGTCCACCGCTGGACATGGGGGGGAGCGTGTTTTCCCAGAGAAATCGAAGGACCGGGTAAGTACATCTTTTCCTCGCGCCCCTAGACAAAACAAGCAGTTAACCCATGCAGTCCGGGCAGAGCTGGTTTGTTAGCTATATGACTGTTACGCTAGCATGTATTGAGCATGCCCATTCATTTTAACATTCCGTTAGTGCTCATTCACATATAAACTGTAGAAAGATGGCGACAACAGATCATCACTTTCGTTACAAAATCTGACGGGTTGCCAAATCTGATGAAACACCTGTATATGGGCGTGATGATGTCAGGAACAGTCTATTCACAAGACTGCTGGCATGCGGGGGGGTTGGTGCGGGGGCAGGAGTGGCAGAGACCAGCCTTCCGCTCGGCGGATTAGGTAAGTATATCTTCGCTTCGCAATCCCCTAGACCAGTGATGGCGAACCTCGGCACCCCAGATGTTTTGGAACTACATTTCCCATGATGCTCATGCACTCTGCAGTGTAGTTGAGCATTATGGGAAATGTAGTTCCAAAACATCTGGAGTGCCAAGGTTTGCCATCACTGCCCTAGACAAAGATGAGCATTTAACCCATGCAGTGCGGGCACAGCCCCACTGCGTGGGAAAATAATTTTTTTCCTGGAGTTCTTCATTTAACTAATTTCCATCCCTCCTGGCATTTTAACTGGGTCTTAATGATGGGAGGCAGAATGGCTGCCACAGCAGTCACATGATCAGGAGCATGTCCTGCCAGTTTCCGATCATAAACAGACATAGGTGATAGTTCAGTCCATGTATTGGGACTGGACCATAGTTATATACTCAGTTGCTAGGTAGGGTTACCTACCAAAAAAGTATTATGTAATCAGTGGCATTGGAAACACTAATACGTGTGAAAAGAGGGTGTTCTTTTTTGGAGAAATAACATTTTTTAGCCAGATTTACTTTTCTATTTATTGGGAATGGCATTGAATGAGAAGAACCAAAGAAGAGAAGATCAGATTACGGGTTAAGTTATAAATGAGAGCTGAAAGACCTTTTTTTTATAAAGAGGTGGATTTGCTCCGGTGAGTCTTTAGTGTGCACATAGGTGACATGCATTGAATTGCCGGTTAGAGTGCATGGTGGTGACTCACAGATAAGTATGGCGCGGAAGTAGATTTATTTGCTGGGGTGATCATATAACCTTTCACATGCAATAAAATGTGAAAGCATCAGCTGAACGTTTTATAGTATGCTCATAACGTAAAAGAGACTTTTGTAACATTTTTTTTTTATTATTTGGACAATTTTGAAGATATCATCCACTGTATGTTTTATGTTTGAGGAGTTCTTCGGGGATCACTGTATGTTTTATGTTTGAGGAGTTCTTCGGGGATCACTGTATGTTTTGTGTTTGAGGAGTTCTTCGGGGATCACTGTATGTTTTGTGTTTGAGGAGTTCTTCGGGGATCACTGTATGTTTTATGTTTGAGGAGTTCTTCGGGGATCACTGTATGTTTTATGTTTGAGGAGTTCTTCGGGGATCACTGTATGTTTTATGTTTGAGGAGTTCTTCGGGGATCACTGTATGTTTTATGTTTGAGGAGTTCTTCGGGGATCACTGTATGTTTTATGTTTGAGGAGTTCTTCGGGGATCACTGTATGTTTTATGTTTGAGAAGTTCTTCGGGGATCACTGTATGTTTTATGTTTGAGGAGTTCTTCGGGGATCACTGTATGTTTTATGTTTGAGGAGTCTTTCGGGGATCACTGTATGTTTTATGTTTGAGGAGTTCTTCGGGGATCACTGTATGTTTTATGTTTGAGGAGTTCTTCGGGGATCACTGTATGTTTTATGTTTGAGGAGTTCTTCGGGGATCACTGTATGTTTTGTGTTTGAGGAGTCTTTCGGGGATCACTATATGTTTTGTGTTTGAGGAGTTCTTCGGGGATCACTGTATGTTTTATGTTTGAGGAGTTCTTCGGGGATCACTGTATGTTTTATGTTTGAGGAGTTCTTCGGGGATCACTGTATGTTTTGTGTTTGAGGAGTCTTTCGGGGATCACTGTATGTTTTGCGTTTGAGGAGTTCTTCGGGGATTACTGTATGTTTTATGTTTGAGGAGTTCTTCGGGGATCACTGTATGTTTTATGTTTGAGGAGTCTTTCGGGGATCACTGTATGTTTTATGTTTGAGGAGTCTTTCGGGGATCACTGTATGTTTTATGTTTGAGGAGTTCTTCGGGGATCACTGTATGTTTTATGTTTGAGGAGTTTTTCGGGGATCACTGTATGTTTTATGTTTGAGGAGTTTTTCGGGGATCACTGTATGTTTTGTGTTTGAGGAGTCTTTCGGGGATCACTGTATGTTTTGTGTTTGAGGAGTTCTTCTGGGATCACTGTATGTTTTATGTTTGAGGAGTTCTTAGGGGATCACTGTATGTTTTATGTTTGAGGAGTTCTTCGGGGATCACTGTATGTTTTATGTTTGAGGAGTTCTTCGGGGATCACTGTATGTTTTATGTTTGAGGAGTTCTTCGGGGATCACTGTATGTTTTATGTTTGAGGAGTTTTTCGGGGATCACTGTATGTTTTATGTTTGAGGAGTTCTTCGGGGATCACTGTATGTTTTGTGTTTGAGGAGTCTTTCGGGGATCACTGTATGTTTTATGTTTGAGGAGTTCTTCGGGGATCACTGTATGTTTTATGTTTGAGGAGTTCTTCGGGGATCACTGTATGTTTTATGTTTGAGGAGTTCTTCGGGGATCACTGTATGTTTTATGTTTGAGGAGTTCTTCGGGGATCACTGTATGTTTTGTGTTTGAGGAGTCTTTCGGGGATCACTATATGTTTTGTGTTTGAGGAGTTCTTCGGGGATCACTGTATGTTTTGTGTTCGAGGAGTCTTTCGGGATCACTGTATGTTTTATGTTTGAGGAGTTCTTCGGGGATCACTGTATGTTTTATGTTTGAGGAGTTCTTCGGGGATCACTGTATGTTTTATGTTTGAGGAGTCTTTCGGGGATCACTGTATGTTTTATGTTTGAGGAGTTTTTCGGGGATCACTGTATGTTTTATGTTTGAGGAGTTCTTCGGGGATCACTGTATGTTTTATGTTTGAGGAGTTCTTCGGGGATCACTGTATGTTTTATGTTTGAGGAGTTCTTCGGGGATCACTGTATGTTTTGTGTTTGAGGAGTTCTTCGGGGATCACTGTATGTTTTGTGTTTGAGGAGTTCTTCGGGGATCACTGTATGTTTTATGTTTGAGGAGTTCTTCGGGGATCACTGTATGTTTTATGTTTGAGGAGTTCTTCGGGGATCACTGTATGTTTTATGTTTGAGGAGTTCTTCGGGGATCACTGTATGTTTTATGTTTGAGGAGTTCTTCGGGGATCACTGTATGTTTTATGTTTGAGAAGTTCTTCGGGGATCACTGTATGTTTTATGTTTGAGGAGTTCTTCGGGGATCACTGTATGTTTTATGTTTGAGGAGTCTTTCGGGGATCACTGTATGTTTTATGTTTGAGGAGTTCTTCGGGGATCACTGTATGTTTTATGTTTGAGGAGTTCTTCGGGGATCACTGTATGTTTTATGTTTGAGGAGTTCTTCGGGGATCACTGTATGTTTTGTGTTTGAGGAGTCTTTCGGGGATCACTATATGTTTTGTGTTTGAGGAGTTCTTCGGGGATCACTGTATGTTTTATGTTTGAGGAGTTCTTCGGGGATCACTGTATGTTTTATGTTTGAGGAGTTCTTCGGGGATCACTGTATGTTTTGTGTTTGAGGAGTCTTTCGGGGATCACTGTATGTTTTGCGTTTGAGGAGTTCTTCGGGGATTACTGTATGTTTTATGTTTGAGGAGTTCTTCGGGGATCACTGTATGTTTTATGTTTGAGGAGTCTTTCGGGGATCACTGTATGTTTTATGTTTGAGGAGTCTTTCGGGGATCACTGTATGTTTTATGTTTGAGGAGTTCTTCGGGGATCACTGTATGTTTTATGTTTGAGGAGTTTTTCGGGGATCACTGTATGTTTTATGTTTGAGGAGTTTTTCGGGGATCACTGTATGTTTTGTGTTTGAGGAGTCTTTCGGGGATCACTGTATGTTTTGTGTTTGAGGAGTTCTTCTGGGATCACTGTATGTTTTATGTTTGAGGAGTTCTTTGGGGATCACTGTATGTTTTATGTTTGAGGAGTTCTTCGGGGATCACTGTATGTTTTATGTTTGAGGAGTTCTTCGGGGATCACTGTATGTTTTATGTTTGAGGAGTTCTTCGGGGATCACTGTATGTTTTATGTTTGAGGAGTTTTTCGGGGATCACTGTATGTTTTATGTTTGAGGAGTTCTTCGGGGATCACTGTATGTTTTGTGTTTGAGGAGTCTTTCGGGGATCACTGTATGTTTTATGTTTGAGGAGTTCTTCGGGGATCACTGTATGTTTTATGTTTGAGGAGTTCTTCGGGGATCACTGTATGTTTTATGTTTGAGGAGTTCTTCGGGGATCACTGTATGTTTTGTGTTTGAGGAGTCTTTCGGGGATCACTATATGTTTTGTGTTTGAGGAGTTCTTCGGGGATCACTGTATGTTTTGTGTTCGAGGAGTCTTTCGGGATCACTGTATGTTTTATGTTTGAGGAGTTCTTCGGGGATCACTGTATGTTTTATGTTTGAGAAGTTCTTCGGGGATCACTGTATGTTTTATGTTTGAGGAGTTCTTCGGGGATCACTGTATGTTTTATGTTTGAGGAGTCTTTCGGGGATCACTGTATGTTTTATGTTTGAGGAGTTCTTCGGGGATCACTGTATGTTTTATGTTTGAGGAGTTCTTCGGGGATCACTGTATGTTTTATGTTTGAGGAGTTCTTCGGGGATCACTGTATGTTTTATGTTTGAGGAGTTCTTCGGGGATCACTGTATGTTTTGTGTTTGAGGAGTCTTTCGGGGATCACTATATGTTTTGTGTTTGAGGAGTTCTTCGGGGATCACTGTATGTTTTATGTTTGAGGAGTTCTTCGGGGATCACTGTATGTTTTATGTTTGAGGAGTTCTTCGGGGATCACTGTATGTTTTGTGTTTGAGGAGTCTTTCGGGGATCACTGTATGTTTTGCGTTTGAGGAGTTCTTCGGGGATCACTGTATGTTTTATGTTTGAGGAGTTCTTCGGGGATCACTGTATGTTTTATGTTTGAGGAGTCTTTCGGGGATCACTGTATGTTTTATGTTTGAGGAGTCTTTCGGGGATCACTGTATGTTTTATGTTTGAGGAGTCTTTCGGGGATCACTGTATGTTTTATGTTTGAGGAGTTTTTCGGGGATCACTGTATGTTTTATGTTTGAGGAGTTTTTCGGGGATCACTGTATGTTTTGTGTTTGAGGAGTCTTTCGGGGATCACTGTATGTTTTGTGTTTGAGGAGTTCTTCTGGGATCACTGTATGTTTTATGTTTGAGGAGTTCTTTGGGGATCACTGTATGTTTTATGTTTGAGGAGTTCTTCGGGGATCACTGTATGTTTTATGTTTGAGGAGTTCTTCGGGGATCACTGTATGTTTTATGTTTGAGGAGTTCTTCGGGGATCACTGTATGTTTTATGTTTGAGGAGTTTTTCGGGGATCACTGTATGTTTTATGTTTGAGGAGTTCTTCGGGGATCACTGTATGTTTTGTGTTTGAGGAGTTCTTCGGGGATCACTGTATGTTTTATGTTTGAGGAGTTCTTCGGGGATCACTGTATGTTTTATGTTTGAGGAGTTCTTCGGGGATCACTGTATGTTTTGTGTTTGAGGAGTCTTTCGGGGATCACTGTATGTTTTATGTTTGAGGAGTCTTTTGGGGATCACTGTAGAAGGAGTGCGCTGCATTCCTGTATTTATAAATAAGGGGAACCTGTGTTACCAAGTTGTGAATACCCAATCATGTGTAGTGGAACTTTAAAAAAAAAAAAAAAAAAAACTTTATTTACCAACTTTTGTTTTTTTAGAATGTAAAAAAACGTAATTTTAGGGTCATTACAACAGGAAAAAATCTAGAATAACATATGCCCAGTTCATCCACAGTACACATTTCATCTAGACATATTTAACCACTTGCTTACTGGGCACTTAAACCCCCCTCCTATCCAGACCAATTTTCAGCTTTCAGCGCTGATTGCGCGGTCATACAACACTGTACCCAAATTATTTTTTTTTAGCACCTTTTCCCCCCAAATAGAGCTTTCTTTTGGTGGTATTTGATCACCTGTGCGATTATTTATTTATTTTTTTAAATGTAAAAAGACCAAATTTAAAAAAAAAAATAATCTTTTTTTTTTATTATTATTTTGTTATAAAATGTTAAAAACTGGTAATTTTCGTCCGTCATTGATGTACGCTTATGAGGCGGCACTGATGGGCACCGATAGGTGGCAATGATGGGCACTGATGGGTGCCAGTGATGGGCACTGATGGGTGGCAGCGATGGACACTTCTAGGTGGCACTGGTGGGCAATGATAGGTGGCACTTGTGGGCAATGATAGGTGGCAGACAGCATGTATGCCACTGAGCATGTGCACTCAACTTCTTTGGTCGACCATGTTGAGGCCTGTTCTGAGTGGAACCTGTCCTGTTATACCGCTGTATGGTCTTGGCCACCGTCCTGCAGCTCAGTTTCAGGGTCTTGGCAATTTTCTTATAGCCTAGGCCATCTTTATGTAGAGCAACAATTCTTTTTTTTTCAGATCCTCAGAGAGTTCTTTGCCATGAGGTGCCATGCTGAACTTCCAGTGACCAGTATGAGAAAGTGAGAGCGATAACACCAAATTTAACACACCAGCTCCCCATTCATACCTGAGACCATGTAACACTAATGAGTCACATGACACCGGGGAAGGAAAATGGCTAATTGGGCCCAATTTGGATATTTTCACTTAGGGGTGTACCAGGCATGTACTGGCCATCGGGACTACCGGGAGTTTCCCGGGGGGGGGGGGGGGGGGGCGATGGGTCAGTGGGCCGGTCAGGTGCAGTCCTGGAGCCGCTGACAGTGAGTGATCGCAATTTCACTCCTGTCAGGAGGAGCAGCTGCCGTCACTTGCTGGAGAGAGGATTAGGCTTTCTGCTCCCTCTAGCCTACAGGGGGAGATAGACAGCCGGCAGAATTTCCTTTCTCTCTCCCCTTATCAATTGTCACTTATCACATGACTGGACAGAGGAACGAGATGCTGCCTTCAGAACTGTGAGTACACGTGGGAGGGGGAGGAGATGGAGGACACTCTGATGTGAAGGGGGCTGCTTATGGGGACACTCTGATGTGAAGGGGGCTGCTGATGGGGACACTCTGATGTGAAGGGGGCTGCTTTTGGGGACACTCTGATGTGATGGGGGCTGATGGGGGACACTCTGATGGGGACACACTGATGTGAAGGGGGCTGCTGATGGGGACACTCTGATGTGAAAGGGGCTGCTGATGGGGACACACTGATGTCAAGGGGGCTGCTGATGGGGACACTCTGATATGAAGGGGGCTGCTGATGGGGACACTCTGATGTGAAGGGGGCTGCTGATGGGGACACTCTGATGTGAAGGGGGCTGCTGATGGGGACACTCTGATGTGAAGGGGGCTGATGGGGGACACTCTGATGGGGACACACTGATGTGAAGGGGGCTGTTGATGGGGACACTCTGATGTGAAGGGGGCTGATGGGGGACACTCTGATGGGGACACACTGATGTGAAGGGGGCTGCTGATGGGGACACTCTGATGTGAAGGGGGCTGATGGGGGACACTCTGATGGGGACACACTGATGTGAAGGGGGCTGCTGATGGGGACACTCTGATGTGAAGGGGGCTGATGGGGGACACACTGATGTGAAGGGGGCTGATGATGGGGACACTCTGATGTGAAGGGGGCTGATGGGGACACTCTGATGTGAAGGGGGCTGATGGGGGACACACTGATGTGAAGGGGGCTGATGGGGGACACTCTGATGAGGACACACTGATGTGAAGGGGGCTGCTGATGGGGACACTCTGATGTGAAGGGGGCTGATGGGGGACACTCTGATGAGGACACACTGATGTGAAGGGGGCTGCTGATGGGGGACACTCTGATGTGAAGGGGGCTGATGGGGGACACTCTGATGAGGACACACTGATGTGAAGGGGGCTGCTAATGGGGACACTCTGATGTGAAGGGGGCTGATGGGGGACACTCTGATGGGGACACACTGATGTGAAGGGGGCTGATGGGGGACACTCTGATGGGGACACACTGATGTGAAGGGGGCTGTTGATGGGGACACTCTGATGTGAAGGGGGCTGTTGATGGGGACACTCTGATGTGAAGGGGGCTGCTGATGGGGGCACTCTGATGTGAAGGGGGCTGATGGGGGACACTCTGATGGGGACACACTGATGTGAAGGGGGCTGTTGATGGGGACACTCTGATGTGAAGGGGGCTGATGGGGGACACTCTGATGGGGACACACTGATGTGAAGGGGGCTGCTGATGGGGACACTCTGATGTGAAGGGGGCTGATGGGGGACACTCTGATGGGGACACACTGATGTGAAGGGGGCTGCTGATGGGGACACTCTGATGTGAAGGGGGCTGATGGGGGACACACTGATGTGAAGGGGGCTGCTGATGGGGACACTCTGATGTGAAGGGGGCTGATGGGGACACTCTGATGTGAAGGGGGCTGATGGGGGACACACTGATGTGAAGGGGGCTGATGGGGGACACTCTGATGAGGACACACTGATGTGAAGGGGGCTGCTGATGGGGACACTCTGATGTGAAGGGGGCTGATGGGGGACACTCTGATGAGGACACACTGATGTGAAGGGGGCTGCTGATGGGGGACACTCTGATGTGAAGGGGGCTGATGGGGGACACTCTGATGAGGACACACTGATGTGAAGGGGGCTGCTAATGGGGACACTCTGATGTGAAGGGGGCTGATGGGGGACACTCTGATGGGGACACACTGATGTGAAGGGGGCTGATGGGGGACACTCTGATGGGGACACACTGATGTGAAGGGGGCTGTTGATGGGGACACTCTGATGTGAAGGGGGCTGTTGATGGGGACACTCTGATGTGAAGGGGGCTGATGGGGGACACACTGATGTGAAGGGGGCTGATGGGGGACACTCTGATGTAAGGGGGATGCTGTTGGGGACACTCTGATGTAAGGGGGATGCTGTTGGGGACACTATGATGTAAGGGGGACGCTGTTGGGCACACGCAAAATTGAAGTGGGCCAGTCATGATGAAGTCCAGGGCCAAATATTTGTCCCAGTGCAGTCCTGGGGTGTACTCACTTTTGTTACCAGCGGTTTAGACATTAATGGCTGTGTGTTGAATTATTTTGAGGGGACAGCAAATTTACACTGTTATACAAGCTGTACACTCACTACTTGTCATTTCTTTAGTGTTGTCATATGAAAAGATATAATAAGAGATTTACAAAAATGTGAGGGGTGTACTCACTTTTGTGAGATACCGTATGTGTGTGTGTCTGTGTACATATAAGTTAAGTGGCCATTAAAAGAACTACCAGAATCTAGAACTTGTGTAGGCACAGACCACACCACCAGAAAAGTGACATTACTGCTTTGTTGAATTCCTCTGACAGAGTCTGTTAGAATATTATGTACTGGTATCCTGCAGAACAGGTGAGTTCAGATATGTTGAGCTGCACAACAGAGGCTGGCCTCAAACTAAGTGCAATTATAATAGTATTTATTAGTAACACAGCAAGTAACTGAGGTTGCAATACCACAAACAATATGCCAGCAATGTATGACCATGATAAGTGAAACCTAGTTACATAGTTACAGGGGTCAAGTCCTGGGGAAAAAAGTGTGGGAACTCCCACCCAAGATCCACTCGCCCACCAAAAAAAATAAAAAACGATACGCTCATATGCACGAACACTTCAAAAGTGGTATTTTTCATCCAACTTTCGTATTGTGTGTATGAAGCTTAACTGTTAGTACATAAAAAAAAAACATAAAAATATGGCACTGAAGATAGAGGAGGGGGGAAAATCAGGAGGGGCCGGCGGGGAGGAGGGCATCACGAGAGGTCTGACTAAATACAATCTCTTAGCAGCAGGGACCTGATCTACCTGTCAGCTAGCTGTGATTGACAGGTAGATCGAAGCGGTAGCTGTCATGGGGCCCCCTACTGGCAACTTACTATTGCGAGCTGTGTCGGCAGCTGCTGGTGTAACACCTACCACACAGCTCGCATACTTCAAAGTCTTGCAGGACAGGGCTGCTAACGGGAACTGAGTTCCTGTTGTGGAAAAAGTACAGGAACTCCGTTCCCATGCGTTCCCGCAGGAGCCCTGCATAGTTACATAGTTGATAAGGTTGAAAAAAAGGCATCAGATCGGTGTTCTAACATACAATACCTGACAGAGTGGGCGATCCCCACTGTGTCATACAAGTGATTTTTGATAATAATCCCCTACACTAATGGTCCCTGACATTGTGGTCCCTGACATGGTGGTCCCTGACATGGTGGTCCCTGACAAGTGGCACTGGTGGTCCCTGACATGGTGGTCCCTGACAAGTGCCACTGGTGGTCCCTGACATGGTGGTCCCTGACAAGCAGCACTGGTGGTCCCTGACATGGTGGTCCCTGACAAGCAGCACTGGTGGTCCCTGACATGGTGGTCCCTGACAAGCGGCACTGGTGGTCCCTGACAAGTGGCACTGGTGGTCCATGACAAGCGGCACTGGTGGTCCATGACAAGCGGCACTGGTGGTCCCTGACATGGTGGTCCCTGACAAGTGCCACTGGTGGTCCCTGACAAGCGGCACTGGTGGTCCCTGACACGGTGGTCCCTGACATTCGGCACTGGTGGTCCCTGACATGGTGGTCCCTGACAAGTGGCACTGGTGGTCCCTGACAAGCGGCACTGATGGTCCCTGACATGGTGGTCCCTGACAAGTGGCACTGGTGGTCCCTGACAAGCGGCACTGGTGGTCCCTGACATGGTGGTCCCTGACATTCCGCACTGGTGGACACTGATAACCTGCACTGGTTTGCATTTGTATTAAACGCATTACATTTATTTAATTAAAATGTATTTAGTAAATGCATTAAATTAATATTATATTAATATGCATTTATATTAAAATGCTTTGCATTTATAAAGTTGTAACCTATCATATTGTGTGTTATGTATGACTGGCTGCAGAATGAGGGATGTGATTTATGTTGAAGTGGGCGAGTTCACATTTACATGTACAAGCCTCGTGTACCTCCCACATTTACTCCCATCCCAATGATTCATGGGAAATGTAGTCTGATTACAGTTAGAGAGAGAAGAGGATATGATGAAATCTCTGTTCTAATGCCGTGTACACACGATCTGAATTTTCGTCGGAAAAATCTTAGATGTTTTTTCTGGAATTCCGCTCAAGCTTGGTTTGCATACACACGGTTGAAATTTCGACCGCCAAGAACACGGTGACGTACAACACGTACGATGGCACTAGAAAAGGGAAGTTCCATAGGAAGCGCGCGATTCTGAGCATGCGTGTTTTTTTGCGCGTCGGAATTGCATACAGACGAACGGAATTTCCGACGGAAAAATAGAGAACCTGCTCCTCAATCTTTTGTTGGCGGAAATTCCACCAGCAAAAGTGCGATGGAGCATACACACGGTTGGAATTTCCGACCAAAACTCACATCGGACTTTTGCTGGTGGAATTTTCGATCGTGTACGCAGCATAAGAGAGATCCTCCCTGCCAGAAAAGATGATGCCTTTTTTGAATCAGAGAGCCGACTTCCTGAAAATTCAATCAGTCATATCTCTTAAATGGTAATAAATGTCACAAATGTAATAACTGTTTAGTGTTTTGTGTGTGTGTGTGTGGGGGGGGGGGGGGGGGGGGGGGGACCTATGGTGTTTTTTTTTTTAAATCCCGGAGTTCTGCTTTAACAGCTTCCCGACCGGCGCACGCCGATATACGTCGGCAGAATGGCACGGACAGGCATAAGGGCGTATATATACGTCCCCTTTAAGATGCCGCTCGCGCCAGTCGGGACACCCGCGATCGTCTCACGGGAAGGCTGAACGGAGAGATGCGGAAATAAACAGCATCTCCCCGTTCTGCCTAGCAACTAGTGACGCCGATCTCTGCTCCCTGTGATTGGAGCAGAGATCAGCATTCACTAGCTGACAGCCACGCCCCCCCCCCCCACAGTAAGAAACACACCCCTAGGCATACTTAACCCCTACACTGCCACCTAGTGGTTAACCCCATTCACTGCCAGTGTCATTTATACAGGAATCAATGCATTTAAATAGCATTGATTGCTGTATAAATGACAATGGTCCCAAAAATGTGTCAAAAATGTGTCAAAAATGTCCGATGTGTCCGCCATAATGTCGCAGTCACAATAAAAATCGTTGATCGCCGCCATTACTAATAAAAAAAAAATATTAATAAAAATGCTATAAAACTATCCCCTATCTTGTAAACGCTATAACTTCTGTGCAAACCAATCAATAATCGCTTATTGTGATTTTTTTACCAAAAATATTTAGAAGAATACGTATCGGCCTAAACTGAGGAAAAAAATATGTTTTTATATATTTTTGGGGAATATTTATTATAGCAAAAAATAAAAAAGAATGCGTTTTTTTTTTTTTTTTCAAAATTGTCGCTATTTTTTGTTTATAGCGCAAAAAATAAAAACCGCAGGGGCGATCAAATACCACCAAAAGAAAGCTCTATTTGTGGGAAAAAAAGGACGCCAATTTTGTTTGGGAGCCACGTCGCACGTCCGCGCAATTGTCAGTTAAAATGACGCAGTGCCGAATCGCAAAAAGGGCCTGGTCCTTTGGCTGCAAATTGGTCCGGTCTGAAAGTGGTTAATGCTCAAACACTAATTGCACCTAAACTTGTGTGCAGTACTCGGCTTTTTGCATTTTTCTGCCAGGAGTTCTGGTGTTCAGGGGGGGCTTTTACAGATATTTTTGTGTACTTTTTAAATTTTATATGTAATTTTATATTCATATATTTTACTGCAACTTTGCATATCTTCACATTTTAGCGCTTCACATATTGTTTCCACGTTTTACAGATACCCTATATGCCTGAGGTCATAAACCCAAGGGACAGCCAGGCATATAGCATTTTCAGAAGGATGTCATCAACGGCAGCTCACTCATTTCTCTTTTTACATGTTTTTATTTTAGATATATCTACAGAGGTCTCTCTGCTTCTCTTTTAAGATCACAGCACAGATAATTCTGAAACAATTAGAATAAAAGTAATAAAGAAAATGAAATGATTCTGGGAGATCAGGAACACGGATTGTGCGGAAGGTAGGAAGATGCGAGGCGATGATATATGGGAGACAGATGGTAATGTCTGCATCTCGTCAGATACCCAAAGCCCATCTCCCGAGGGCAAATCAGACCTCTTTGAGCACATGCAGCAGTTATTTTTTTTGTCTGAGCACCAATTTAATGACATTATAGAGAAACTTGCTGCTAATAATGACTTTGTTCTTTGCCTCCCACAAGAAATATACATAATGAGAGGAAACATAATGCATCAAATGTTCAACCTAATTTGCGGGTAATCCAATAAAATAAATGAAGCCTGTTTTGAGACTGAAATTTACTCGAAGATGCAAAATAAAGTTCTTTGTTTTTCAGGTACTCCAGACACTCATCAGCATATCATTGATGTAACTGCTAGAGAGTTGCTAACACTCCTGAATACAATATCAATTCAACACAATTAAATTGAAAGAACTCTGCTAAGCACTTTCATATTATCTTCTGCATGAAATAAATCATAATAATTCTTGAAATTCTGCAAACTACTGAACAAAATATATGCCATCCCTAGCATCTCGTAAGAAAGGTTGGCAATAGACGATAGAGGGTGGCCTAAACATATAGACACAATTCACATGGCCTCTCATTTTTATAGACATGTGCAATTCGTTTAGTTACAAATTCGTTTTCCGTTCAAATTCGTTATTTTCGTTCATTCGTTATCGTACGAATGAACGAATGGTTTACTAAAAATTCTAACGAAAAAACGAACTATCGAAAAGAACGAATATGAAAAACAACGAAAATACGAAATAATTAAATTAGAAACAACGAAACTACGAAAGAATGAAAATCCGAAAAACGAAAACAGAAACAACGAAAATACCGAACAAAGATTCAAAAATAACGAAAATCTAAATGAATGAAAAATCGAAATTACGAATATTCGGAAAAAAGGAAACCAAAACAACGAAAATACGATATAACGAAAATCCTCTTGATCGAGAATTCGAAAGAACGAATGTTAGTTCTGATTCTGAAATATTCCATCCAGAGTCCAGATAGGGTGTGGTTGGGTCGGAGGCACTGTTTTGGTGGATTTTTGAGTTAAGTTCTGACTTAATTCTTTGTTTCTTAAACATATTAATAGCATACACATTACGTAAAATTATGAATTATGCTCTGATTACGAATCTACGAAAACAATGTTACGAAAGTACGAATAAATCAATCTCACGAAGGTACGAATGTAATTAAATCTACGAAAATACGAATTTCGAATCAACGAAAATTAGATTAACGGAAATACGAATCATTTCAAATCAACGAAACTATAGCTCTTCCGAAAATACGAATGTGTCCGAATACGAAATATAACAAAAATACGAATTTCGAATAAACGAAAATTAGACTAATGGAAATACGAATCAACGAAAAAACTCTTATGAAAATATGAACGAGTCCGAATACGAACACCGACGAAATTACGAATCGTTACGAATCAACAGAAACGAACAGAAACGAAACTAAACAAATTTTTCTATTGTGCACATGTCTACTAATTTATGTCAGAACCAGGGGGGTCCATAAACATGCACACTCAGCTTGGACATATTTATTCCACGGAGAGGGAATGATTGTGTTGCTACAAAGAGAGGGAGAGCAATTGCCAAATATCTTCAATGGAAAAAGATAGAAGATTGCAAAAATGGACTTTATAGGCACACGCATATGTAGCGGCCATAACCCCTTGAGGGATGGCCTTGTATTCTTGGGCTTACCAGTTACCTCCTCATGGCTTGTCGATGACTGTCTAGGGATTCCCAGGGTTAGTACCGAACGACTTCAGATGCTGACACATAAAAGTCCTTTACAAGGTTTTTATTTGCAGTGGTAACATTCAACAATAACACAGTCTCTGATGGGAATAGAGGGCACGGGTGATAAAACTCAGGCACTTTGAACTGCTGACATCCACTGAATGTCTCTAATCAAACCCAGAGAGTAGCCACTCGCAGCTGGGTGCTTCACTGCCGGACAAACCTCTAGCCAGAGATCCGAAACATGTGATCCGAAAACTTTGCAAAAGTCTCTGCCACAGACTATAAATGTAACTGAAGATGAAAAGGAACCTTTCCCACAGTACCTGGAACTTTCTCTGTCTCCTTGGTAGCACTGTGGGAAGTGTGGATTCTTTAGTGTCCATACAACTCAACTTCCAGGCTCTTACCGAGTAGCCAGCTTGTTGGCCCTCCTCCGAAGAGTCCTCCCCTGGTCACTTGTACGAGTTGCCGCGTCCCTCCAATTCCGAGAGCACACCGGGACACCTTTGAATCCTCCTTCAGTTACTGGGCCTCGGGCTAGCCAGTTCAGAGACTCTGGAACAGACGGATCCCTGCCCCAGACCATGAGGGCCTCTGGGGCTGGTCGGATTGACCATGCTTGCGGGACGGCAAACGCTCCTAGGCCCGGGACCCCTCACGGGGCTACCCAGGTCTAGAACCAGGAACCAAAAGCTGCTGCCAAACCCTGAACATGTGACTTCGGCACCTTAAGTACCCATTCCCAGACTATGCAGCAGGGCCAGACGTGCCCACTGATTGGCTCCGGGAAAGATTGGTACCTAAGACGTCCAACCAGGCCTGGTTCTCGGCCTGTCATGGGTGCCTCACTGCACCTATGACCAGGCAGAACCCTAGTACAGCCCAGCCAGACTGATGCCGAAGTAAACCTGTACAATTAACCCCCAGAACTCTGTTACAGTTCTGAGGAAAAAACGAAATTTCCACTTATAGCGCACACTTGTTGAAGTGTGACCGCTACACTTAGAATATTTGAAATTTTAATTGCATAAGGTTAAAATCGTGGTTTACAAACATAAAAAGAAACAACATCATAATAATTATTATGATGTTGTTTCTTTTTATGTTTGTAAACCACGATTTTAGCCTTATCCAATGAAAATTTCAAATATTTTTTATTCTATGCGTGTGCCTATAAAGTCCATTTTTGCAATCTTCTATCTTTTTGCATTCAATACCGGTACGTTGGCATACTGTTACTAATGTATCCACAGTGTCACCCTGTGAGGATACATGTTAAATTCCAAAATGTTCTGACAAATATCTTCAATGCTGACTTATCAAGTAGAAAATAGATAGATCCCATTACACCCCTATAAAGCTATACTCTTTGGGTAAAGCAGAAACACCAAATTGCCCCGGGTCCATTACTGATACAGATACACTTATGCCCCGTACACACGGTCGGAATTTCCGACAGAAAATGTCCGATCGGACCATGTTGTCGGAAAATCCGCCCGTGTGTGGGCTCCATCTGACTTTTTTAGTCGGAATTTCCGACGGAAAAAATTTGAGATCCTGCTCTCAAATTTTCCGACAACAAAATCCGATCAGACTTTTTCCGATCGTGTGTAGAGAATTCCGACGGACAAAGTGCCACGCATGCTCAGATCAAATTAGGAGACCAAAGCTATTGGCTACTAGCCTCTACGTAGTTCCGTCGTACACAACGAACGTCACCACGTTCGGAATGATCAGATTTTCCAACAAATTTGTCCGACCGTGTGTATGCAACACCAGTTTCGGACAAAATCCGTTGGAAAAAATCAGACGGATTTTGTGGTCGGAATTTCCGACCGTGTGTACGGGGGCTTATACACATGCTGTGGAGATGCCCTAAACTGCATCGCTACTGGGAGGGTGTATTTGATATTCTAAATCTGGTATGCTCTACACAGATCCAATCAGACCCAAAAATGGCATTGCTAGGGATTATACTGGAAGACACCCTGCCAGCAGAAATGCATGTGATGTGTTTGAGAACTATGTATATGGCTCGTAAAATTATATTACAAAAATGTATATCAAAATACCTGCCAAAGATAGATCAATGGGTTAGGGCAATTAATCAAAATCTAAGAGCAATTCACATATTACAAATTTGGCACTGTTGGCTAGCTTCCAATATTGTTGAACAAAAAGCTAAAGTGAAACAATGACACTGACAGAAGAGAGAGACAAGTATATACAGTATTTCACAAAAGTGAGTACACCCCTCACATTTTTGTAAATATTTTATTATATCTTTTCATGTGACAACCCTGAAGAAATTACACTTTGCTACAATGTAAAAAGTAGTGAGTGTACAGATTGTATAACAGTGTAAATTTGCTGTCCCCTCAAAATAACTCAACGCACAACCATTATTGTCTAAACTGCTGGCAACAAAACCCCAGCCAAATTTTTTTTAAATAGCGTAGGGGTACCAGACCCTTGTCTGAGCATGCAACCTGGCAGGCCGCAGGAAAAGAAGGGGACGAGAGAGCGCCCCCCCCCCCCACCCTGAACCATACCAGGCAACATGGGGAGGGTGCTTTGGGGTCCCCCCAAAACACCTTGTTCCCATGTTGATGGGGACAAGGGCCTCGTCCCCACAACCCTTGCCTGGTGGTTGTGGGGGTCTGGGGGTGGGGGGCTTATCAGAATCTGGAAGCCCCCCTTTAACAAGGGGACCCCCAGATCCCAATCCCTCTATGTAAATGGGTATAGGGTACATTGTACCCTACACCCATTCACTAAAAAAAGTGTCAAAATGTTAAAAATGACAGTAGACAATGAGGGACAAGTCCTTTATTAAAAAAAAAAGTCCATTCATCAAAAAGCGGAAAAAACTCTGCATCCATGGGAGGCTCCAGCTGACAGAAGCCTCTTCACGATGACAGCTGTTATATGGCTGAGGGAGGGGTCATCCGTTTAAGTCACCGGGTGGCCCCGCCCTCAGCTATATAACAGCTGTCATCGTGAAGAGGCTTCAGTCAGTGGGAGCGGGGGTCCACCGGCTCTGGTAAGGGTCCCCACACATCGAGTGGGACTGTCTTTGTGTCCTTTGACCTGAGGATCTTCCTCCCCTTCTTCTTGTCTTCTTTTTTTCTTCATTGGTGAATGTGGAAGGATTTTGGACTTTATCACTATATATATTTTTGGGATTGCTGTTTTTTTCCTTTCTTCATTCACAAACTCAATTGTCAATTTTACCGTTATCATTGGTATTATTGATTGATGAAGAGTTTTTCATACAGACTTTCACATAGATTTTTACACTCAGAATTCTATTTACAGTTTGTTTATTCGGAGTTTGTTTTTCAATAGTGCATTTTTTCTGTGTTTTTTTTTATTTGTTCACACAGGATCACTCACGGTATAAGCGCAACTTATTTGTACACACCTTTTCCCCATCATCATGGGGGCAAGGTGCTTTGGGGGGGACCCCAAAGCATACTCCCCATGTTGAGGGCATGTGGCCTGGTATGGTTCAGGAGGGGGGTGCTCTCCCCCCCCTTTTCCTGCAGCCTGCCAGGTTGCTTGCTCAGATAAGGGTCTGGTATGGATTTTGGGGGGGGCCCTATGCCATTTTTTAAAATTTTGGTGCAGGGTTCCCCTTAATATCCATACCAGACCTGAAGGGCCTGGTATGGCTTTTGGGGGGACCCCCACGCAATTTATTTTTATTTGGGTGCATGGTTCCCCTTAATAACCATACCAGACCCAAAGGGCCTGGTAATGGACTGGACTGTTTTTTTCAATGATTTTTATCTAAATTGCCGGGACCTGACAATACATTACAGACGCGAATCGTTTTAAATGAAATGTTTTCCTTTAGAAATTTAATTTTGCTGTGGTATTGTTCTAAACACGGGAAAATGCGCTAATTTACAGGCATACCATGCCCCCCCCCCCCCCCCGGCACGATATTTAAAGGAATATTTCATTTTTATTGTTTCACTTTAAGCATTAAAATCACTGCTCCCGAAAAAAAAACAGGTCCCCAAACACTTGTTATGGTAATAACTTGCATATAAGCCTTTAAAAAATGTTTGGGGTTTTTCATGTTAGTGTCCCATAGACTTTAACGCCGTTCCGCTGTTTTCTAATTTGTGAACATCCGATGTTCGAGTCGAACCAACAGATCTAGTGGTGCTTTGGTATGAAAATCCTTAAAGTGGCTGTAAACCCTTACATACCACTTTAACCTACAGGTAAGCCTAGATTAATGCCGCGTACACACGTGCGGACTTTTGCCGGCGGACCTAGTCCAGCGGACAATCCCGCCGGACTTTCCAGCTGGGTCCGCTGGACTTTCCGAGCGTGTGGACTTGCCCACACACGTGCGGACTTGCCCACACACGCGCGGACTTCTCCGGCGGATAATCCGCCGGCCAAAGTCCGCGGGACTTTTGAAAATGAACGGACTTGCCGTTCATCGGCAGTCCGTTCATTTAGCACGTGACTTCAGGTACGTAGCTAGCGTAGGCAGTAAATGCCAGCGCGCTAGCTCCGTCACCTGTCATGGATTTAAAGGGAATCCCCACGCCGAAAAACGGCGTGGGGGTCCCCCCCAAATCCATGTCAGACCCTTATCCGAGCACGCAGCCTGGCAGGCCAGGAAAGGGGTGGGGACGAACGAGCGCCCCCCCCCCCCTGAGCCGTACCAGGCCGCGTGCCCTCAACATGGGGGGTGCCCTGGGGAAAGGGGGGCCGTGCGGCCCCCCCCCACCCCAAGGCACCTTGTCCCCATGTTGATGAGGACAAGGGCCTCTTCCCGACAACCCTGGCCGTTGGTTGTCGGGGTCTGCGGGTGGGGGCTTATCGGAATCTGAGAGACCCCTTTAATAAGGGGCCCCCCAGATACCGTCCCCCCACCCTATGTGAATGAGTATGGGGTACGATGTACCCCTACCCATTCACCTAAGGTGTAAAATGTAAAGTAAAAAAAAACACCCACACTTTTGAAAAAATAGTTTATTGCACTGCTCCGGGGGTCTTCTTCCGTCTTGGGGGTCTTCTCGCCGGACTCCCCCGCCATTTACCAAGCTCTTTTACCGAGCGGGGGAAGTCCGGCTACCTTCTTCGTCGTCGCCGCCGTCTGGGGGTCTCGATCCGCCTTCGGGGGTCTTCTTCCGTCTTGGGGGTCTTCTCGCCGGACTCCCCCGCCATTTACCAAGCTCTTTTACAGAGCGGGGGAAGTCCGGCTACCTTCTTCGTCGTCGCCGCCGTCTGGGGGTCTCGATCCGCCTTCGGGGGTCTTCTTCCGTCTTGGGGGTCTTCTCGCCGGACTCCCCCGCCATTTACCAAGCTCTTTTACCGAGCGGGGGAAGTCCGGCTACCTTCTTCGTCGTCGTCGCCGCCGTCTGGGGTTCTCGATCCGCCTTCGGGGGTCTTCCGGGGGTCTCTTCTGTTCTTGCGGCGGTCGTCGTCTTCCGCGCCGCCGGCGCCTTGTCCTTCTTCTTGTCCTTCTTGTTCTTGTTCTTCTTCTTCTTCTTCCGATGTTGACCCGACGCTCTCTCTGCCCGGAATGCCTGTGCCGCTCTGCGCTAGGACTTATATAGGGGCATGGGGACAGGGTCACATGTTCATGTCACATGGTGACCCCGCCCCCTTGCGATGTCACAGTCCCAGCATCCTCCGGGACTGTGACCGAGCAGCGATACGTGGAAGGAAGATGGATGCTTCGTGCAACAGTGGACAGCGGGGACATCGCTGGCTCCTGTGTCAGGTAAGTGACACATAATGGGCTACTATGCGATGCATAGTAGTCCATTATGCTTTACCTTTGCAGGGAAACAAAGAGGAAGTAAACCCATCAGGGTTTACTTCCTCTTTAATGGCAGTTCATGTTCCACTCTCCTCTCCTCACCTGCATCGAAATCCACAGCTGGTCTCACAACCTTTAATATATGGATCCTTTATGGAAAATCACATTCCTCTCCAGTCTCCTCTCTCCCTCTCCATCTCTTACTCTCTCCCTTTCCCTCTCTCTCCATCTCTTCCCCCCTCTCTCTCTCTCTCTCTCCTTCTCCCTCTCTTCCTCTATTCCTCTCTCCCTCTCTTCCTTCTCTCTGTCTCTCTCTCTCCCCCTCCCCTCCCCCTCTCTCCTTCTCCCTTTCTTCTTCTCCCCTCTCCCCTTCTGATTTTGATGCCACTTACACAGGCATTCCTTGAAATCGCGGCAAAATCGCTGCAAAATCACTGCAAAATTGCAGCCGTGAATCGCATTAAAATCGCGCGACTTTGAAGTCGCACAAGTGTGAAAGGAGCCTAAGTCGTTCCGACTTCAAAGTAGTCCCTGCACTACTTTGGTCCGATTTTGATGCCACTTACACAGGCATTTCTCAAAATCGTGGCGAAATCGCGGCAAAGTCGCGGTAAAATCGCGCGACTTTGAAGTCGCACAAGTGTGAAAGGGGCCTAGGGTCCCTTTCACACTTATACGACTTGTCCCACGATTTGGGACTGCAAAGTAGCATGACAAGTCGTTCTCCATGATTTCCAATGACAGCCATTCATATTAGTACGACTTCAAGTCGTTCCGACTTCAAAGTAGTCCCTGCACTACTTTGGTCCGATTTTGATGCCACTTACACAGGCATTCCTTGAAATCGTGGTCGCGAATCGTGGCAAAATCGTGGTAAAATCGCGCGACTTTGAAGTAGCACAAGTGTGAAAGGGGCCTTACCACCATCAGGGTGCCTCTGGATCCTTCCCGATCTGACCCCCATGTTATCCCAGCATGCTGTGGTGTGAAGTCCTCCTCTGTCTTCAGATTACTGCTACGCACCGAGCAGGCCGCCGTGCTGTGAGGCACACACATCCACAGCTCCTTGCAGGCAGGCCATGTGTCCAGAAAGAGAGAAAGTGGGTTCTTTTATAGCCTACCCAGCATGCAGTTCAGTACAGAGTGATCATTGGTAGGTCACCTGGCATTCTGTGTAGGTAGGTCATAGCAAAAATGTAAACAGAACAGTCACTTCCTGTTATCTTTCCAGTACTGAAGAAAAGAAAAGAATTGAAGTCCATTTCCTGATTTGGCCACTAGATGGTGCCAAATACTAAGCTATAACATTCCTTTTAGACTTACATTATAAAGCATTAATAGGCAAAAATATCAGCGCTACATATTATTATTTGTTATAATTATTTATAGTTATTTATTATATTATAATTTATGATTTTGTGTTTCAAACTTTATCATACCCGGGATGTCTACTAGACTCTTGTTTGGATAGATTTAAGTGAGTTATTCCTAAGAATTACAGGCCTACAATATAAAACGCGTTTAGCATAAAAAATCTGACATAATCATACCGCCAGGGAGGTTAAATAGCCCTTCTGGTGCCAATACATGCATGTGCACACACACCAGTTTGCGCACCTGCTAACCAGCCAAGGGCAGAATTTCTTAGGCTTGTGTGTCTGTGCACATGAATGTTCCTTTTCTGACAGAACTACTCAGCCAAACTTTCCACTAAACTAAAGGGGACTGGGTGGTATGTACCTCCTCAGGAGAAGAACTACCAGGCTTAGTAATCCCAATAGTAGTCACCAGGATCGTGAAGCACAGCAGTAATAGCAAGGCCAGGGGAGCAGTGCCCATTAAGCTTACTCCAGGTGCCTTCCTGTGAGACTATGCAGACTAGATCCATAGGTTAAGGTGACCAGATTTTTAAAATGAAATCCAGGGACATATTTTTTTTACTGGCAAATGGTAAACTATTTTATAAGCATATTTTCCTCAAATTATATATGCAGCGTATGTGGTGTGTGTTTATGAAATGATTGTATGATATATACGTTAATAAAAAAATTAAAATACAAAAAAGAATTTTTGGGGATATGACTACCAAATCTTAAGAAGATAAGATAGAAAAAATACTTTTTAATGCATTTATTGATATTATGTATAATTATACAAATATATATTTCTCTATATACTGTATATAGTGTATATACTGTATACTCTCTGTATACTGTACCCCCCTCTCTCTCTGTATATACTGTATCTTCTCCCTCTCTGTATATACTGTACCCCTCCTCTCTCTCTGTATACTGTATCTCCCCCTCTCGCTCTGTATATACTTAATCCCCCCTCTCTTTCTCTGTATAAACTGTGCCCCCTCTCTCTTTATATACTGTACCCCCTCTCTATGTATACTGTATCTTCCCTTTCTGTATATACTGTACCCCCCTCTCTCTCTGTATACTGTATCCCCCCTCTCTCTTTATACTGTATCGTCCTTCTCTGTATATACTGTATCTCCCCTCTCTCTGTATATACTGTATCCCCCTCTCTCTCGCTCTCTCTCTCTCTATATATATATATACTGTACCCCCCCTCTCTGTATATACTGCACCCCCCTCTCTCTCTCTGTATATACTGTAACCCCCTCTCACTTTATATACTGTACCCCCTCTCTCTTTATGTACTGTACCCCCTCTCTCTCTGTATATACTGTACCCCTCTCTCTCTCTCTCTCTCTATCTCTCTCTGTATATACTGTACCCCTTCTCTCTTTATATACTGTACCCCTCTCTCTCTCTCTCTCTGTATATACTGTAACCCCCTCTCTCTTTATATACTGTACCCCATCTCTCTGTGTATATACTGTACCCCCTCTCTCTCTGTATATACTGTACCCCCTCTCTCTCTGTATATACTGTATTCCCCTCTCTCTCTGTATATACTGTATCCCCCTCTCTCTCTGTATATACTGTACTCCCCTCTCTCTCTGTATATACTGTACCCCCTCTCTCTATATATATATATACTGTACCCCTCTCTCTGTATATACTATACTGTACGACCCCTCTCTCTGTAAATACTGTACCCCCCTCTCGCTTTGTATATACTGTATCCCCCTTCTCTCTCTGTATATACTGTACCCCCTCTCTCTCTCTGTATACTGTATCTTCCTCTCTCTTTGTATATACTGTATTTCCCCTCTCGCTCTGTATATACTGTATCCCCCTCTCTCTGTATATACTGTATCCCCCCTCTCTTTCTGTATATACTGTACCCCCTCTCTCTGCATATACTGTAACCCCCTCTCGCTCTGTATACTGTACCCCCTGTCTCTGTATATACTGTATCCCCTCTGTCTCTCTGTATATACTGTACCCCCTCTCTCTCTGTATATACTGTATCCCCCTCTCACTGTATATACTGTACCCACTCTCTGTATATACTGTCCCCCCTCTGTATATACTGTACCCCCTTTCTCTCTCTGTATATACTGTACCCCCTCTCTCTCTCTCTATATATATATATATACACCTCAACCCCCCCTCTGTATACTGTAACACCCCCCTCTCTGTATACTGTAACCTCTCTCTGTATACTGTAACCCCCCCCTCTGTGTACTGTAACCCCCCCTCTCTGTGTATACTGTAACCCCCCCTCTCTGTATACTGTAACCCCTCTCTGTATACTGTAACCCCCCCCCCCCCCTCTGTGTATACTGTAACCCCCCCTCTCTTTCTGTACCTCAACAGTGTGGTTCTGGCTGTCCATCACATGTAGTCTCTCTGCAGAGTGGTGCAGTGTAGTGTGGCCTCTGAACGCACCTCCACGAGTGTCAGTCTGGGCCCTGCCCCCACGGCTCCTGCCTTCTGTTCAGCAGAGTGGCCAGTACAGCAGTGTGTCTGTGTACAATCAGCTGTGCGCCGCTTTGGGGGGATTGGGGCTGGATCGGCACTGCAGGGGGAGAAAAGCAGTGACCGCAGCCCGGAGTTGGACGCGGCGGCCCCTGCCTGCAATCCGGGGACAAAACCGGGGACAGTCTTGGACGGGGGACCATGTACACACTTCGGGGACTGTCCCTGGAAACCGGGGATGTCTGGTCACCGTACCATAGGTGAAGTCTCAGGGTGTCTGATACCCCTCTCAGATGTCTGCCCCTTGGCTCTGCCACAGCCGGGACCCCGAAGAACAACAACTTGAAACAGCAACAGTAGCCCCCCACCTAAGAAGGTGGAACAAGAAGACACTGCTATTCTACAGTTTGAACTATTTATATTCTCATGAGCCACCTTCTGGGCACACCTCCAGGGGGATTGGCTGCAGCACCATAAATATTCATGCTTCCCATTTGCTTTGCTCCACTCCTATGTTCCAGAACTTTCTGGAAGGCAGATGAGAGCAATCATATTTACAGCCTGTGAAATCCAGGACAGACTAATGCCCCGTACACACGGTCGTAAATTCCGACCACAAAATCCGTCAGATTTTTTCCGACGGATTTTGTCCGACACTGGTGTTGAATACACACGGTCAGACAAAGTTGTCGGAAAATCCGATCATTCTGAACGTGGTGACGCTCGTTGCGTAAGACGGAACTACGTAGAGGCTATTAGCCAATAGCTTTGGTCTCTTAATTTGATCTGAGCATGCGTGGCACTTTGTCCGTCGGAATTCTCTACACACGATCGGAAAAAGTCCGATCGGATTTTGTTGTCGGAAAATTTGAGAGCAGGATCTCAATTTTTTTCCGTCGGAAATTCCGATGGAAAAAGTCAAATGGAGCCCACACACGGGTGGATTTTCCGACAACATGGTCTGATCAGACATTTTCCGTCGGAATTTCCGACCGTGTGTACGGGGCATAAGGCTGCTTTCACAATGAGGCACTTTACAGGCGCTACAGCGCTAAAAATATCACCTGCATAGCGCCTGTAAAGCGCCTCTCCTCTCATTCAGGTGTGAAAGCCTGAGGGCTTTCACACTGGAGCGCTGTGCTAGCAGGACGCCAAAAGAGTCCTGCCAGCTGCATCTTTGCAGCGCTGTAGGAGCGGTGTATACACCGCTCCTAAAGCGCCCCTGCCCATTGAAAACAATGGGCAGCGCCGCCAAACCGCCAGTATAGCGCTGCTGCAGCATCGCTTTTGCGGGCGGTTTCAACCCTTTTTTTCGGCTGCTAGTGGGGTTAAAAGCGCCCCGCTAGCGGCCGGAAACCTCTGCAAAAGTGACGGCAAAGCACTGCTAAAAATAACGGCGCTTTACTGCCAACAGCCCCTAACGCCAGTGTGAAAGTAGCCTTAAGAAATAAACAACTGCTCTAATGATTACAGAGCAACCTATACATTTACCAAAAATCCTAGCAGCCTAACTAGGAGGGTGCTACACAAATACAATTCTAAATGTGTGATCTCGCAGCAACAATGTCAGAACTGGATTTTATTTGAATAGTATTAGTATAGTTCACTCAATTGCATTTCCACAAAACTGCCACCAGATGCCGCTGTTGTCACAGGAAATAAACTGCAGTATGTTGGTGCTGTTAAAGGTGCCGAGTACAGAATTGTTTTCATTTCTCCCGAATCCGGCTGTAAAGCAAAATAGCGTAATTAAACCGATGAATAGCGATGAACCAAAAGTGCTTGGATTCGGTTCAAGGTGGGTTCACCAAACCATTGAACCCCAATGTAGCCAATAAAAGCTGAATGTTAAAATAACCATTAATGGCCATTTTTGACAAAATATCTTTAACCACTTTAATTCCGGGCACTTTTACCCCATTCCTGCCCAGGCCAATTTTCAGGTTTCAGCATATCTGTGGTGGTCTGCTCTGCTTAAGAAAAAAGGAGCAAAAGTTGTGTAAGGCTTTAAAGGTTGCCACTGTAATCCCAAATTGGAAAAAAAGTACTGACATGTATATAAACGTTTTAAGGTTTATTGTAACAATTGTAAAAAGTTATAAAAACATATTAAAAAAAAAAAAATTGTGCATTCTACATAGATGTGACAATCTCCCATGTATCAAATTGTAACGGGAAACCTATTCAAGTGGCCCCTGAGTCGGTACCTTATCAAGTGGAAAAATAAGTATACAATAGTCTTTTGGTGCAAAGGCCCAATTGGCGGAATCACTGTACCAACACCCATGGCTTACTACGCGTTTCGCCGGAAGCTTCTTCAGGTGTAGAAAAAGAAACGTGCAGCCAGCTTTGAGGGGGTTAAGCATGTGATACAATGCAGCCAAAGATGAGGGCTCACTCAGGGTAAAGCCTGTAATTGTAAATGGAAATGCCAAATGGGCTTCAAATTCTCTTGTTGGAAAGTGGCTACATTGTGCCTCATGGACAGGTAGTTTCTTATCTAACTCGTCCTCTCATATGGGACCTCTATAGTTAAATCTACACAGATTCTGTCTGCAATAGACCTCCTCGCAGGGGGTAAGAGAGATGTGGGTGGACGTCTCCCTCCCCCCTGCCTTCTATTCTGGCCATGCACCAATATGATCCCCTGAAGAAGCTGTTGGCGAAACGCGTAGTGATCCATTGGTGTTGGTACAGTAATTCCGTCATTTGGCCCTGCACACGGAAGACTATTATTTTTCCAAGTTACTGACTCAGGGGCCACTTGAATAGGTTTCTCTGCACAATTTGATATTTGATACATGAAAGATTGTCATATCCATGTAGAATGCATAATTTTTTTAAATATGTTTTTATGACTTTTTGCAATTGTTACAATAAACCTTAAAACTTTTATACACATGTGGGTACTTTTTTTCAACTTGGCATTACAGTGGCAACCATTACCTACAGTCCTACACCAATTTTGCCCCTTTTTTCTTGTAATTATTTGGATGTGGTGCCACACATAATGGGTTACGTCTCTGCACCCCTTTACTGCTCTGCTTGAGCGTGATAGAAAATTAGTCTGTATGTGTCAGATCCACCATCAGACATGTCTCTTAATTACACAGGGACACTGACTGACTCACAACCATTGCCACTCTGATGTAGAGAAGAAGAATTAATCTCATCAAGGAAACATGCAGGTGCCAACGATGGCATTTCAGATTTCACAAGTCTCGTCTACAGGTGATGTAACACGCTTTTCTTATAGCACGCATTGGGGCGATGGCATGCGGATATACAAACACTTGGCTCTGTACATGTCCTCAGGCCATTAAGGGCAAGGATTTCGCCATAATGGAAAACAGTAGGGACATATACAATCATTAATGAAAGTAAGGGAAGGGCTGAATTACTGGAGCTATCATTGCTGACTTGTTTTTGAAGGTGCGTGTTTTGGGGCTTGCATTTTGTCATTGCTGCTAGTTGAATGGGAATTGAAAAGAAGATAAATACCATCCAGAAATAACCAAGTTTCACAAGATATAAGCTGCTTATATACAAAAATGTGTTGACCCAAAGAACCTTTTGTATGGTGAAAAGTAAATATGGTACAGCAAAGGTGAGTGTTGCATTCCAATCTTATGTAGCGGCCATAACCCTCGATGGGGCGGCCTTGACTTTTGGGCTTACCGGTTACCTCCGCTTGGCTTGTTCCTCCAGGTCTAGGGGTTCCCAGGGTTAGTACCCAAGGACTTCGGACGTTGACACCATAAAAGTCCTTTTAGAAAGTTTTTTTATTTGCAGGGGTAACATCCAACAACACAGTCTCGTATGGGAACAGAGGGCAAGGGGTGAAGAAACTCAGGCACCTTGAACTGCAGACTATTAGGAAGTCTATAATGCAAACCCAGAGAGTAGCCACTCGCAGCTGGGCGCTTCAAAGCTGAACAAATCTCTAGCCAGAGATTATGGCAGTCAGCACTTGAATTCAGAACTTGCAAAGTCTCTGACCTTGAAGAAAGGTTGCAATCAAAGTGAACAGGAACCTTTCCTCAGTACTTGGAACGATCTCTGTCTCCTCGGCAGTACTGGGAAAGCGTGGATTTGTGTCCTTGACAACCCAGCAACCAGGCACTTCTTGGGATGCCAGCTTGTTGGCCCTCCTCCGGCTCGCCTACTGCGGTGCCCCTCCAAGTTGAGAGCGCACCCGGATGCCTTGAATCCTCCCTCAGATACTGCGCCTCACACCAGCCGGTTCCGAGACTCGGGAACAGATGGATCCTTTGCCCCAGACCAAGCCGGTCTGTGGGGCTAATCAAACTGACCATGTTGCGGGGCGGCACACGCTCCCGTGACCGGGACCCCTCGCAGGGCTACCCCGGTCCAGATCCAGGAACAGGCAGCTCTGGCCGAACGAACCCCGAACACGTGACTCCAGCATCTTAAGTACCCTTCCCCAGACTCCTCAGCGGGGCCAACCGCACCCACTGATTGCCTCCTGGGAATGCCGGTACTCAAAACGTCCAAACAGGCCTGTTTCTGGGCCTGTCATGTGCACCTCACTGTACACATGATCAGGCAGAACCCTAACACAGCCCAGCCAAAATGATGCCAAAGTTAAACCTACACAATTAACTCTCAGAACCCCTTTACTGTTCTGAGAGAAAAATAACTAAATTTACACAAAGCGGACACCTTGCAAAAGTGTCACCGCTACACTTATAACAAAACAAAATGGACAAATGGCTTATTCAGATATGCTTTCTATGATCCTTGTAATCTAGCCCTAGGTAAGGTTACTAAGATCAAATAAAACATCCTTAATAAAAGAAGTTGAGTTTTCTTTTTTTTGAGAAATTATACTCACCTAGGTGGATGCAAAATTTGTCCCCCGTCCGCTCTAAGGCTAAGAACCAAGTGATCAAACACTGCTGATCGCTCAGTTCTCAGTGCTCTGTGAGCAGATTGCTGGTGACTGTCAGTCCCCAGCTCTCTGCTCTGCCCCACTGCGCTCACTGGAGTGCTGGGCTGTGGAGGGGGGTGGGAGCGGCTGGCTCAGGCTCTCATCGGCTCACTGAGAGGCTGAGCTGGGTGTCGGTCCAGGCTTCTGGGTGGATCCCGACCATGGGGTCGCGATCTTGGTCCGTCTCTGTGATGTCAAAAGACAGCACTTAGAACGTCGGAACGAACTGCACTCATGTGATCCATAAGAGAAGTACTGCCAAAACGAGCTTAGACTGTACTTCTCCTTTAAATAAGAACCATTAACCCGCATTTGCTTTACTGCTAGTTGACACTCTGACCCATAACAAGCATGCAGCCAGTGAAGTTTTAGAACACCTGGTGCTTTTTTTTCAGCTGTCCTGGAAATAAATCAGCAAAAGCTGCCCCAGGCACCTGTGTTAAGGACACAAACTGTATTCATCAATAAAAAAAACAACAAGAATGGGGGCATGGACATCAAACAAGGCACCACATCCCAATTATATCAGAAAAGAAACAAAGAAAGGACTTGGGGTCCACCAACCCCTGGGACTTTAAAGGTGTCAAAATGGAACAAAATAGAAGGGGCATTAACCACTTTCAGACCGGACCATTTTTCTGGCTTAAGACCAGACCACTTTTTGCGATTCGGCACTGCGTCGCTTTAACTGACAATTGCACGGACGTGCCACGTGGCTCCCAAACAAAATTGACGTCCTTTTTTTCTCACAAAATAGAGCTTTCTTTTGATGGTATTTGATCGCCCATGCGGTTTTTATTTTTTACGCTATAAACAAAAAAAGAGCGACAATTTAAAAAAAAAAACGCATTATTTTTAACTTTTTGCTATAATAAATATCCCCCAAAAATATATAAAAAAAATTTTTTTCCCTCAGTTTAGGCCGATACGTATTCTTCTACATATTTTTGGTAAAAAAATCGCAATAAGTGATTATTGATTGGTTTGCACAGAAGTTATAGCGTTTACAAAATAGGGGATAGTTTTTATAGCATTTTTATTAATCATTTTTTTTTTTTACTAGTAATGGCAGCGATCAGCGATTTTTATTGTGACTGCGACATTATGGCGGACACATCGGACATTTTTGACACATTTTTGGGACCATTGTCATTTATATAGCAATCAGTGCTATTTAAATGCATTGATTCCTGTGTAAATGACACTGGCAGTGAAGGGGTTAACCACTAGGTGGCAGTGTAGGGGTTACATGTTCCTAGAGGCGTGTTTCTAACTGTGGGGGGGGGGGGCATGGCTGTCAGCTAGTGAATGTTGATCTCTGCTCCAATCACAGGGAGCAGAGATCGGCGTCACTAGTTGCTAGGCAGAACTGGGAGATGCTGTTTATTTCCGCATCTCCCCGTTCAGCCTTCCCGTGAGACTATAGCGGGTGTCCCCGCGGCGATCGAGTCCACGGGACCCGCGACCGGCCCCAGGGGGGTCCCGACTGGCGCGAGTGTGTGTCGGCGGCGGCGCACGCTCAATGGCACGGCGGCATCTTAAAGGGGACGTACCTGTAGGCCCTTATGCCTGTCCGTGCCATTCTGTCGACGTACATCGTCGTGCGCCGGTCGGGAAGCGGTTAAATAATATCCATAATTTTTTTTTCATAGTTTCATAGTTAGTAAGGTTGAATAAAGACATCAGTCTATCCAGTTCAACCTGAGTGAGTGTCTACAATTGTCCCTACCCCTGTGCATTGCACACTCACATCTCATGTCCCTACCCTCAAGGAGCCCACAATCCAAGGTCCCCATTTGTATAATAGGGCCAATTTTTGGACAGAAGCCAATTAACCTACCTGCATGTCTTTGGATTGTGGGAGGAAACCCACGCAGGCACAGGGAGAACATGCAAACTCCAGGCAGGTAGTGTCGTGGTTGGGATTCGAACCAGCAACCCTTCTTACTGCTAGGTTGAGAGTGCTAACCACTACACCACTGTGCAGCCCAATAAAAATGTTAATGTTCATTGAAACATTAAATGCATTTCCAATATAAAGATACAATGAAGTAGAACAGTTATCATATAAAAAAGCAAATTCGTTGACAATTTTTCGTATACCACTCAACATGTTTCGCTCCTCTGAACTTCACCAGGAGTTTGGGATACACTGGAAATGAAATAAAGAAGAAAAACTTCATAGCACAAAAGAAATGCATATAGTATATAAAATATACACATACTATAAGTAAATATACATATGTAGAAATATATCACGACGAGTCACAAAATCAAAAAGGAATTACATATTATATAAAGATATACGTCCATAGGGTGTCTTACCGGTATGGTCAAAAAGAGATCACCTGGATACTGTCCCAGGAAAGCAAATATCTATTAAAAGGGCCAAACATTAAGTTTGCAAGCGACCGTTTAGGTGTATGGAGCAGTGGGGATTCAATCAATCAACCGAGAACCCGTTCATTCACTTGGACCGCGGGAGGATGCAGGAGGATGTATAGCAATTAGCTCATCATTGCAGATGAGGATAAACACTAAAGAATATAGAAAATAGAAAAAAGATAATATTTTATATATATATATATATATAGATTAATTCCTCGAGTAATCGTTAATTTTTTTGATCGATCAATTTTTTTTGATCGATCAAAATTCTTTTGATTGGTACTCACCTCTCCACCGACTTCTGGGTCTTCAGGGAGTTCTTTCAGAGATCCGGTGATCCCCAAGTGCCTCCGTCTGCTAACGAAGGGAAGGGGGGAGAAGTCCGGTAAAGTCAAAGTTCTGATTGAACGTAACGCGTACGGGGGAGAAGCTACGCATGACGTCACCCGCTGCTGCCCCACGGAACTAACACAATTGTCGGCTTTACATGCTGTGTTTTTATCATCTTTATGTGAGTAGTTTGTGTTTGAACACAAAATTAAATCTTATACTTAAGCGGTGAGCACTTCGGTCTCTTCTTTCTACCCATGACCTGCATCCTTGCTGAGATCTAAGGAGACGTGAGAGAAGTTTATGGTCCGTGTTAAGCATTTTGATACCCGCTTGCATGACCACCTGTTTGCACAGGGGTCCATGCCATAAGGTGAGAGTGATTAGTTAGACCGGAGGTGGAGGGATTGTCACGCTACTGTGGAAAAAATAAATTACTTACGTCAGTGCTACAGTTTGAATTTAAAACGTATTTGTGTGAACTGTGAAGTTAAGTCATGGATTGTGGAAACTAACTAGTGTCGGGTGATTGTATATAGTGTATACCACATTTACCACTGACTAATGCAGAGTTGCAATGCAAGGAGATCAGCTAAAAGTAGTTGGATCTGTATGCGTGTTATAATTAATCAAAATTAGTCGATTAATCAATTAAAAACGATTAATCGAACACGAAAATTTTAATCAGTAACAGCCCTAATTTTATAGGATGTAGATAAATCATATTGTAAATTGCAGCAAAAATATTTATCAATACATAATAAAATTATTTTTTAGATGCGAGCATTGTAAATGCCTGAATTTGACCTCTTGGCCTCTTACAATCCCGTGTATAGTAAAGCTCAGACTGGGAGAAGGAGGAGAAGTCAGTGCTCATTTGCTCCTAGGAAACATGCTGAGGAGAGAGCAGAGTGACAGAAATCATTCTGCTGCTTCTCCATCACTGTGCAGGCTGGGAAGAGGGAAAATACTTGTAAGCGTAATTTAACTTGAATACAAATCCTTTGGCAGGTAAAAGAACTCCCATATATGTGTTTAATCTGTTCATTTAGCTGTTTGCTCAGGTAAGCTTGTATGTTGGGGTTACATGAAGCTGCAGTATGTGGTGATGTATACCTTCATTTATAAATCCCGGGAGTGCACACAGGAGCTTGTATGTAAATATGCAGCACATACAAAACATTTACCCCAAAGTACCATTTCCAAATGTGTATTTCCAAAATGTATACTACAGTGGTAAACTTCCACACTGCTTGTGTGCAGGTGCAGTCTACTTTCTCCACTGCAGGTGGCGCTCTTCCACAGCAGCAATGCAGTTGGAGAGGAAGTCGAGAGGAACACAGTTCCTCCATGGTTTCCTGAGTCACTAGGGAAGCATCCAATTGGATGCTGCCGAATCATGTGACTTTGGCAGCTATGTTGGGCCAGACAGAGCCTATTTAATGCCAAGGCTTCCAGGTTTGGCGCGTATTTGCGATTTGGTAGAGTACGGACAGGTACCCTGCCTGGTAGGGACATAGCTAGTGGCAGGGAAAGGTTCCTGATGAGGAGGGAAAGTTTAGGACTAGCAACTTCTCTGGACACAAGGCCACATTCTTCCCCTCTCTACAAATGCTGACCGTTCGGCTGCATTCTGCTCCCTACACGCTGTTGGAACAGTGAGTGTTTCCGGTTGGGCTGCCTTCCTATTGGGTTATTTGTGACTGTTTCTGCATTATTTCAGTACAAGTTTTTTATTGCACTGGGACTGAGTGTGTTAATCCACTGTACCCCACCTACATGCTGATAAAGTCTCATGCTTTAAAATAGAGTTGGGTGGACGCCATTGAAGAGGACACGTTTTTCCACAATATGTTTACTATAGAATATTATATTTAAATTACCCAGTCTATGGCTAGGTTCACTTGGTGGCACTGGCTAAAGAAGCGACCTGGGGGGGGGGGGGGGGGTTGGTGCGGGATTACTTTTTGAAGGTTGTTAAAACAGCGTTGTTAGTTCAGGAAGCAATACTGCCACCTCCTGAGATCCTGTTTCTTTTTTTTTTTTCTTCTTTTTTTGCATAGACATTTCTTGACCATGCTACAGCGTGGTCGTCCAGTTCTCTGTGGGCGTCTACTGACATCCTCTCACACCGCGTGCGCTGTGATCAGGGTAAAGGGCCAATCACAGTAGCCCTTTACCATGTAATCAGCTGTGTCCAATCACAGCTGATCACAATGTAAATACACTTGACGGTTATTGGCATTCCTTTCCTCACACACTGTCTCAGCGTGAGGAGAGGCGAGCCAGTAACTGGCAAGTGTGACAGGGGACATCTACACTGATAATCAGGGCACTTATCATCAGTGTCCTAATTATCAGTGCAGCCCCAACAGTGCCAATCAGTGCCCATCAGTGCTGCCAATCAATGCTCATCAGTGCTGCTGATCACTGCCCATCAGTGCTGCCAATCAGTGCCCATCAGTGCTGCCAATCAATGCCCATCAGTGCTGCTGATCACTGCCTATCAGTGCTGCCTATCAGTGCCCATCAGTGCTGCCAATCAGTGTCCATTAGGGATGGGCCCGGTATTCGATTCGAACCCATGTTCGAATCGAACATCGGCCGTTCGTCCGCTCGTCGAGGGCAGAACTCTGAGGGCCGTTCGCATCAAATTCGTGTGATGCGAACGGTCCACAATGCACTGCGCCAGTCACAGTGCATTGCTGGCTGATGATTGGCCAAGCATGCACTGTGACCCAATCATAGAGCCAGCGGTGAGGAGAGCAATAATTGGCCCCAGGCAGGATGCCTGTGGGCAATTATAGCTCAGGGGGTTTAGTACATGCCCCACACTATATAAGGCCGCCGCGCCGGCGGCCTCGTGTAGTGTGTTCAGACTTGAGGAACAGTGACAGTGTACTGTGCATGTACACACTATATGTGAATCATTTCTGTGTGGGGAAAGTGTAGGGAAAGAGGAAAAATAGGCAGGGATAGTGTATTCTTCTCAGCCTTGACTTGTGGGGAAAGTGTAGGGATAGAGGAAAAATAGGCAGGGATAGTGTGTTCTTCTCAGTGCTGTTCTCTACCAATCCAGCCTTCTGCAGGAGTTAATGTGTGTGTGTGTGTGTGTGTGTGTGTGCTGTGTGAGTATAGCACAGCAGTAGCACACTAAACCACCTTACACTGTATCTGCCCTGTTATCACCTAAGACAGCCATCTGCAGGAGCTAGTGTGTTTGTGTGTTTTGTGTGCCTCCAGCACAGCACAGTATACACCAACAGTCCATACATACATACAGTATATACCTACAGTCCCTGTCTTGTTTGCACCGCCTGTATACTGCGGTTCAGAGTATATAGGATTTTAGGTATAGGGTTTTATTTTGGGTGCAGGGTTCCCGTTAATATCCATACAAGACTCAAAGGGGCTGGCAATAGGCTGGGTGGGGGGGAGATGGGGTAGCCATGCCATTTTTCTCAAAAATTTTCATCCATATTGCCAGGACAAGACATGACATTAAAGCCGCAAGCAGTTTTAAATGGCTTCTTTTTTTCCTTTACAAATGTCATTTTGTGCAAGGACAGTTCTAAACACGGGAAACACATGTCACTTCACAGGCATACTTTAGACACCCCCAGGTACCATATTTAAAGGAATATTTCACTTTTGTTTTCACTTTATGCATCATTAAAATGACTGCTCCAGAAAAAACGTTAGTTTTTAAAACTTCTTTTTGCATTGATACATGTCCCCTGGGGCAGGACCCGGGTCCCCAAACCTTTTTTTTATAACAATAACATGCATATTGGCCGTTATAATTAGCACTGTAGATTTCGAACGTTCGCGTCTATTGTAACTAATAGGGTTCTAACGTTCGTGCGAACTTTCGGTCCGTTCGCAGGTTCTGGTGCAAACCGAACCCGGGGGTGTTGGGCTCATCCCTAGTGTCCATTAGTGCTGCCTATCAGTGCCCATCAATGGCTCCTAACAGTGCCTCCTCATCAGTACTGCCTATCAGTGCCCATCAGTGCTGCCCATCATTGACTCTTCATCAGTGCCCATCAGGGCCACCTCATCAGAGCCAATCAGTGCAGCCTATCAGTGAAGCCTATCAGTGCCCATCAGTGAAGGAGAAAAAATTCTCATTTGCAAAATTTATAACCGAAAATAAGAAACTGTTTTTTTTTTCAAAATGTTCTGTCTTTTTGCATTTTTTAACCACTTCAGCCCCAGAAGATTTTACCCCCTTCCTGACCAAAGCATTTATTTATAATTTGGCACTGTGTCGCTTTAACTGACATTTGCACGGTCATGCAACGCTGTACCCAAACAAAATTTGCGTTCTTTTTTTCTCACAAATAGAGCCTTCTTTTAGTGGTATTCGATCACCTCTGCAGTTTTTATTTTTTGCACTATAAACAAAAATAAAGGGGCAATTTTGAAAAAAAAACTATTTTTTAATTTTTGATATAATAAATATCCTCCAATTAAAAAAAAATTGAATTTCTTCATCAGTTTAGGCCAATACGTATTCTTCTACATATTTTTGGTAAAAAAATTGCAATAAGCGTATATTTATGGGTTTGCGCCAAAGTTATATCGTCCACAAACTATGGGAAAGATTTATGGCATTTTTATGGCGGTGATCTGCGATTTTTAGCGGTATTGCGACATTGCGACGGACAGATCGGAGACTTTTGACACATTTTTGGGACCATTGACATTTATAGCGATCAGTTCTATAAATATGCACGGATTACTGTATAAATGTCACTGGCAGGGAAGGGGTTAACACTAGGGGGCGATCAATTACTTTGTAGGAACACACGATCTGTTTTCTCTCATCTGACAGCACAGGGATTTGTGTGTTTTTTGTCAACACTGAGGATTAGGACTAAATTGAAAAGTGACAAGTGACATTATAGATCCGTCTCCTGGTCATTGATACTAATGATGAAAAGTATGTTTTGCTTCAGAAATCTATCAGAACCATACTAGGAATTCCTGAATTTTTAGAGTCTTAATAAACATAAAGGCCTCATTCACACTGGCAGTGGCAAACCTACATTCATAGGCATTTGGAGGACATTTCTAAATATATATATATACATATATATATATATATATATATATATATACAGTGCCTTGCAAAAGTATTCACCCCTCTTGGCATTTTTCATGTTTTGTTGCCTAACAACCTGGAATTAACATGGATTGTTTGAGGATTTGCATCATTTAATTTACAGAACATGCCCACAACGTTGAAGATGTTTTTTTTTTTTATTGTGAAGCAAACAACAAATAGGACAAAATACTCCGGCCGCACCTGGAGTATGCTGTCCAGTTCTGGGCACCAGTCCTCAGGAAGGATGTACTGGAAATGGAGCGAGTACAAAAAAGGGCAACAAAGCTAATAAAGGGTCTGGAGGATATTAGTTATGAGGAAAGGTTGCAATCACTGAACTTATTCTCTCTGGAGAAGAGACGCATAAAGCCCCATACACACGCGCGGATTATCCGAGGACCAGGTCGGTCGGATCCTGTCCGTCATACTTTGTCCGATGTTGGTGTTGCATACACACGGTCGGACAAAGTTGTCGGAAAATCCGATCATTCTGAACGTGGTGACGTTTGTTGCGTACGACGGGACTACGTAGAGGCTAGTAGCCAATAGCTTTGGTCTTGTAATGTGATCTGAGCATGCGTAGCACTTTGTCCGTCGGACAACCGTACACACGATCGGATTTGGTGTGATCGGACCGTGTTGTCGGAAAATCTATCCAGCAGGAGATAGGACTTTGTCCGTCGGACAATCCGACGTACACCGTCCGATGGTGCATACATACGGTCTGATTTTTCAACAACATTGTCCGATCGGACAGAATCCATGCAAAAATCCGACCGTGTGTATGGGGCTTAAGAGGGGATATGATTTCAATATACAAATACCACACTGGTGACCCCACAATAGGGATAACATTTTTTTCGTAAAAGGGAGTTTAACAAGACTCATGGCCACTCATTAAAATTAGAAGAAAAGAGGTTTAACCTTAAACTACGTAGAGGGTTCTTTACTGTAAAGCCCCATACACACGGTCGGACAATCCGCGGACCAGGTCGGTCGGATCCTGTCCGTCATACTTTGTCTGATGTTGGTTTTGCGTACACACGGTCGGACAAAGTTGTCGGAAAATCCGATCATTCTGAACGTGGTGACGTTTGTTGCCTACGACGGGACTACGTAGAGGCTAGTAGCCAATAGCTTTGGTCTTGTAATGTGATCTGAGCATGCGTAGCACTTTGTCCGGTCGGACAACCGTACACACGATCGGATTTGGTGTGATCGGACCGTGTTGTCGGCAAATCTATCCAGCAGGAGATAGGACTTTGTCCGTCGGACAATCCGACGTACACTGTCCTATGGTGCCTACACATGGTCTGATTTTTCAACAACATTGTCCGATCGGACAGAATCCATGAAAAAATCCGACCGTGTGTATGGGGCTTAAGAGTGGCAAGGATGTGGAATTCCCTTCCACAGGCGGTGGTCTCAGCGGGGGGAATTGATAGTTTCAGGAAACTATTAGATAAGCACCTGAAGGACCGCAACATACAGGGATATACAATGTGATACTGACATATAATCACACACATAGGTTGGACTTGATAGACCTGTGTCTTTTTCAACCTCACCTACTATGTAACTATGTAACAGAAAAAGTCAATGTGCATAACTATTCACCCCCCTTAAAGTCAATACTTTGTAGAGCCACCTTTTGCGACTATCACAGCTCCAAGTCGCTTTGGATCTGTCTCTATGAGTTTGCCACATCTTACCACTGGGATTTTCCTTTTCCCATTCCTCCTTGCAAAACTGCTCCAGCTCCTTCAAGTTGGATGGTTTGCACTTGTGAACAGCAATCTTTAAATCTGACCACAGATTTTCTATTGGATTGAGGTCTGGGCTTTGACTAGGCCATTCCAACACATTTGCATGTTTCCCCTTAAACCACTCAAGTGTTGCTTTAGCAGTGTGTTTGGGGTCATTGTCCTGCTGGAAGGTGAACTTCCGTCCTAGCCTCAAATCACACACAGAGTGGTACAGGTTTTGCTCAAGAATATCCCTGTATTTAGCACCATCCATCTTCCCCTCAACTCTGACCAGTTTCCCAGTCCTGACTGCTGAAAAACATCCCCACAGCATGATGCTGCCACCACCATGTTTCACTGTGGGGATGGTGTTCTTTGGGTGATGTGATGTGTTGGGTTTGCGCCAGACATAGCGTTTTCTTTGATGGCCAAAAAGTTCAATTTTAGTCTCATCAGACCAGAGCACCTTCCTCCATACATTTTGGGAGTCTCCCACATGCCTTTTTGCAAACTCAACCATTTCGTTTTTTGCTGAAAGTAATGGCTTTCTTCTGGCCACTCTGCCATAAAGCCCAACTCTACGGCTTATTGTCGTCCTATGTACAGATACTCCAGTCTCTGCTGTGGAACTCTGCAGCTCCTCCAGGGTTACCTTAGGTCCCTGTGCTGCCTCTCTGATTAATGCCCTCCTTGCCCGGTCCGTAAATTTTGGTGTGCGGCTGTCTCTTGACAGGTTTGCTGTTGTGCCATGTTCTTTCCATTTGGTTATAATAGATTTGATGGTGCTCCTAGGGATCATCAAAGATTTGGATATTTTTTTTTTTATAACTTAACCCTGACTTGTACATCTCAACAACATTGTCCCTTACTTGTTTGGAGAGTTCCTTGGACTTCATGGCAGTGTTTGGTTAGTGGTGCCTGTTGCTTAGGTGTTGCAGCCTCTGGGGCCTTTCAAAAATGTGTGTCTATTTAATGACAGATCATGTGACACAGATTGCACACAGGTGGACATCATTTTTCACTAATTATGTGACTTCTGAAGGTAATTGGTTGCACCAGAGCTTTTTATGGGCTTCATAACAAAGGGGGTGAATACATACGCACATGCCAATTATCAGTTTATATTTTCTGAAAAATAGTTTTTAGTGTATATCTTTCTAATTTTACTTCACCAACTTAGACTATTTTGTTCTTATCCATCACATAAAATTCAGATTAAAAAAACATTGAACCAAAGGCTGTAATGTAACAAAATAGGTAAAAAGCCGGGGGGGGGGAAACTTTTGCAAGACAATGTGGGCCGTAGATGCCTGTTTCTAAATCTGGACCTGGGTAGCCCTGCGTTCGCCGTCCCGCAACATGGACAGTTTGATTAGCCCCACAGACCCGCATGGTCTGGGGCAAGGATCCATCTGTTCCCGAGTCTCAGAACCGGCTGGTCGGAGGTGCAGTAACTGAGGGAGGATTCAAGGCGTCCGGGTGCGCTCTCAATCTTGGAGGGGCACCGCAGCTTGTGAAAGCGACTGGGGGAGGACTCTTCGGAGGAGGGCCAACAAGCTGGCATCCCAAAAAGAGCCTGGAAGCTGGGTTGTTATGGACACTAACAAATCCACAGTTTCGCAGTACTGCCAAGGAGACAGTTCCAGGCAGGGGCGGACTGACCATTCGGTCACTCGGGCACTTCCCGAGGGCCCCGGGTCACTTGGGGGCCCCATCAGGGTTGTCAGCCTCAGTAAAACCAGGGACAGTATGTAAAAATCTGTGTTTTTTTTTACATCTGTTTCTGAAATTACCAGCATCCTTTTGGTCTAAAAATCCAGAGATTATAGATGCCCCACCTCTCCAGTACCTTCTTAGCCAATAGAAACATGTCTGTGTATACTGTGTGTACAGGTATATGTATACTGTGTGATTGTATACTGTGTGTGTGTATACTGTGTGGCCCCATAATCTTTGATTGCCTGGGGGCCCCATGATCTCCTATTGCCCGGGGGCCCCATGAGTTGTCCTGGTTCCAGGTACTGAGAAAATGTTCCTATTCACTTTCGGTTGAGAGTTTATTCTGTGTCAGAGACTTTACAAATTTCCGGATCAAAGTGTTGACTGCCATAATCTCTGGCTAGAGATTTGTTCAGCATTTGAAGTGCCCAGCTGTGAGTGGCTACTCTCTGGGTTTTTATTAGAGACATTCTAATTGTCAGCAGTTCAAGGTGCCTGAGTTTCTTCACCCCTTGCCCTCTGTTCCTAATCGAGACTGTGTTTGTTGGATGTTACCCCTGCAAATGAAAACCTTCTAAAAGGACTTTTATGGTGTCAGCATCCGAAGTTGTTGGGTGCTAACCCTGGGAACCCCTAGACCTGGAAGAACAAGCCAAGCGAAGGTAACTGGCAAGCCCAAAAGTCAAGGCCGCCCCATCGAGGGTTATGGCCGCTACACAAGTTATTAAGAAGAGTGTGAGCTTTCGGGATTATTTAGATCCCTTCCCCTGGCTTTATACAACGTACACATACCGTATTTATCGGCGTATAACACGCACTTTTTCCCCCTTAAAATCGTGGGTGCGTGTTATACGCTGATACCCCCAAAAAAGTGACAAAAATGGCAAGCGCCGCCGAAAAATAGCGGGCGCTGCCGAAAAAGACCGAATCGCGGCTGAAAAAAAAACGAAGCGGCGCCGGAATAGACCGAGCAGACTGTTCGGCTCTGCTCGTAGTCCCGCCTCCCTGCGCTCGCTCCGGAAAAAGCAGGGAGGCGGGACCACGAGCGGAGCTGAACAGTCGGCTCGGCCTTTTCCGGGGGCGCTTCTGTCTTTTTCGGCCGCGCTTCTGTCTTTTTCGGCGGCGCACGCGACAGAGAGTCTCGCTGGCAAGTTACAAAGAAACTGGGCATGGCTGCAATGACGCTGGGCAAGCTGCAATGACGCTGGGCAAGCTGCAATGACGCTGGGCAAGCTGCAATGACGCTGGGCAAGCTACAACGACACTGGGCAAGCTACAATGACACTGGGCAAGGCTGCAAATGACGCTGGGCAAGGCTGCAATGACGCTGGGCAAGGCTGCAATGATGCTGGGCAAGCTGCAATGACGCTGGGCAAGCTACAACGACACTGGGCAAGCTACAATGACACTGGGCAAGGCTGCAAATGACACTGGGCAAGGCTGCAATGACGCTGGGCAAGGCTGCAATGACACTGGGCAAGCTACAATGACGCTGGGCAAGGCTGCAAATGACGCTGGGCAAGGCTGCAATGACGCTGGGCAAGGCTGCAATGATGCTGGGCAAGCTACAATGACGCTGGGCAAGCTACAATGACACTGGGCAAGCTACAATGACGCTGGGCAAGCTGCAATGACGCTGGGCAAGGCTGCAATGACACTGGGCAAGCTACAATGACGCTGGGCAAGGCTGCAAATGACGCTGGGCAAGGCTGCAATGACGCTGGGCAAGGCTGCAATGATGCTGGGCCAGCTGCAAATGACGCTTGAATGTAAGTTTTTTTTTTTTTTCCCTAAACTTCCCTCCTAAAACTTTTTTTCCTTAAAATGCCCTCCTAAACTTGGGGTGCGTGTTATACGCCGGTGCGTGTTATACGCCGATAAATACGGTACTTTTTTATAGATATTCCATTAAACCTATAAATAGCCTAACCTGAATCTCATATCTTATCTGAGTGGAGTAGCAGAAAACAAAAAAAATAAAAATAGCCTAAAATGCAATAATAGCACCCTGGCCAAAATGTTTTGAAATAAGGTTTGATACTGAAGGCTTATTAAAGCTCATTGTTAGCAAATACCAGGATTATCTGCTTATTTGTGCATGGTTTTATTATTGATAACAGAAAACAGAAAATACATTTCCAGAAAACAGTGTTCGGAATGTCAATCGGAATGTTATCCAAAGTAGTTTTTGATAAATGTTAATATTTACACTTTATAATAGTTTTCTCTTCCTTTTCCTAAATAATCTGCAATTAGGGAGTCAAGAGCCATTCTAGAAGGTTAGAACTTCAAACTTTCTCAGCATTCTCATTCCATAAAGGTTATCTACTATTGGCCAACAATAGCTAAAACATTTTCAAGCTTGCATTAGGAACCAGACATCAAAATCTGGTTAGTGTTGATAATTATTTTCTTTCCATGCTTTAGTAGAAAATGTCAAATCATTTTAAAGATGTCATTAACCATCTCAATACCGGGCATTTTCTGCCCCTTCCTGCCCAAGCCATTTTTCAGCTTTCAGCGCTGTCACACTTTGAATGACAATTGCGCGGTCATACAACACTGTACCCAAATTAAATTGTTATTATTTTGTCCCCACAAATAGAGCTTTCTTTTGGTGGTATTTGATCACCTCTGCGATTTTTATTTTTTGCGCTATAAACAAAAGAAGAGCAACTTTTATAATAATAAAAATGTCATAAATCTATCCCTATTTTGTAGACGCTATAACTTTTGCGCAAACCAATCAATATACACTTATTGCGATTTTTTTTTCTACCTTTTGTAGAAGAATACGTATCGGCCTAAACGGAGGAAAAAATTTGTTAAAAAAAAAAAAAAATGGATATTTATTATAATAAAAAGTAAAAAATATTATGTTTTTATAAACTTGTCCCTCTTCTTTTGTTTATAGCGCAAGAAATAAAAACCGCAGAGGCAATCAAATACGACCATAAAATAAAATAAAGCTCTATCTGTGGGGAAAAAGTGATAAAAATGTTATTTGGGTACAGCGTTGCATGACCGCGCAATTGTCATTCAAAATGCGACAGCGCTGAAAGCTGAAAAATGGCTTGGTCAGGAAGGAGGTGTTCGTGGTTAAACAAATTTTTTCCTCAGTTTAGGCCGATACGTATTTTTCTAATGGCAATAAGCGTATATTGATTGGTTTGCGCAAAAGTTATAGCGCCTACAAAATAGAGGATAGATTTATAGCATTTTTTTATTATTTTTTTTTTTTTACTAGTAATGGCGGCAAGCTGCGATTTTTATTGTGACTGCGATATTGCGGCGGACATATCGGACACTTTTGACACATTTTTGGGACCATTCACATTTATACAGCGATCGGTGCTATGAAAATGCATTGATTACTGTATAAATGTGACTGGCAGGGAAGGGGTTAACACTAGGGGGCGCTGAAGGGGTTAATATGTTCCCTGGGAGTGATTCTAACTGTAGGGGGAGGGGATTGACAAAGGGAGGAGACCGATCTGTGTTTCTCTGTACTGAGAACACACCATCGGTCTCCTCTCCTCTGACAGGACCGTGGATCTGTGTGTTTACACACACAGATCCACGGTCCTGCTGTGTTACCGGGCAATTGCGGGTGCCCGGCGGATATCGCGGCCACCAGGCATGCGCACCGAGTCCCCAGTAACACGGCGGGCATGTGCGCGCCCCACTGTCGGCGCGCGCGCCCCCCACTGTCGGCACGCGCGCCCCCCACTGTCGGCGCGCGCGCCCCCTTTGGTGGGCCGAAAACACGGCGCCGACATAAAACGCCCTCCCGCCACGAGAGCTGCGCCGCCTGGCAGTCAATTGGCAGCCGGCGGTCAGAAAGCAGTTAAAGTGATAAGCAATATCCTTATTCTTCAAAAATAAAACACATTCACTACTTATGTGAATATAAAATATATAAAACTCATAATCTGTAATCTATGTATCATGAAATTGATCCTTAGTATGCCTTCTGCCCCTTTATAATGTCCTCAATGAGCTCCCAAACCTCTCCCTATCTTCTCTTACTTCCATTTGTTTTGAAATGAGCAGTGCATATTAGTTGTGGTCATTGTGCTCTATGCACGCTAGAAATCCCAGAGTCCTTAGTCCATTTTAGAAGCGAGCGAGAGAGGGTGGCTACATTTCTACATACAGTGGAATCATAGGAAATGAAGGTAGCCAGGAAGTCATATCACAGAAAAAGGAATTTGGAGAGAGTAGAGTAGGCTGAGAGCAATAAAAGTTACTTTTTGGAGTTAAAGCGGACCTTCAGTAATCTTTTCAACTTTCCATCTATTAAATCTTCTGCCCTTGTTGTTTTAATTTTGGATAGTAAAACATTTTTTTTCTGCCAGTAAATACCTTATACAGCCCACTTCCTCTTTCTTGTCTGGTCATTAGCCTAGGCTTATGACATCATGCACAGCTCTCTCTCTCTCACTCTCGTAAGAGTTTGCCAGGAACGGAGGGGGTGAGTCATAAGAGGGTCAATGAGAGCTGCAGGGCTGTTGAGCTGGAGGTGTGCCTCTGTGTGTCTGTGTAAATCCAGGAAGTGAACTGGCAGCAGCTTCAGCTGCCCACAGTTAAAAAGGTTGCAGCCAGACTCAGTGGAGGGCGATTTCTATTCACCTTCGGTTGCAAGTTTATTCTGTGTCAGAGACTTTTGCAAGTTCCCGGATCACATTGTAGGCCGCTATATGAGGTTTATCCGGCATTGAAGCGCCCAGCTGCGAGTGGCTACTATCTGAGACTGTGTTATGTTGGATGTTACCACTGCAGAATAAAATCCTTAAAAATTACTTTTTATGTGTCGGCATCCAAAGTTGTTGGGTACTAACCCTGGGAACCCCTGAACATTCGCTGACAAGCCACGAGGAGGTAACTGGTAAGCCCAAAAGTCAAGGCCACCCCTCAAGGGGTTATGGCCGCTACAGGGATATAATGAAACTTCCCAGGGACTTTCTTATAGACTTTTCCTTTGAATAAGTAAACAGCCTCGAGCAATGAAACCCAACATCACTGGTGAGACTACAGTAATATTACTGCACACATTGTCTCTGCAGTACTTTTATCCAAAATATATAAAGAAATAACCACAATTACTAATGACTTTGTCATACTAAACAATACTGACATTGCTTGGATTCCCTTTACAGAGGAATTCTGTAACAGCTGTAAATGTTTCTGGTATCAACCATTCTGGTTTCAGTTGTGAAATAAAAGCAAAGCCTGGCTGATTATTTTGGACATCCTCTGTAGTTTCTCTTTTCTCTGGGCTTAGGGCCGGTTCACACTGATCCGACAAGCGTTCTGACTTTGAGAGCACAAGTCGCATGACATCTCAAAATCACTGGTTCTCTATGAGAGCCGTCTTAACTGATCCGATTTATGTCGGTCCGACTTTTGAAAAAGTTCCTGCACTACTTTGGTCCAGTTTGGATCCGATTTAAGCATCCAAGTTGGATCAGCATCTTAACCGATCCGACTTGAGACACGCAACTTGAGCTCAGATGAATGTTAGAAATGCAAAATATATAGAAAAAAAATGGCAGGGGGTCTGGTATGGATTTTGAGGGGAAATCCCACACCATAATGGAAAAAAAAAAAACAACGTGCCCCCCCCCCCAAAAAATAATACCAGACCCTTATCCGAGCATGCAGCCTGGCAGGACAGGAAAGGGGGGGACAAGTGAGCGCCCCCCCCCAAAACCATACCAGGCCTTTTGTTCTCAATATAGGGGGTGGGTGCTTTGCCCCCCCACCCAAAAGCACCTTGTCCCCATGTGAGACAAGAGTCTCTTCCCCACAAGCCTGAGAGAGAAAGAGAGAGCGGCGCCACTCTAAGTGTAGCATTTACGTTAAAAGCAAGTTAATTCAATTATAATCAAATCACATTTGAGTAGAAGTATGCAGGTATGTGTAATTACAAAGTCCGCAGGGATCGGAAGGGAAATGCTACACTCAGAGGGGTGCCGCTCTCTCTTCCTCTCTCACTGCATACAGAGTCTACTCCTGCTCTAACAGCTGGCTGCCGACACTGATAGGTCTGGCTTCAGTAGCATATGGACTTTGCTCCTTAGGACACTATTGGACCCTTATATTACATTTACACTCCACTAGCTGCCTACATAGTGCTCCATATTTACCTTATCCCCACAACCCTGGGCTGTGGTTGTGGGGGTCTGCGGGCAGGGGGCTTATCGGAATCTGGAAGCCCCCTTCAAAAAAGGGGCCCCCCAGATCCTGCTCCCCCTATCTGAATGAGTATGGGGCACATAGTACCCATTCACAAAAAAATAAACATTGTAGTGTAACAAAAAACATGAGGCAGTTTTTGACAAGTCCCTCTTTCAAAATTACTAATGTCCCTTGATGTAGATCCAACGTCAATCATGATGTCTTGTTAAAGGGGGCTTCCAGATTCTGATAAGCCCCCCTGCCCACAGACCCCCACAACCACAGCCCAGGGTTGTGGGGAAGAGGCCCTTGTCCCCATCAACAGGACAAGGTGCTTTGGGGTTGGGAGGGGCAAAGCACCCCCCCATATTGAGGAACCATGTGGCCTGGCATGGTTCAGTAGAGGTGGAGGCTGCCCGCTCATTCTTGCCACCCCCACCCCCTTTCCTGGCCTGCCAGGCTGCATGCTTGGATAAGGGTCAGGTATGGATTTTGGGGGGACCCCATGTGTTTTTTTTTATTTTGTCATGGGGTTCCCCTTAAAATCCATACCAGACCCAAAGGGCCTGATATGGATTGGGGGGACCGCCATTTAACATTTCTCTATTCCTGGCAATATTTTTTTTTCATTCAGTTGTCAGTTGTCAACCCCTCCCCCTTTGTTGAGGGCATGTAGCCTGATATGGTTCAGTAGGGGCGAGTTCCCCCCCATCTCCTGATCTGCTAGGCTGCTTTTCAGATAACGGTCTGGTATGGACCTTGGGGGGGGGGGGCCTATGCCATTTTTTATTTTGGCATGAGGTTTCCTCCGAAAATCTATACCAGAGTGGAGGGTCTGGTATGGTCCGGGGGGGGGGGACCCCACACAGTTTTTTTCTTTTAATTTTGGCATGGGGTTGGTTCCCCCTTAAGATCCATACCAGACTTAAAGGGCCTGGCATGAATTTGGGGTGGGACCCCATGCCGTTTTTTTTTTTTTGAATATAAATTTGGCATGAGGTTTCATCCATACCAGAAGTAAAGGAATCGTTTTGACTGGCCAAAGGACAAGTCGCAATCTTTTCAAAGTCGAATCAAAATCGGATCCCGTCCATCTCATTAAATCCATCTCATTAAAGTCATATGGAAGTCGGACCTAAAGTTGCAGGGCAAAGTACGGCTTTTGTGTGAACATGGCCTAAAAGCAACATTAAATTTAAAAACAACATGTATTAAATTGCAGCTTACCAATCCTTAAATGCGGTGGCTGCATTCCTTTTTAGGTTTTCTGTTTTTCCTTTAATTTCACCTGGTGATCCAGCCACTAATACACTTTCTCTCTTAGGACTTGTTTACATTTGTAGCTCTGGGGTCAATAAAAACACGTGGCTGAGCTAAATTTTTATACCCCCCCCACCCTTAAGCTGTCTGCACACCCGCAGGAGCTGACTGGGGACGCTCTCCCTCTCAATAGAGACTGTGTTACTCCAGCGGCGGCCCGAGTAAGATGCGGCGCATCCGCTACAAATGCAAACAAAAAGACATTTCCTTTTTGTAAAAAAAAGAAAATTGGGGGGGTGGCACATGGTGGGGCCCAGCATAATGTTGGGGGGTCAGGGCCCCCTCTGGCCCCCCTAGTGACGCCATTGCTCCCAGGGCAGCTGCCCTTCCTGGCACCGCTCAGTTCTAGGCTAGATACAAAGAGATGAAGTGCAGTTTGTATCACTCCGCCGGGGCCTGCTCTTCACTGCTCTAGAAACGGCAAGTCAAGGGCGCAATTTACCAGTCACTTAGCTGCAACTGACAGGAAGATCGCGATTGTCAGGTTACCAACCCTCATTCTAGAATATCTTCCACTTCTTTGTAACACCTTCTTTGAAGCACCTTTCTATCAAAATCCAATTGCTTTGTCTCATAGCAGGAGCCATAGTTGTCACACAGGCTGAACTTCAAACATGTCTGCCATTGTTTACCTCCATGTTGGTGGATTTATGGGACTAGTAGTTTATACAAGAAATGACAGGGACACTGCACTTAGCCGACACATCTAAGGATGATTTTTGTTGCTTTAATCATATATGAATAGTAGTCACTTCATTAAATTCATAAAGCTTAATTTATGATTCATAACCAAAGTAAATTTTAATTCCTCCTTCTTACCATACTATTGCCAAGATCTTTAAAGATCTTTAAATGGCTCACAGCCTCTGTATTTTTTTATCTTAGCTTTGGAAATATATTGTGAAATAGTTAAGCCAAATAAAAATTGTTGCAATGTATAAACCTGCATCCCTCTTCAGTTATAATCTGCAGGTAACACCCTTATGAGAACAAGAGTGACTCAAACGTCGGGGCATTAACAAAGAAAACAACTATCATGAAATATTCATATACTCTGTGAGTAAATAAAAAAGTGAACATTATGCAACAAGAGTGGGACATTATTCACGTCACTATAAACTGTACACATGCGTTGTTTATAAAATGGAGTGTTATCATTTTTAACTTTAAACTAATAATTCGGTTTTGTTTTTTTTACTTTCATTTTCTATACATGAGTAAAGTCACTTTTTAGATACATTGAACTGGAAAACAACCATTTTTCTAAATTAATTATACAAAACTCAACTTAAAGGGCTCTTTCACACAGGCATATACAGGGGCGTCTTTAATATTGATTGTACCCTGGGCAAAACCTTTCTTGCCCCCCCCCCCCCCATGCAATTTTGCTCTCCACCTGCTCTGAGACATACAATAAATAACAGCTAGACCAAAATCAATTTACTGAATCAGATCGGGCAGCTATTGCGATTGGTTGCCAGAGGTTACAGTGTATCATTACCACTCACTGACTGGTTGCAGCACACATTACGGCTCACTGATTAGTTGCTAGAGGTTACAGCACATGATTTCTGCTTGTTGATTGGTTGCTAGAGATTACTGTGGCTATGACCTCAGGAGGGCATGATATACATATCAATGCCGCCGGGCCATCGCTATTTACATATGAATTCCGCCACTATTTACATATGAATCCTAGTAATTTACATGTAAACACAGGGTCTGCAGGTGAGGCATCTGTACACAACAATAGGGCAGAGCTGGGCAGCATTAGTAGCAGCACTTCACACTGACATATTGGGACACAGCACAGGACTAAAACCTCAAGGGACGAGGGAATTTAAACCAGGATAGTTGGCAAGTATGAGGCAGCTGCTTTGGGCCCCACAATAATGACAGAGCCCAGGGCAGCTGCCCCTTTTGCCCTGCCTTAAAAACGGCCCTGGGCATATATATATATATATATATATAAGAACGTGCTATGCTGCTCTCACACAAACTCAAGCGTGCAGATAAATGTATAAATGCACAAACAATAAATCAGTCATGTACAAATCCAGTATATATGCACAAATGTGACAACAGATTCTCTAATTGTGTGATTTTTCAATTAATTTCTAATGTCACAAATTCCTGCAGTGTTCCACTGCAAATAATTTTTTTGGGGGGAAACTGGGTGACGTCACAGAAAGCAATACTGACAGCACTGGAGCGGCACCACGCAAAAAGACTGTTATTTGTTGCCTGTGTCTCCAAAGTGCACCAATTATTGTGAGTGTTTTTTCTTTTTATGTTTTAAATAAATGAGTGTTAGGGCTCTTTCACATGGACGTGTCCGTGTACGGAGCACGTCCATAAACCAACATGAACATGTCAGTTTCAAACCCTTTCTATAGAAGGATGCCATCTTTTCCTTATCTCCCTCCCCCCCTCTTTATTGTTGTATTTTTCTATTTAAAATGGCAAGAAACATGTGTTTAGGCCATTTTAAATAAGGGGTTTATCTATGATGCTCTAGTTGGGTCAGGTAAAAAAAAATCCATTGCCCACCATTCCTGTCCTTTTCTTCCCCTCCCTTTTTTCTTTTCCCTACTCCCCAACCACCCCCCCATTTTCCCCTTTCCATGCTTAGTTGGGTTATGAGTGGCAGCTGTTAAATTCCTACTTCTTTTTGAGTAGTATTATGCAACTTTTTTGGATTTGGTGCCACGACAACTAACTGTGCCTCATATGGTTCTTTCAGACTTGGTTATATACTGTATATTGACTTTGTATATATGGTTGATTTATTTTATGTGCATTGGTGGAGTCATTTATTTAATTTAGTGCATGTATATATTTATCTGTAAGCTAGGGTTAGTGTGAGAGCAGCACAAAACTTTATATATCTGTGCTGGCAGATATTGGGCATCATTTGCACATGTGGATGGCCATGGGGTACATACCTGGCCATCCACATGTTGCCCACTTCCCTGGTGGTCCTAGTGGAGTCCCTGGTGGTCCAGTGTGGGCATCTGAGGGGGGGCTGCGCTGATAAACAATCAGCGCAGACCCCCCCTGTCAGGAGAGCCACCGATCGGCTCTCCTCTACTCGCGTCTATCAGACGCGAGTGAGGAAAAGCCGATCACCGGCTTTTCCTGTTGACATCCTGATCCGCCGTGATTGGACATGGCTGATCACGTGGTAAAGAGCCTCCACCGGAGGCTCTTTACCAAGATCAGTGTAGCAGTGTGTCATGTTATCGGCGGCATTTTATCCTGAAGGACGTCGTATGACGCCCAGTCAGGATAACAGAACCACCGCCCGGCCGTCATTCTGCTATAGGCCGGGCGGGAAGTGATTAATTGAAGTTTAGGCTACTGGGAGTGGTTTATACAGCGCTCCCAAACTGCCCCAAAGATGCTGCTTGCAGGACTTTTTTTCCCGTCCTGCAAGTGCACTGCCCCAGTGTTAAAGAACTCGGGCTTTCACACTGGGGGGGCATGACAGGCGCTTTTCTGGAGCTTTACAGGTGCAAATTTTAGCGCTAAAATGCATGAAAAGCGCCTCAGTGTGAAAGAGGTCTAATGCCCCGTACACACGAGCGGAAATTCCACCAGCAAAAGTCTGATGAGAGCTTTTGGTCCAAAAATGCGACTGTGTGTATGCTCCATCGGACTTTTGCTGGCAGAATTCCAGCCAACAAAAGATTGAGAGCATGTTCTCAATTTTTCGGTCGGAAAAAGTTCTCATCGTCTGTACCAATTCCGTTGTGCAAAATTCCTACGCATGCTTGGAAACAATTCAACGCGTGCTCGGAAGCATTGAACTTAATTTTCTCGGCTCCTCGTAGTGTTGTACGTCAAAGCGTTCTTGACGGTCAAAAGTTCAGCAAACTTTTGTGTGACTGTGTGTATGCAAGCCAAGCTTGAGTGGAATTACGTTGGAAAAAAACATCCAAGATTTTTCCGATGGAAATTCCACTCGTGTGTACGCGGCATAACAGTATATACAGCTTATCATTTATACCAAATGTACCGTATTTATCGGCGTATAACACACACTTTTTTCCCCCTTAAAATCGGGGGAAAGTCGTGGGTGCGTGTTATACGCCGATACCACAAAAAAAAATGACAAAAATGGCAAGCGCCGCCGAAAAATAGCGAGCGATGCCGAAAAAGACCGAATCGCGGCCGAAAAAACCGAAGCGGGGCCGGAAAAGACAGAGCAGACTGTTCGGCTCTGCTCGTAGTCCCGCCTCCCTGCGCTCGCTCCGGAAACAGCAGGGAGGCGGGACCGCGAGCGGAGCTGAACAGTCGGCTCGGCTTTTTCCGGGGGTGCTTCGTTCTTTTTCGGCCGCGCTTCGGTCTTTTTCGGCGGCGCACGCGACAGAGCGTCTCGGCGGCGGGAAATTTAAACCCGGACAAGACTGAAAATTACGCTGGGCAAGCTACAATGACACTGGGCAAGGCTGCAATGACGCTGGGCAAGGCTGCAATGACACTGGGCAAGCTACAATGACACTGGGCAAGCTGCAATGACACTGGGAAAGCTGCAATGACGCTGGGCAAGCTGCAAATGACGCTTAAATGTAAGTTTTTTTTTTTTTTCCCTAAACTTCCCTCCTAAAACTTTTTCTCCTTAAAATGCCCTCCTAAACTTGGGGTGCGTGTTATACGCCGGTGCGTGTTATATGCCGATAAATACGGTATTTAATGTATTGGGTGTGAAGGAAAAGTTGGTGTTTCTTCATAATGTGCGAGTCTAGAAGCAGATCTTTTAGCTTTTGCCAAAAACAGCACAGGGGATCTGCCTTGGTGTGTTCAGCCACTGACACATTACTTTTGCAGATCTGCATTCTAACTTGTTTTTATAGATTAACTACAGTGACTTGTTACTACTGCACATGTGTGTCATTCTTAACTAACTCATAAACCAGAAGGCATTTCCCTCACTTACATCTTATGGCACCACTTGACAAATTATTACTCTTAACAGACATCATTCCTTATGCAGGATATAGAGACTATGTATGTTAAAAATTAAAAGTTCTGAAATTGGTTTACTGAACACTAAAACTACATACATAAAAATATCTTGATAATACGATTGATGATTTCTCAACCACACTAAATATGAGGAGATGAGATTCAGGAATACTTACAGAATTCCGCTTTTACAACTGTAGCGGCCATAACCCCTTGAGGGTCGGCCTTGACTTTTTACCTCCTCGTGGCTTGTCGGTTGTTGTCTAGGGGTTCCCAGGGTTCGTACCCAACGACTTCAGATGCTGACACATAAAAGTCCTTTTTAAAGGTTTTTATTTTGCAGTGGTAACATCCAACATAACACAGTCTCTGATGGGAATAGAGGGCACGGGTGATAAACTCAGGCACTTTGAACTGCTGACATCCACTGAATGTCTCTAATCAACCCAGAGAGTAGCCACTCGCAGCTGGGTGCTTCACTGCCGGACAAACCTCTAGCCAGAGATCTAGCAGCCAACATGTGATCCGGAAACTTTACAAAAGTCTCTTCCACAGACTAAATTGTAACTGAAGATAGTAGGAACCTTTCTCACAGTACCTGGAACTTTCTCTGTCTCCTTGGCAGTACTGTGGGAAGTGTGGATTCTTTAGTGTCCATACAACTCAGCTTCCAGGCTCTTACCGAGTAGCCAGCCTGTTCACCCTCCTCCGAAGAGTCCTCCCCTGGTCACTTGTACGAGTTGCCGTGTCCCTCCAATACCGAGAGCACACCGGGACGCCATGAATCCTCCTTCAGTTACTTGGCCTCGGGCGAGCCAGCTCCTAGACTCGGGAACAGACGGATCCCTGCCCCAGACCATGCGGGTCTATGGGGCTGGTCGGATTGACCATGCTTGCGGGACGGCAAATTCTTCTAGGCCCGGGACCCCTTGCGGGGCTACTCCGGTCCAGAACCAGGAACAAAGAACTGCGGCCGAACCCCGAACCACGTGACTTCAGCACCTTAAGTACCCCTTCCCAGACTACGCAGCAGGGCCAGACGCGCCCACTGATTGGCTCCGGGAAAGATTGGTACCCAAAACGTCCAACCAGGCCTGGTTCTCGGCCTGTCACTGGTGCCTCACTGCACCTGTGAGCAGGCAGAACCCTAGTACCCTAGAACAGCGCAGTCGTTTGTTTTTTCTTTTGGTCTTGTTGATGTGGGTATCTCGCATTTACGATTGCAGCAGCCATTTTTTTATGTTTTTTTCTTTCCAATTTTTGTGTATGGTGTGCACTATTCAACACTGGGTCACCACTATTTTTGGACAGCGCAGTAATCCACACATTTCCACTTTGCAGAACCCTAGTACAGTCCAGCCAGACTGATGCCAAAGTAAACCTGTACAATTAACCCTCAGAACCCCATTACGGTTCTGAGGAAAAAACTAAATTTCCACTTATAGTGCACACTTGTTAAAGTGTGACCGCTACACAACATTTAGCATTTTTGATGTATTTGTTGGTTACTATTATTGAACCTCATCAGAAGTCACAAGTACTAAAGGGAATATTAGCTACACTAAATGGCCCAAAGAACGAGGTCAGCCCTCCAACTTACTGAGTTCAGGTGTTTCTAGTGAAGAGCACTGTTTAATTCTAATGCCCCGTACACACGATCGGACATTGATCGTACATTCCGACAACAAAATCCATGGATTTTTTTCAACGGATATTGGCTCAAACTTGTCTTGCCTACACACGGTCACACAAAGTTGGTCGGAAATTGCAAATATCTAGAACGCGGTGACGTACAACGAGCCGAGAAAAATCAAGTTCAATAGCCAGTGCGGCTCTTCTGCATGCGTGGAACATTGTGCGTCGAAATTGTGTACACATGATCGGAATTTCCGACAACAAATTTTGTTGTCAGAAAATATGATGAGCTACAGTGAATTCAGGGTATGAATAAACATACCTTTTTCAGCCAGTCAGATTTGCTGCTATGAATGCGAGGAAAAGCTATTTATTTGGAAGATGTCAGGTGATCTGGGTCTTCCCTTCCAAGGCTGCGCTCTGGGTGGATGTGTGTTAAACAGCTCCTGGCTGCTAGGCCTGAAGCCTGAGGTCTATCCATTTGCTCGACTGGCTGTTAGGTCTATCTGAGGCCTATCCGGGTGTTCAGAATTCTGCAAGGAAAAGCCTGCTCAATATCCGGAAACAAAGCTGAGAAGGAAAGGATGTAGACCTGCGATGAAGTACCAGAGGTGACTCTTGCATGGATCGTGGACCCATGGAGAGCCTGGGAAAGCATCAAGGTGGAATCATCCATAGAGTTCCTGCACCCTCCGTAAGATAAGTTCAGTTACCATAGGAGACAGCCTATTCTACAAAGTACAGATGTGCTGGTTCAGCTTAAAGGCTCTTTTCTTGTACTGCTGTCTGCCTTATCTCATCTTTTTGTCTAAGGAGTCTGCCAATCTGCCTATTTGCTGATCAGGGGCGGATTGACCATTCGGGCACTCGGGCACTGCCCGAGGGCCCCATGCCACTAAGGGGCCCCATCAGGGTTGCCAGCCTCAATAAAACCAGGGACAGTATGTACAAATCTGTGTTTTTTAAAAAATCTCAAGATTATAGCTGCCCCGCCTCTCCAGTACCTTTTCAGTGTGTGTATTCTGTGTGTGTATACTCTATGTGTGTGTGTGTGTGTGTGTACTGTGTGTGTATATTGTGTGTCTGTGTGTGTATACTGTATGTGTGTGTGTACTGTGTGGCCCCATAATCTATTGCCTGGGGCCCCATAATCTCCTATTGCCCGGGGGCCCCATGAGTTGTCAGTCCGCCCCTGTTGCTGACCATTACTATTTTTGACTAGGGGTGTCCTGTGCCCTATCCCCTCTCTCCTGCATTTTTCCTGTTTTGAGAAATAAACTTCTCTTTGTTTAACCGCTTCCCGACCGCTTCCTGCACATATACGTCAGCAGAATGGCACGGCCAGGCAAAACCACGTACAGGTACGCGGCCCTTTAATTGCCTGGCCGTGGTTCGCGCGCCGCCAGCGGCGTGCTCGCGACCTGCTCGGGAGCTCCGTGACCCCGGCCGCGGGACCAGCGGACCCGATCGCCGCTGGTGTCCCGCGATCGGGTCACAGAGCTGAAGAACGGGGAGAGGTCTGTGTAAACAAACCTCTCCCCGCGCTTCCTACTCTGCCTGTCATTGATCGGCTGTTCCCGGTCATCGGGAAAGCCGATCAATGACATCAGACATCAGCCCCGCCCCCTAATGTAAAAAAACACACACACGTCACAGCCCATAACCCCTCCCCTCCCACTAGTGGTTAACTCTTTCACTGCATGTGTCATTTATACAGGAATCAGTGCATTTAAATAGCATTGAAAAAAACTATCCTCTATTTTGTAAACGCTATAACTTTTGCGCAAACCAATCAATAATCTCTAATTGCGATTTTTTTTTTACCAAAAATATGTAGAAGAATACGTATCGGCCTAAACTGAGGAAAAAAAAAGTTTTTTTATATATTTTTTGGGGATATTTATTATTGGTCCGGGGCTGAAGTGGTTAAGCATAAAAGTGACTGGCGCACAATTTCTATCTTGTCCATCACCCATTTTATAGAAAGCCTTCCTCATGCAACATAACATAATAATCCCCCTCCCACCCTCATATTTTAGGAAATTAGCCTATTAATGTCAACTCATTGTCAATTGATAGTCTTACCACTGTTTAAACAATAGGTAACACATTACTCTCAGTGATTTTAGAGTAGAACTCCCCATTAGTGTAAATTGGTTCCTGTCATTGTTTACCTAAATGGCTTGTGATGTTGCATATTGATGACTATACAAGAAACAATTATTCACTATGTTGCAAAACTGGCTTTTGCATGGTAGAATGAATGTGCAAGTTTTCAGGTATAGACAATGATACACTATATTGTCAAAGGTATTGGGGCGCCTGCCTTTACACGCACATAAACTTTAATGGCGTCCCAGTCTTCATCTGTAGGGTTCAATATTGAGTTGGCCCGCACTTTGCAGCTATAACAGCTTCAACTCTTCTGGGAAGCCCGTCCACAAGGTTTAGGAGTGTGTCTATGGGAATGGTCAAACATTTTCATAGACACACTCCTAACCCTTGTGGACAGCCTTCCCAGAAGAGTTAAAGCTGTTATAGCTGCAAAGGGTGGGCCAACTCAATATTGAACCCTACGGACTAATGCCCCATACACACGGTCGGATTGTCCGACGGAAAATGTCCTATCGGACTATGTTGTCGGAAATTCCAACCGTGTGTGGGCTCCATCGGACTTTTTTCGTCGGATTTTCCGACGGACAAAGTTTTATCTCCTGCTCTCAAATTTTCCGACAACAAAGTCCTATTGGACTTTTTCCGATCGTGTGTAGCGATTTCCGACGGACAAAGTGCCACGCATGCTCAGATCACATTACAAGACCAAAGCTATTGGCTACTAGCCTCTATGTAGTCCCGTCTTACGCAACGAACGTCACCACGTTCAGAATGATCGGATTTTCCGACAACTTTGTCCGACCGTGTGTATTCAACACCAGTGTCGGACAAAATCCGTCAGAAAAAATCCGATGGATTTTGTAGTCGGATTTTCCAACCGTGTGTACAGGGCATAAGACTGGGATGCCATCAAAGTTCATGTGCATGTAAAGGCGGGTGTCCCAATACTTTTGACAATATAGCGTATGTATGGTGAGCTCAGTGTTGGTCATCTTACTTTAAAAAAGTAATTAGTTAAGTTACAAATTACTCCTCCCAAAAAGTAATTGCGTTAGTAACTCAGTTACTACATTGGAAAAGTAATTAGTTACGCAGCAAAGTAACTGACTTTTTTTTAAAATTTTCTATACGTGTAACTAAGGGGCAGATCTGTTATAGCGTGTAAGCAAGGGGCGGGTCTATTATATCGTGTAAGGGGCGGATGGCTACAGAAGAGGGCGAATGTTAAATTAATGGGCAGAGCTCGATATATAACAATAATAATAAATGCGCCCCTTGGTTACAGTAATACTAGACCCGCCCCTTACTTACACGATAGACGCCCCTTGCAGAGTAGCACGAGCATCAGGAGCGTGCGGCATCGCCTTGTACAATTACATGTTAACTGCACCTGCGCGGTGTAGAGTTCACTCAGAGCTGTTTAGGTTCGGCAATTTTCGGAAGCTCCGTAGTCCTTCATACTGCGCAAGCTCTGCACCTGCGCAGTACAGGGGGTCCTTATCCGGCGGGGGAACTTTTTCGGCAGGAATTACACTACTGCCATCTAGTGGCGGTAGATGTAATTGGGGTAACTAAGCCAAAGTAATGGGAACTGAGTTACCATGAGGGGAAAAGTAATCAGTTAGATTACTCGTTACCCTCTAAAGTAACTGCGTTAGGTAACTCCGTTTATTTTAACTCAGTTACTTACATCACTGGGTGAGCTTATAGAGAAATGCAACCTATTCTAGCCATTCTGTCAACCTCAAGTAACCTGAATGACAATAGCGATCTAAAATGTAAACTAAACATGGTACTATTTGCTGCATTCATAAAGTAACAAATCCCATGCTGTTCAGAGCTTGTGAAGCTGGAACAAGCGTCCCCACTCGTGATTATTTTTTAACGTGTTTCTGCTTGTTTTATATAGGGCAGCCAATTAATAAAAAATAAAAAAACTTCAACTGAAAATACATTACAGTATATCTAAACCCAGGAACAAAAATACAATATATTGCAGCTTACCAGCCCTTAGAAGTGTGATGTGGTGACTGCATGAGTTTTTCAAGCTAAGTACATTTTCTGCAAGTAGAAAAGATTCTCTGTTGACCCTGCAAGAAATCTTCCTCTGCACTGAACTGAAGTCTCAAACAATGTTATCAACACTCACTAGTTCTCTGCTGACGACTACATAACACCTCCCTCCTTGAGAAGAGGAGAATAAGGGGTGATATGATCAACATGTATAAATATATAAGGGGTCCATATAGTGAACTTGGTGTTGTGTTATTCACTTTACGGTCAACACAGAGGACAAGGGGGCACTCTTTACGTCTGGAGGAAAAGAGATTTCATCTCCAAATACGGAAAGGTTTCTTCACAGTAAGAGCCTTGAAAATGTGGAATAGACTCCCTCCAGAGGTGGTTCTGGCTAACTCAGTAGATTGCTTTAAGAAAGGCCTGGATACTTTCTTAAAATATAACTGGGTACTAACATTTATAGGTAAAGTTGATCCGGGGAAAATCCGATTGCCTCTCGGGGGATAAGGAAGGGATTTTTTTCCCCTGCTGTAGCAGATTGGAGCATGGCTCTGCTGGGTTTTTTTTTTTTTTTTTTTTTTTTTTTTTTTGCCTTCCTCTGGATCAACTGTGGGTATAGAATTGGGTATATTGGATTGTACGATATTTTTTATTTTTATATTATTATTTTTTTTTTTTTATGGTTGAACTGGATGGACTTGTGTCTTTTTTCAGCCTATGTAATGATGTAACTATGTATGTTATAGAGTTTTTCAGTCCAAATGAAGAGAGCAGCCATGGGTGACAACAGTGCTCCATGGATAGAGTATGGTGAGTGATTGTTGTCACAGAGTGTTCCCAGCAGGATTAACAAGTAGGGATGAGCCAAACACCCTCCAGTTCGGTTCGCACCAGAACATACCGAACAGGCAAAAAATTCTGAAAAACACACGAATACTGTTAAAGTCTAGAGGACACAAACATGAAAAATCAAAAGTGCTCATTTTAAAGGCTTATATGCATGTTATTGTCATAAAAAGTGTTTGGGGACCTGGGTCCTGCCCCAGGGGACATGTATCAATGCAAATTTTTTATAAAAACAGAAGTTTTTTTGGCACTTTGTCAAGATTTTTCTAACTGAACAATAAAAGAGGATTTCTCAGGGCTGGAGTAAATCTGTGTGGCAAGACTGGGCTCAAATGAAAGGAAATTTTATTCTCTACATTATGACATCCACTTTAAGCTTATTTGGAGTATCGGCTGATATAAATGGTTCTATATACTATTTGAAACTTGGTGTAAACTGTTGTGCTGCATAAAAAAACAGGAAAATACTTACATGCATTTAAATATATTACATTACTAATTATACATTATTTAGCTTTTAAAAGGAGCTCTTCACCTTCTTATGATCTTAAACAATTGGTTTCTATGAGTGCTTTTGAAACTTTGAACCTGGCCATAAAGGATACTGAGTCATAGTATGGTGCGGAGGGTCAAAAGGAACCAAATAGCCCTTGTACATGTACAGCACTCTAGATGATGACTTCTTGAAACAGAAGGTATTTACTTTGGTATTAAAAATTCAAAAATGAGGGTTTGATTTTAATTATGGTATGGACACTTCGGGCTTTGCCATGCAAATCATTCTTTAACTGGTTCCCTACCGGCTCACGCAGATACACTGCGGCAGAATGGCTCCCCTGGCTGAAACCCCATACTGTAACTCCTTCTGCTTTTCTGCCACAAGAGGGCGCATGCCTACTGCAGGGAGGGGGTACCTGATGCCCGTGGCCGGCGGGCAAGATCGCCGCCGGCCATGCGCGATCACGTGCACAAGTGCCAGCACGGGGGTTTGTGTGTGTAAACACACAAATCCCTGTGCTCTCAGGGAAGAGGGAAAATATTGTTTGTCCCTACTAGTAGGGGAAACAATATGTCTCCTCTCCTAGTCACTCCCATCCCCACTCAGTTAGAACACACTGAGGGAACACACAGTTAACCCCTTGATCGCCCCCTAGTGTTAACCCCTTCCCTGCCAGTGACATGTACACATTAATCAGTGCATATTTATAGCACTGATCTCTGTATAAATGTCATTGGTCCCAAAGAAGTGTCAAAAGTGTCCAATCCATCTATCGCAATGTCGCAGTACTGCTAAAAATTGCAGATCACTGCCATAACTAGTACCACGAGAGATGAGCCGCTAAATATTGCAGATCACTGCCATAACTAGTACCACGAGAGATGCGCCGCCTGGCCATCAATTGATTTTCTGGGGATTAGTGTAGGGAAAGAGAAAAAATAGGCAGTGTAGTTTATTCTTCTCAGTGCTGTTCTCAATCTCTACCAATCCAGCCACCTGCAGGAGTAGTTAGTGTGTGTGTGTGCGTGCTGTGTTAGTATAGCACTGCAGTAGCACATTAAACCACCATTACCCTTCTGGCCTGTTGTGTCATCTAAGGCAGTCATCTGCGGCTAATGAATTGCCAGCTCCCATAACACAGAGAACAGTCATTCATTGAAAATCATTGATAAAAAAAAGTCATTGATAAAAAAAAAAAAAAAAAAAAAGCGTGGGGTTTCCCCCAAATTCAATTACCAGGCCCTTCAGGTCTGCTATGGATATTAAGGGGAACCCCGCTTCAAATTTCAAAAAAAATAACGTAGGGGTCCCCCTAAATATCCATACCAGACCCTTCAGGTCTGGGATGGCTTTTAAGGGAAACCCCGGCCAAAAAAAAAAAAATTATTATTATTATTATAGCAAAAAGTAAAAAATATATATATATATTTTTTTAAATTGTCGCTCTTTTTTTGTTTATAGCACAAAAAATAAAAACCACAGAGATGATCAAATACCACCAAAAGAAAGCTCTATTTGTGGGGTAAAAAAAGGACGCAAATTTGGTTTGGGTACAGCATCGAACGACCGCGCAATTGTCAGTTAAATGACGCAGTGCCAAATTGTAAAAAGTGCTCTGGTCAGGAATTGGATAAACATCTGTGGCCAACTGTACATCCAAAACTACAGATGCATAGCATAGGCAGCGCCTAAACTTATGCCCCATACACACGGTCAGATATTCCGATGGAAAAAGTCTGATCGGATTATGTTGTTGGAAAATCCGATCGTGTGTGGGCTCTAGCGGGCTTTTTCCGACGGAAAGAATTTGAGAGCAGGATCTCAAATTTTCCGACAACAAAATCCGATCAAACTTTTTCCGATCGTGTGTAGGGAATTCCGACGGACAAAGTCAGATAAAATTACGAGACCAAAGCTATTGGCTACTAGCCTCTAAGTAGTTCCGTAGTACGCAACGAACGCCACCACATTCGGAACGATCAGATTTTCCGTCAACTTTGTCCGACCGTGTGTATGCAACACCAGTTTCGGACAAAATCCGTCGGAAAAAATCGGACGGATTTTGTGGTCGGAATTTCGGACCGTGTGTACGGGGGCTTACAGGGCCATTTATTGCAACATGTATACATCTGCTGCAGACTTTTTGGGGATCACCATTCTCAAATATATCATAAATCTATGGAGCCTGGCATGTACTAACAGAGGTTAACCAACACACTCACAGTCTGGTGAGCCAAAAGAAAACAGAAATTAAAGTCCAAAAATAACATATTTTTTCATCATTTCCAGATAGTGAGTCACAAAAACAACAAACATTTTTTACAGGTCTACCCACTCATCTAAAATGACAAATAAATACTATGTAAGAGTTGTGTTAAAAGAAAGCCCATTTATATTTCAATGCATAGAATGAATAAGGTGACAGGGATTTTTCCCCTAGGAAATACATATATAAATAACTAATGACTAAGAACCTCCCACAGTATTTTCTTGATAGACATTTGTGAAAATCCAAATAGTCCTATTGATCAGCACCGATCTTTAGCCCTCTAACACAGGAAGATCCATTGCCAGAAAATATACCGCTGAGATATATTTAAAGTCATCTACCCATAGCTTCCAACTGTCCCTGATTTCGAAGGACTGTCCCTGATTTGTAGCAGTGTCCCTCTGTCCCTCATGTGTACCTCATTTTGGTCTGATCTATAGTAGGGATGGGCCCGGTGTTCGATTCAAACCCATGTTCCAATCCAACATTGGCCGTTCGTTGGCTCGTCGAGCCCAGAACTATGTGGGCCGTTCGCATCAAATTCGTGTGATGCGAATGGTCCACAATGCACTGCGCCAGTCGCAGTGCATTGCTGGCTGATGATTGGCCAAGCAGGCACTGTGACCCCGCATGCTTGGCCAGTCATAGAGCCAGCGGCGAGGAGAGCAATAATTGCCCAAAGGCAGGATGCCTGTGGCCAATTATAGCTCAGGGGGTTTAGTACACGCCCCACACTATATAAGGCCGCCGCGCCGGCGGCCTCATGTAGTGTGTACCGACGTTAGGAACAGTGAGAGACTGTACTGTTCTGTACAGTGTCTGCTTGTGCATTATCTGCTGTTTTGATTCATCTGCATTATCTGCTTGTGGATTCTGGGGATTAGTGTAGGGAAAGAGACAAAATAGGCAGGGTAGTTTATTCTTCTCAGTGCTGTTCTCAATCTCTACCAATCCAGCCACCTGCAGGAGTAGTTAGTGTGTGTGTGTGCGTGCTGTGCTAGTATAGCACTGCAGTAGCACATTAAACCACCTTTACCCTTCTGGCCTGTTGTGTCATCTAATGCAGCCATCTGAGGCTAATGAATTGCCGGCTCCCGTAACACAGAGAACAGTCATTCATTGAAAGTCATTGATAAAAAAAAGTAATTGATAAAAAAAAAAAAGCGTGGGGTTTCCCCCAAATTCAATTACCAGGCCCTTCAGGTCTGCTATGGATATTAAGGGGAACCCCGCTTCAAATTTTAAAAAAAAATGACGTAGGGGTCCCCCTAAATATCCATACCAGACCCTTCAGGTCTGGGATGGCTTTTAAGGGAAACCCCGGCCAAAAAAAAAAAATGGCGTGGGGTCCCCCTCAAAATCCATACCAGACCCTTATCCGAGCATGCAACCTGGCAGGCCGCAGGAAAAGAGGGGGGGGGACGAGAGCGGCCCCCCTCCCTCCTGAACCGTACCAGGCCACATGCCCTCAACATTGGGAGGGTGCTTTGGGGGTCTGTGACCCCTCAAAGCACCATGTCCCCATGTTGATGGGGACAAGGGCCTGTCCCCTCAACCCTGGTCATTGGTTGTGGGGGTCTGCGGGCGGGGGGCTTATCAGAATCTGGAAGCCCCCTTTAACAAGGGGACCCCCTCTCCTAGTCACTCCCATCCCCACACAGTTAGAACACACTGAGGGAACACACAGTTAACCCCTTGATCGCCCCCTAGTGTTAACCCCTTCCCTGCCAGTGACATTTACACATTTACACATTTCCATATTTATAGCACTGATCTCTGTATAAATGTCATTGGTCCCAAAAAAGTGTCAAAAGTGTCCAATCCATCTATCGCAATGTCGCAGTACTGCTAAAAATTGCAGATCACTGCCATAACTAGTACCACGAGAGATGAGCCGCTAAAAATTGCAGATCACTGCCATAACTAGTACCACGAGAGATGAGCCGCTAAAAATTGCAGATCACTACCATAACTAGTACCACGAGAGATGCGCCGCCTGGCTGTCAATTGACAGCCGGCGGTCAGCAACCAGTTAAAGGGGGTGTGGCATTGGGGTGTGTCCTATGTCTGCATACTTTTGCTAGTAGGTGTCCCTCATTCCCACTTTTGCGCAAACCAATCAATATACGCTTATTGTAATTTTTTTTTTTACCAAAAATATGTAGAAGAATATCTATATTGGCCTAAACTGATGAAGAAATTTGTTTTTGTTTTTTTATTTTGGGGATATTTATTATAGCAAAAAAAAAAATATATATATTTTTTTTTCAAAATTGTCGCTCTTTTTTTGTTTATAGCACAAAAAAAATAAAAACCACAGAGATGATCAAATACCACCAAAAGAAAGCTCTATTTGTGGGGTAAAAAAGGACGTAAATTTGGTTTGGGTACAGCATCGAACGACCGCGCAATTGTCAGTTCAATGACGCAGTGCCAAATTGTAAAAAGTGCTCTGGTCAGGAATTGGATAAACATCTGTGGCCAACTGTATATCCAAAACTACAGATGCATAGCATAGGCAGCGCCTAAACTTATGCCCCATACACACGGTCGGATATTCCGATGGAAAAAGTCCGATCGGATTATGTTGTTGGAAAATCCGATCGTGTGTGGGCTCTAGCGGGCTTTTTCCGACGGAAAGAATTTGAGAGCAGGATCTCAAATTTTCCGACAACAAAATCCGATCAAACTTTTTCAGATCGTGTGTAGGGAATTCCGACGGACAAAGTGCCACGCATGCTCAGATCAAATTACGAGACCAAAGCTATTGGCTACTAGCCTCTACGTAGTTCCGTAGTATGCAACGAACGTCACCACGTTTGGAATGATCAGATTTTCCGTCAACTTTGTCCGTGTGTATGCAACACCAGTTTCGGACAAAATCCGTCGGAAAAAATCGGACGTATTTTGTGGTCGGAATTTCCGACCGTGTGTAGAGCCATTTATTGCAACATGTATACATCTGCTGCAGACTTTTTGGGGATCACCATTCTCAAATATATCATAAATCTATGGAGCCTGGCATGTACTAACAGAGGTTAACCAACACACTCACAGTCTGGTGAGCCAAAAGAAAACAGAAATTAAAGCAGAAATTATTTCAACACCCAAAGTCCAAAAATAACATATTTTTTCATCATTCCCAGATAGTGAGTCACAAAAACAACAAAACATTTTTTTACAGGTCTACCCACTCATCTAAAATGACAAATAAATACTAGTTAATAAATTGAACTACCATCACATGACATTCGAGTTGCCATCATCCCCAAGAATAGTGAAATTCAAAGACCTCTCAGAGTAGGATTTTTAAGGCAACAAAAATAAATTTGTATAAAAATATAAAGATTTATTATATGAAAAAAACAATATTCCATGATATACAATTTCCTCATATAGGATATAAAAACAGAGCAGATGTTTGTAAATGATACGTATGGAGGTTAGTGAGAATTCCTACGCGTTTCCAAACGGCCATTTTGCCAATCTTCCTCAGGGAATTAATATCACAATCTACAGAGTATATCAAGAAAACATACTGATTACAAAACATTTTACACTCATAACCATGTAGTGACCCTCAGGATCACCACAAATCAAAAAATACTACATTGTAATATACATTGCAAACTTACATCAAAAATACAAACATCATATATGGTGTTGCTTCCCCATGGACCTTCAGACCCAAAACAGATGCCATAAAGAGGGGCGGATGTAGTCCATATCTCTCTACAAGACAGCCTTGGAAACAAAGTTTCTATAGCTTTATTTGGCATTTGAAAGAAAAGCAAAGGCTATGGAAAAAATACAATATAGAATAATTAGGTGGGTGAGACTAACAACACTTGCCAGCCAAGCCCTATAGTGAAGAGGCTTACCCACTATTGTTGCAGAGAAGAGTTCATCAATAGGTACCATGAAGGATATCCATGCCTATTCAAAAGGACTCCTTCAGCCAACTGCTGAGGAGAGGGAAGACGCCAAATGGCCGTCTCAGGCGTCCTTAAATAGGTAGACCCGGTTCTATCCCGGCCCTGTGGGCGTTAACCGATGACGCGGCGCGCATACGGCGCTCCGCGTCATCGATCCATGCTCCCGCCTAAGGCTAGGTTGCTTCCTAGATACTACCAGGACCAGGGTGCATCGGTGCAACCCTGTCCCGCGTGATGCGGATGCGCATGCGCACCCGGGCGCACCGTGCCATGAACCCCGGGAGGTAGACGCGCAGGCGCACTAATGCGCACCGCGACATCCACACCCAGCGAGGCAGACACCTCCCCCTGTAACCGAGACAACGAGGCATGCTGTATGCAAAACCCCGTCATCTCAGACACAGACAGGCAAGGGCGAAAACGCTCGCACATCCAAGATGCGCAGAGCGCTATTCACGCCAGGGAGGTTGCAGACCCAGAATGTAAGAAAGGGATGCACGGCAAAGGGCCAAATCCATATCACTAGGAAGATGGGTAAACCCATATAAACCTGTCAATGGATCCGCCCAATGCCCTCTGCAAAAAGAAGCCCAGCAATCTGACAACAAAACAGGGTGATGAAGGGGAGTCCAAAAACGAGAAAGAAGGACACAAAGCATCCATCAACCCCTTCCCAAAGTAAAACCCAAACCAATAGACTAATGAAAAGGGAACAGAGGGAAAAAGAGCATTCTAGTAAGGGACTACACACAGGAGGGAACCCAAATGGGGAATACCCCAGATAGCATAGTAACCGCAACCAAATAAGGTTCGGACCAACTCATGTGGGGACCCCCAAGAAGGACAAAGACCACTGGCATTAAAACTCACTTTTAGGTGGAAAATTCTTCAGCCATTCAGTGAGTATAGTAAGACTCATAGGACTAGATCACCCTCTAGAACAAGGGGGAATCCAAGTACCCCCCCAAAGAAATGGGGGGGGGACGACACATAAAGTCCCAGAGGCTTTTTTAATGCAAGGTAGAGAAATATGAAGAATTTCCATCCAATCCCAAAAGGGGAGCATCTGCAAAAACATGGGCCAGTGTCCCCATAGGTGAAGCAAATCCATTCACATATGAATATACAATAATATCAACATAATATAACAAAAAAAACCAAATTATTCATTGTCCCCCATATATATGCATCACTCTAAAGTGCTCCCCGGAGTAATTAATAACCCCTAAACATGTGAAGAAGGAAGGACAGCCCAGGGAAGGAAAATTAGGCCGCAAGATACTATAGAATGGGGAAAGATTAACCCCAAAGTCAATCCTCATTCGTCAGTTAGTCCGTTTTATCAGAACTATAACCCTCTAAGAAGGGCCTAAAGCCAGGGCTCGACAATCTCCAGGCGCCAGGGCGCCATGGCGACTAGAATTAGTGACCTGGCGCCCGGGGCAGCCCATCTGGGGTATCCTGTCTCGGTGCGGACCCCGCTCCCCGGCCCGCGATTGCGTTGAGCCGCGCCGGCCGGTAATCGAGGCCGCGGCTTTGCGGCCTTCTGCAAGCCTATGCTTCCTTCTAAGAGCTTGGCGCCATCTAGTGGTGGCCGTTGGTATGACATCCAGCAATGCTAATGGAGCCCTGCCTGCTGCCTCCATTTACACAGGCGAATAGAACCAAAATACACACACATATTTTTCTATATATTATATATATATATATATATATATATATATATATATATATTATAATTAGTAATATGTGTATGTATGCTTTGGTTCTAGTCGTCTGTGTAAATTTTAAGATCGCTTTTTTTCAATATAAAAATTAACCATTGTCGGTCGTTATTGATCGGCTTTTTTTTTCTCCTCGTGCTGTCAGGGCGAGGAAAAAAAAAATAGCTGATTACCGGCTGTGTTGACATCACGTTATCAGCTGTCATTGGCTGACAGCTGATCACGTGGTAAGAGGTCGGGATCGACCCCCTACTCGGATCGGTGATCCAGCGAGTCTCACAGACTCGCTGATCACAGAGCAGGGGGCACGCAGGCCGCTCGTACAGGGGACAACGTCATAGGACGTGGTCCCGGCAAAGCAGAACGACGGCTACAGCGCGGATCTCAAGAAGTTAAAAAAAACTGGCTCCTAACTTTTTTAGCCGGCTCCTAGATTCCAAGCAAATTTGTCAAGCCCTGCCTAAAGCTCTCTACTTCATTAAGGCCGGGAGGAGTCGTCACCCTAAGGTTTCTAATCCAGCGCATTTCTCGCTGGAGTAGTACCTTGTTCCAACCCCCCCCCCCCTGATTGGAATATGGAGTCTGTCCAGAACCGTAAAGTTTACTTTGGGAAGTCGATAGTTGTGCTTTTTTGCAACATGCCGACCCAAAGGTAAGTATAAGTTGCAGATTTTCATATCATACATATGTCTCTCCACTCTTTTACTCAGTTTTTGTCTTGTCTTACCGACATAAAAGGCACCACACTGACACTGCATGAGGTAAACCACTCCTTGAGTTTGACATGAAGCAAAATGTCTCAAGGAGAAGTCTACCCCATTTGGCAGTGTCAGTGTGGTCCTCTGCCCGATAACTGGGCATTGAGCGCAATTCCCACAAGGAAAAGTGCAGAAGTTTTTACAGGGATCGTTCCTAGCATTGCCCTTATATTCGCTTTGCATAACCATATTACCTATAGAGCCAGCTTTCTTGTATGTGATAAGTGGAAAGGGGGTCACCAAGCCACCAACAACTGGATCTTCAGTGAGAATAGACCAGTGTTTGTTTATAATTTTGCGAATCGTTTGATGCTCATTTGAGAACCGCATAATGATTCGTGTATTGTCCTCCTCATCTTTTTTCTTCTTTGATTTAAAAAGAAGATCCTTTCTAGCTGTAGATTTTACTCTATTAAATGCCTTTTTGAGGCAGGTTTTTGTGTATCCCCTGATCAACAGTCGTTTGGTAAGTTCATCACATTCTCGTTGAAAATCTTCCTCTCCAGGACAGTTCCTTCTGATACGAAGGAACTGGCTGAAGGGAATGGACTTTTTCAAAAAAGGAGGGTGAAAACTGTCTGCGTGGAGCAGAGTATTTCCAGTAGTTTCCTTACGGAACAATTTGCTAGTAAGATTCCCATTGGGTGCCTTCTGATCACATATGTCAAGGAAATTGACTTCCCTCCGATCATAACTCATTGTAAAAAACAAGTTAAAGCTATTCTGGTTCATGAATTTCAGACAATCAATTAATTTGGCCTTAGGCCCATCCCAGATAATTAGAACGTCGTCTATGTACCTCTGCCACATAAGGATGTGGCAGGTGTACATAGACGCATGCTCACATGTTAGAAAATCCTTTCCCCACTCCTCCAGGTACAGATTCGCATATGAGGGCACACAACACGTCCCCATAGCTACTCCCTGTACCTGGAGGTAGTGGGAATTTTTAAAAATAAACACATTATGCCGGAGGATGAAATCCAGCATCTGTAGGACAAATGCGTTAAATTTCCAATCGGTAGTAGCTCTCTGCCTCAGCACTCTATCCACCGCCGCAATCCCCAAATCATGGGGAATGCTGTTGTACAGCGACTCCACGTCAATCGTTGCCAAAATTGCAGTTTCCGCAATAACCAGATCCTCAAAAATATGCAACAAGTGAATCGTGTTTTTGGTGTATGATGGTAAATCCATCACATGGGTCCTCAAATGATCATCAATCACCTAACTAATTCCTTCTGATATCGATCCATTACCCGAGACGATCGGTCTACCAGGAGGATTTTTGAGGCTTTTATGCACCTTTGGGAGAGCATAAAGGGTGGGCAGTCGTGGGTGTCTTGTTCTTATAAAATCCCAGACATCCCTAGTTATTGCTCCCTCATTCAGGGATTCGTCAACCAGGGTATAAAAGTCCTGGTTGTACTTTTCCACCAAAGAGGGAGAGATTTTTTGGTAACACTGCGGATTATTCAGTATTTTTAAACACATACTTTCATATTCCATATTATCCATTATAACAATATTGCCCCCCTTATCAGATCCTTTTATTGTGATCTCTCCATTATTTTTAAGGCACTTTTATCCCTTAAAAATAATGGAGAGATCACAATAACTACAGATGCATAGCATAGGCAGCGCCTAAACTTATGCCCCATACACGCGGTCGGATATTCTGATGGAAAAAGTCCGATCAGATTATGTTGTTGGAAAATCTGATTGTGTGTGGGCTCTAGCGGGCTTTTTCCAACGGAAAAATTTGAGAGCAGGATCTCAAATTTTCCGACAACAAAATCCGATCAAGCTTTTTCCGATCGTGTGTAGGGAATTCCGAAGGACAAAGTGCCACGCATGCTCAGATCAAATTACGAGACCAAAGCTATTGGCTACTAGCCTCTACATAGTTCTGTAGTACGCAACGAACGTCACCACGTTCGAAACAATCAGATTTTCCGTCAACTTTGTCCGACCGTGTGTATGCAACACCAGTTTCGGACAAAATCCGTCTGAAAAAATCGGACGGATTTTGTGGTCGGAATTTCCTACCGTGTGTACGGGGGGCTTACAGAGCCATTTATTGCAACATGTATACATCTGCTGCAGACTTTTTGGGGATCACCATTCTCAAATATATCATAAATCTATGGAGCCTGGCATGTACTAACAGAGGTTAACCAACACACTCACAGTCTGGTGAGCCAAAAGAAAACAGAAATTAAAGCAGAAATATTTTCAACACCCAAAGTCCAAAAATAACATGTTTTTTCATCATTCCCAGATAGTGAGTCACAAAAACAACAACATTTTTTTACAGGTCTACCCACTCATCTAAAATGATAAATAAATACTAGTTAATAAATTGAACTCCCATCACATGACATTCGAGTTGCCATCATCCCCAAGAATAGTGAAACTCAAAGACCTCTCAGAGTAGGATTTTTAAGGCAACAAAAATAAATTTGTATAAAAATATAAAGATTTATTATATGAAAAAAACAATATTCCATGATATACAATTTCCTCATATAGGATATAAAAACAGAGCAGATGTTTGTAAATGATACGTATGGAGGCTAGTGAGAATTCCGACGCGTTTCCAAACTGCCATTTTGTCAATCTTCCTCAGGGAATTAATATCACCATCTACAGAGTATATCAAGAAAACATACAGGGGGTCCCCGAGTTACGAACTCGTTATGGACTGCCCGCCTGTACGGAAGTCGGAAATGTTCGTAAGTCGGCCGCGCATGCGCAGACCGACAAATACGGAGATTTCCGGACATTTCCGATGTTCCGTCTAATGCCGTTCTGCACATGCGCGGCAAATTACGGACATTTCTGGCATTTTCCGAGGCTCCGTATGGCCGCGCATGCGCAGAACGGCCGAAAGATGGCGAAAACGAGCGAAAAATGGCGGAGGGTCCCCGCAGCGCCCCGTTCGTAAGTAGGGGTTGTCCGTAGGTCGGGCGTTCGTAAGTCGGGGACCCCCTGTACTGATTACAAAACATTTTACACTCATAACCATGTAGTGACCCTCAGGATCACCACATGGAAATCCAGAAAAATCTAAAAATACTACATTGTAATATACATTGCAAACTTACATCAAAAATACAATCATCATATATGGTGTTGCTTCCCCATGGACCTTCAGACCCAAAACAGATGCCATAAAGAGGGGCGGATGTAGTCCATATCGCTCTACAAGACAGCCTTGGAAACTAAGTTTCTATAGCTTTATTTGGCATTTGAAAGAAAAGCAAAGGCTATGGAAAAAATACAATGTAGAAAAATAATTAGGTGGGTGAGACTAACAACACTTGCCAGCCAAGCCCTATAGTGAAGAGGCTTACCCACTATTGTTGCAGAGAAGAGTTCTTCAATAGGTACCATGAAGGATATCCATGCCTGTTCAAAAGGACTCCTTCAGCCAACTGCTGAGGAGAGGGAAGACGCCAAATGGCCGTCTCAGGCGTCCTTAAATAGGTAGACCCGGTTCTATCCCGCCCCTGTGGGCGTTAACCGATGACGAGGCGCACATACGGCGCTCCGCGTCATTGATCCACGCTCCCGCCTAAGGCTAGGTTGCTTCCTAGATACTACCAGGACCAGAGTGCATCGGGGCAACCTTGTCCCGCGTGATGCGGACACGCATGCGCACCCGGGCGCACCGCGCCATGAACCCCGGGAGGTAGACGTGCAGGCGCACTAATGCGCACTGCGACATCCACACCCAGCGAGGCAGACACCTCCCCCTGTAACCGAGACAACGAGGCACGCTGTATGCAAAACCCGTCATCTCAGACACAGACAGGCAAGGGCGAAAACGCTCGCACATCCAAGATGCGCAGAGCGCTATCCACGCCAGGGAGGTTGCAGACCCAGAATGTAAGAAAGGGATGCACGGCAAAGGGCCACATCCATATCACTGGGAAGATGGGTAAACCCATATAAACCTGTCAATGGATCCGCCCAATGCCCTCTGCAAAAAGAAGCCCAGCAACCTGAAAACAAAACAGGGTGATGAAGGGGAGTCCAAAAACGAGAAAGAAGGACACAAAGCATCCATCAACCCCTTCCCAAAGTAAAACCCAAACCAATAGACTAATGGAAAGGGAACAGAGGGAAAAAGAGCATTCTAGTAAGGGACTACACACAGGAGGGAACCCAAATGGGGAATACCCCAGATAGCATAGTAACCGCAACCAAATAAGGTTCGGACCAACTCATGTGGGGACCCCCCAAGAAGGACAAAGACCATTGGCATTAAAACTCACTTTTAGGCGGAAAATTCTTTAGCCATTCAGTGAGTATAGTAAGACTCATAGGACTAGATCACCCTCTAGAACAGGGGGGATTCCATGTACCCCCCCAAAGAAATGGGGGGGGGAACACATAAAGTCCCAGAGGCTTTTTTATTGCCAGGTAGAGAAATATGAAGAATTTCCATCCAATCCCAAAAGGGGAGCATCTGCAAAAACATGGGCCAGTGTCCCCATAGGTGAAGCAAATCCATTCACATATGAATATACAATAATATCAACATAATATAACAAAAAAAATAAAAAATTATTCATTGTCCCCCATATATATGCATCACTCTAAAGTGCTCCCCGGAGTAATTAATAACCCCTAAACATATGAAGAAGGAAGGACAGCCCAGGGAAGGAAAATTAGGCCGCAAGATACTATAGAATGGGAGAAGATTAACCCCAAAGTCAATCCTCATTCGTCAGTTAGTCCGTTTTATCAGAACTATAACCCTCTAAGAAGGGCCTAAAGCTCTCTACTTCATTAAGGCCGGGAGGAGTCGTCGCCCTAAGGTTTCTAATCCATCGCATTTCTCGCTGGAGTAGTACCTTGTTCCAATCTCCCCCCTGATTGGAATATGGAGTCTGTCCAGAACCGTAAAGTTTACTTTGGGAAGTCGATAGTTGTGTTTTTTTGCAACATGCCGACCCAAAGGTATAAGTTGCAGATTTTCATATCATACATATGTCTCTCCACTCTTTTACTCTGTTTTTGTCTTGTCTTACCGACATAAAAGGCACCACACTGACACTGCATGAGGTAAACCACTCCTTGAGTTTGACATGAAGCAAAATGTCTCAAGGAGAAGTCTACCCCATTTGGCAGTGTCAGTGTGGTCCTCTGCCCGATAACTGGGCATTGAGTGCAATTCCCACAAGGAAAAGTGACGACGTCTTTACAGGGATCTTTCCTAGCATTGCCCTTATATTCGCTTTGTGTAACCATATTACCTATAGAGCCAGCTTTCTTGTATGTGATAAGTGGAAATGGGGTCACCAAGCCACCAACAACTGGATCTTCAGTGAGAATAGACCAGTGTTTGGTTATAATTTTGCGAATCGTTTGATGATCATTTGTGAACCGCATAATGATTCATGGATTGTCCCCCTCATCTTTTTTCTTCTTTGATTTAAAAAGAAGATCCTTTCTAGCTGTAGATTTTACTCTATTAAATGCCTTTTTGAGGCAGGTTTTTGTTTATCCCCTGATCAACAGTCGTTTGGTAAGTTCATCACATTCTCGTTGAAAATCTTCCTCTCCAGTACAGTTCCTTCTGATACGAAGGAACTGGCTGAAGGGAATGGACTTTTTCAAAAAAGAAGGGTGAAAACTGTCTGCGTGGAGCAGAGTATTTCCTGCAGTTTCCTTACGGAACAATTTGCTAGTAAGATTCCCATTGGGAGCCTTCTGAATACATATGTCGAGGAAATTTACTTCCCTCCGATCATAACTCATTGTAAAAAACAAGTTAAAGCTATTCTGGTTCATGAATTTCAGACAATCAATTAATTTGGCCTCAGGCCCATCCCAGATAATTAAAATGACAGGAGACAGTCTTTGACAATTCCTTTATTAAAATCTTCTTTCTTCTGGTCTTCCTTCTTACTTTCTTCATCCTTCGGTTTCTTCATCTTCTTCTTCCATCTTCTACCATCTTCTTCCATCTTCTTCTTCCTCCGATCCGCTTCTTCTTGCTCCGGAGGAGAAGACCAGAGCAAGAAGAAGCGAATCGGAGGAAGAAGAAGATGGAAGAAGAAGAAGATGGAAGAAGATGGTAGAAGATGGAAGAAGAAGCAGATGAAGAAACCGAAGGATGAAGAAAGGAAGACCAGAAGAAAGAAGATTTTAATAAAGGAATTGTCAAAGACCGTCTCCTGTCATTTTTAACATTTTTGTCACTTTTTTGGTGAAATGGTAGGGGTACAAAGTACCCCCTTACCATTTCACACAGGGGGGGGCGGGATCTGGGGGTCCCCTTGTTAAAGGGGGCTTCCAGATTCCGATAAGCCCCCCCGCCTGCAGACCCCAACAACCGATGGCCAGGGTTGTGGGGATAAGGCCCTTGTCTCCATAAACATGGTGACATGGTGCTTTGAGGGGTCACAGACCCCCAAAGCACCCTCCCAATGTTGAGGGCATGTGGCCTGGTATGGTTTAGGAGGGAGGGGGGGCGCTCTCGTCCCCCCTCTTTTCCTGCGGCCTGCCAGGTTGCGTGCTCGGATTTTTTTTTTTGGCCGGGGTTCCCCTTAAAATCCATCCCAGACCTGAAGGGTCTGGTATGGATATTTAGGGGGACCCCTACGTAATTTTTTTTAAAATTTGAAGTGGGGTTCCCCTTAATATCCATAGCAGACCTGAAGGGCCTGGTAATTGAATTTGAAACCCCACGCTTTTTTTTTTTATCAATGACTTTTTTTTTTCAATGACTTTCAATGAATGACTGTTCTCTGTGTTACGGGAGCTGGCAATTCATTAGCCGCTTTTTTAAATAGCTTTTTTTCCTGCAAAAATGACACTTTGTGCAGGGACTGTTCTAAGCACGGGAAACATGCACCCCTTCACAGGCATACTATACACACCCCCCAGGTACGAAATTTAAAGGAATATTACACTTTTATTGTTTCACATTAAGCATTATTAAAATCACTACTCCTAAAAAAACGTCCGTTTTAAAAAAAAAATTTGCATTGATACATGTCCCCTGGGGCAGGACCCAGGTCCCCAAACACTTTTTATGACAATAACATGCATATTAGCCTTTAAAATTAGCACTTTTGATTTTGAACGTTCGCGTCCATTGTAATTAATAGGGTTCGAATGTTTGCGCAAACTTTCGGTCCGTTCGCAGGTTCTGGTGCGAACCGAACCCGGGGGTGTTCGGCTCATCCCTAATCTATAGTATATATCTAGTTGTATATAAAATACACTATTTATCTTTCAAAAAGTATCTGCCAGTGCTAAACCTTTCATCCAATTTATAAATTGTTGCATCTGTAAAATTCAAAGCCAATATAAAGGAATAGTAGTGGTGTAAAAAAAAAAAAAAAAGCACTTGTGGGTTTTAATTATCTTTTTTTGGGGGGGTAATTCTCCTTAAAGGGGGTGTGGCATTGGGGCGTTGCCTACACACTTTTGCTAGTAGGTGTCCCTCATTCCCATCTCAAAAAGTTGGGAACAGTCAGAACCCCTATAATATATTATATTTAAATGTTCATGTTTGTAGCAGAGTTATCCCATCACTTCCTGTTTGTGGGTTGCCACACTGTGCCAGATCACGTACCTAGTACATGATCTGACACTTCCGGGTCTGAGGGGCACACAGGGAGCAGAGATCAGTGTCACTAGTTGCTAGGCAGAACGGGGAGATGCTGTTTACTTCCGCATCTCCCCATTCTGCCTTCCCGTGAGACGATCGGGGGTATCCCCGTGGCGATCGAGTCCGCGGGACCCGAGACCGGACTCGTGGGGGTCCCGGGCGGCGGCGCGCATCCGATGGCATTCTTAAAGGGTAGTACCTGTACGCACTTATGCCTGTCCATGCCATTCTGCCGACGTACATCGTCGTGCGCTGGTCGGGAACCGGCTAAGCTTTGGTAATAAAACCTGGAAGCTCATTGGTTTCTATACAGAAGTGAGCCTGATTTTGCACTTTCCACCTTTAGTAAATAAACCCCATTGTGTACTTAAAAGTGGGGTATGCCTGTAAATAGTCCTTACTCATGGTGGCCTCCAGCGATTCAATGGAGTACCAAATGCCTTAATTTTTCCTATGGGTGGTCAATACTCCTATGCTCATGGACACTAGGCATAGGACTCAGGGATGCCTTTCTTGTAATGGCTCTGTGGTGCCAGGCAGGGCCCTACAAGGAAAAAAAAAAAAACGGTATAAGGGTCCAGGGATGAAGATAAGTGTTTTGGTTTGTGGGCTAAACTAAGCTGTTGGGAGGGTGCTGAAGTAAATTTAAAGGGGAACTTTACTAAAGTGAAGTTTTCCTGTAAAGACAGCTGTCCCAAAGACTTTTCCATTTTATCCCTGGTCATTGCACAAAACTGCAAAGCTACTAAACCTTAAACCTTATGTTAAGGTAAATGTAACTAGCTCTCCAGAACTGAGGTAGCTATCCATTTCTGCCCTCTGTATTGCTTCTACAGTGTAAAGTCATACAGTCAGTCAAATTGATATTGTTTTCACTTACTGCAAATGATCAAATTGATTTAACCACTTCAATACCCGGCCATAGTAAAATGACGTCCTTGCCTTTTAGGGGGGATATCTGAATGATGCCTATAGCTACAGGCACCATTCAGATATCAATCTTTCCGGCCAGGCGATTCTGTGCACGATAAGAATGATCATAGCAGCAGTTCCACCACTTGATCATTCTTATAGGCAACAGGAGGGGACGCCCCCCCTCCCACCGCCATCCGGGGCTTCTCCGGGCTCTCCAGTGCCATCGGGGGCCCGGGGAAAGAATCGCCTGCCGCCAGATGACGAGCATAGAGATTTCTGGTGACCATCTCCGTCGGAGGCCCGGGCGCGACGTTATGACTTCACGCCCGGTACCTGGAAGTAAACAAAGCCACGATCACAGCTGTCAGCATGAGATTGTGATTTATTTTTACCGATCTCATGCTTTCCAGCCTGGAGGAGAGATGCGAGGTCTTATTGACCCCGCATCTCTCCATAAAGAGGACCTATCACATAGATTCCTATTACTTTGGATGTTTACATTCCTTGTAATAGGAATAAAAGTGATCAAAAAAAAAAAAGTGTAAAAAAAAAAAAAATGAAGTAAAAAATAAATGTAAAACGCCCCTGTCCCCAGGAGCTCGCGCTCAGAAGCGAACATAAGTCCCGCCCACATATGTAAATGCCGCTCAAACCACACATGTGAGGTATCACCACGTGCGTTAGAGCGCATGTAACAATTCTAGCACTAGACCGCCTCTGTAACTCTAAACTGGTAACCTGTAAAAAAAAATTAAAGCACCACCTATGGAGATGATTAAGTACCGAAGTTTGGCACCATTCCATGATTGTGCGCAATTTTAAAGCGTGACATGTTAAGTATCTATTTACCGTATATACTAATTTTACCACAAAAAACTGGGAAACCGTATTGATTATAAGCCTAGGGTGAGAAATGTGCAGCTACTGTTAGTGGAAAAGAGGGTCAACAATGCCAATTTGCAGCCTCACTGTGCCCATTTTCAGCCATAGGTCCCCCAAACTTCAAACTTGGTAGTTAGGGTTCCTAGATGCCCCCTAGCTGCAGCCAAAATTTGGGGTCTCTGGATCCAAAGGGTCCCGAAATGACATTGCTGCAGATGGACACAGTTGACCGAATTTGGGGCCCTGTATCTCAGGGTCACTTGCTGCTAGGAACCTCAAATATACCTCTGGATATGTTGTAGTGTTGCTTACACTGGGTTTGCATACCAAATTTGGGGTTCCTAGCACCAAGTGGCCCAGAGATACAGGGTCCCAAAGTCGGGTCAGAAAATGTCAAGCACTTTTCTACAGCAGAGAATGACATTTTCTGAACCAACTTTGGGGCCCTGTATCTCGGGGCCACTTGATGCTAGGAACCCCAAATTTGGATATGCTGTAGTGTTGGTTTTGCACACACCATTTGGGGTTCCTAGCACCAAGTGGCCCCGAGATACGGGGCCCCAAAGTCGGGTCAGAAAATGTCATTCTCTGCTGCAGAAAAGTGCTTGACTCCAGTATAAGCCGAGGGGGGCACTTTCAGCACAAAAAAATGTGCTAAAAAACTCGGCTTATACTTGAGTATATACGGTACTCGGCCTAACATCATCTTTCACGTTATATAAAAAAATTGGGATACTTTACTGTTTTGTTATTTTTTAATTCATGAAACCGTTTTTTTTTTTCCCCAAAAAAGGCCCACAAGATGTAAGGCTACTTTCACACCTAGGCGCTGGGTGCGCTGGCGTTAAAGTGGCGCTATATTTAGCGTCACTTTACCGTTTTTTTAGCGGCGCTATTTGCCTGCTAGCGCGGCGGTTTTACCCCCTGCGAGCTGCCGGAAAAGGGTTAATACCGCCCGCAAACCGCCGCTGCAGCAGCGTTTTGCGGGCGGGTTTGGAGCGCAGCCCCATTGTTTTCAATGGGAAGGGGCGCTATAGGAGCGGTAAATATACCGCTCCTACAGCGCACCAAAGATGCGGCTTGCAGGACATTTTTCAGCGTCCTGCAAGCGCACCGCTCCAGTGTGAAAGCCCTCGGGCTTTCACACTGGAGAGACAGCAACGGCTGTTTCAGGTCGGTTTGCAGGCGCTATTTTTAGCGCAATAGCGCCTGCAAACCGCCCCATTGTGAAAGGGGCCTAATGGAGATAACCTGTGATACTGAGATTTAATGGTCCATCTAGTCTGCTCATCCAGTCTTCCTTGTATATAGATAAAACCATATATCCTATTCCCCTGACTCTATCCTATACAGCTACTGCTTCCTTCTCTTTCATTTTTACAGAACCTGCAATCAAACTCAATGACCCAGATGCAATTTACAGTCGGAACGTTGCTGCCTTCACTGTTTTTCACTGAAGGTGTGACTTCCTATACAAAGATACTAATTGTCTGCCTATAAAAGGATTTTTGCCTTGAATGAGGTAGCAGTGAATGCTGCATTATATAATCATTAGCTGTAAATGTGAGTCACTCCCACTTCCCACTCCTAAATTAATGAACAGTTGCTCTAAATAAGCTTGCAACAAGTTTTATAAAAGAGTGATACTCGCTTAATAAAAAAGAAACTCATTTGTTAATCCAATCTTATCACATTACTGTCAGTTTAAGATAAAGGATTGTGTGTTGATATTTTGCAGGAAAATCAAACAATTCTCTGTTTTCCCAGGATACACACTCTGGTAAATGATTATTTGGAAAGTAAAGTCATTTAAAAGGATTTGTTAAACAAGTGTAAAGCTAATTGGTAAATTCAGGGGAACACACATTTTCAGCTAGTATTTTAATATATGCGTTGTGTATTTATTTATTTTTTAATAAAGATGAACTGTTCAAACTAGCACAACTGTTGTGCTGATGCCTGTCTAATGCCGCGTACACACGGTCGGAATTTCTGATGGAAACAGTCCGATGGGAGCTTTTCATCGGATTTTCCGACCGTGTGTACGCCCATCGGTCTTTTTCTGTCGGAATTTCCGACGGACTTTGGATTGAGAACCTGTTCTTAATTTTTCCGACGGAAAACCTTTCTATCGGATTTTCCGATCGTGTGTATGCAATTCGGACACGCTAAATTCCGACACATGCTCAGAAACTATTTGACGCATGCTCGGAAGCATTAAACTTCCCTTTTATAGTGCCGTTGAACGCGTTGTATGCCGCGTTGTTATTGACCGTCGGAATTTGGTGTGACTGTGTGTAGGCAAGACAGTTTGAGTGAAATTCCATTGGAACTCCGACGGGAAAACCATCAGAGCTTTTTCCGACAAGAATTCCAACCGTGTGTAAGAAAGGATATTCCTAATTTAACAAAAAATTTTTTAAATCCTCTCACTTGCTGCTGTGTCTACAGGAGAGGAGGTGAAGGAAAAGCTCCTCTAATGCTGCGTACACACGATCGGAATTCCGGCCAGAAAAAGACAGATGAGAGCTTTTCATCGCAAAATGCGACCGTGTGTAGGCTCCATCGGAATTTTACTGGCCGAATTTCCGACAGCAAAGAATTGTTCTCAATTTTTCAGACGGAAAAGGTTTCTATCGGAAATTCCGATCGCCTGTAGCAATTCTGACGCGCAAAATTCCTACGCATGCTCGGAAACAATTCGCGCATGCTCGGAAGCATTGAACTCAGCTTGTTGCAGTGTTGTACGTCACCGCGTTCTTGGCGGTCGGAATTTGGTGTGACTGTGTAGGCAAGACAGTTTGAGCGGAATTCCATCGAGAAAACCGTCAGAGCTTTTTCCGATGAGAATTCCGATCGTGTGTACGCGGCATAATAGACACAGGCCACAAAAAAAACACGGAAAAGTGTTTATCCCTTCCCCTAAAAAATGGATTTACCGGTAGGTATTCTTTAAGTTTATAACCAATACCAATAAAATAAATGGTCTTCCACACAATATTCATTTTTTTCCAATTAAATGGGTCCATAATGGCTCCCTAACAACCAGACAATAGTGGAGATAATTAGCAGGCCAATGTCATCATAATTTGGAGAGATTTTGAAGCATGTATGAAATATCCACCTTTACCCCTAGGCTTTCCAAACGAATTACACTTTAAAGCCAGCCATAGACGTTTGAATCTTGTCCGGTTCAGCAGGAATTGGCTGAAATTCGAACCATCATTTCAAGATTGATCAACTTAGGTACAATCAGCCTGTTGTCGGATTATACATGTAATTATAGCTAGCGGCTGTTATAGCCTTTAGCAATAATCACTGTGTTCCCTGGCGGGGATAGCTTCCTACGCCCCCCCCCCGCCCCTCCCCCACCAGGAGAATAAAATGGCTCTATGGGAGGGATTCACCCATCAACACTAATGCCGCTTACACACAATCGGAAATTCGGCCAGCAAAAAGACAGATGAGAGCTTTTGGTCGGAAAATGCGACCGTGTGTAGGCTCCATCAGACTTCTGCTGTCCGGATTTCAGCCAGCAATAAGATTGAGAGCAGGTTCTCAATTTTTCGGTCGGAAAAAGTTTCCGATCGGAAATTCCGATCATCTGTAGCGATTCCGACGCGCAAAATTCCTACGCATGCTCGGAAACAATTCGACGAATGCTCGGAAGCATTGAACTTAATTTTCACGGCTTGTCCTAGTGTTGTACATCACCGCGTTCTTGACGGTCGAAAGTTCAGCGAACTTTTGTGTGACCGTGTGTATGCAAGCCAAGCTTGAGCGGAATTCCGTCGGAAAAAAAAGAGTTTTCTGATGGAAAAAATCCGCTCGTCTGTACGCGGCATTACTGTATTGATAAGAGAATCTAGTGATTTTCTTTCCTGCAACCACATGGTCGTCTTAAAATTTTTGGTGAGTTAGAAAGCTTCTTCTATATTTTCCCATATTTCAGATCAGGCTATGTTGCCCCTCTATCTCATTAAAATATTCAAATGTAAAGCTAAGTCCTGCGTTAAATTGTTTCATAAATTTGTGTGCAAATCTACAGTCTTCTTAAAGCAGAAGGTACCGACATATCTCACGCCCATCACAAATCCCAAAAATAAAGGCCTCATTTTAGGATAGTGGGCAAAGCTTTACAAAACTGTCCATTGACCAACTGTACCTCCAGAACCGCTGGTTCCACAGCAGAGAGTCAACCTAAAAATTATTAGTAGGGAGCAAAAAAAAAAGCATAACTGGGCCAAAAGGAACCAAAAACGCCTTCTACTGATTCAGTGCAGTACAGAGAAAAGCCTTCTTATCCACTTCAGCCCCGGACCAATTTGCAGCCAAAGGACCAGGCCCCTTTTTGCGATTCGGCACTGCGTCGCTTTAACTGACAATTGCGCGGTCGTGGGGCGTGACTCCCAAACAAAATTGGCGTCCTTTTTTTCCCACAAATAGAAACTTCTTTTGGTGGTATTTGATCGCCCCTGCGGTCTTTATTTTTTGCGCTATAAACAAAAATAGAGCGACAATTTTGAAAAAAATGCAATATTTTTTACTTTTTGCTATAATAAATATCCCCCAAAAATATATAAAAAATGTATTTCCTCAGTTTAGGCCGATACGTATTCTACATATTTTTGGTAAAAAAAAAATCGAAATTAGCGATTATTGATTGGTTTGCGCAAAAGTTATAGCGTTTACAAAATAAGGGATAGTTTTATAGCATTTTTATAAAAAAATTTTTTTACTAGTAATGGCAGCGATCAGCGATTTTTATTGTGACTGCGACATTATGGCGGACACATCGGACATTTTTGACACATTTTTGGGACCATTGTCATTTATATAGAAATCAGTGCTATTTAAATGAACTGATTCCTGTGTAAATGACACTGGCAGTAAGGGGTTAACCACTAGGGGGATGGGAGGGGTTAAGTGTGACGTGTGTGTTTTTTACTGTAGGGGGGCGTGGCTTGGCGTTCAACATCACTGATCGTCTTTTCCGATGACAGGGAACAGATGATCAGTGACAGTGTCACTAGGAAGCACGGGGAGAGGTTTGTTTACACATACCTCTCCCCGTTCTTCAGCTCTGTGAACCGATCACGGGACACCGGCGGCGACCGGGTCCGCGGGTCCCGCGGTCACGGAGCTCAGGACCGGGTCGCAAGCGCGCCACCAGCAGTGCATGTGCGACCTACAGCTGGGCTCTTAAAGGGCAACATACCTGTACGTTGATGTGCCCAGACGTGCCATTCTGCCAACGTAAATGTGCAGGAGGCGGTCCTTAAGCGGTTAAAAGAGACAGTAAATTGGTAATGGCCAAAATGCTTGAAACATATATGCTGTTTAGAATAAATGGCTCTAAATATTTGGATGTATTTTTGGATGTAAACCAGCAGTTCTAGATGTTTAGTTGGCCAAGGGGCAGAAAGGACTAATTTGCATGGCTCTGTACACAATTCTAAAATAAAGAATAAACATTTGGTGTAAGACATGTACAGTATCTCACAAAAGTAAGTACACCCCTCACATTTTTGTAAATATTTTATTATATATTTTCATGTGACAACACTGAAGAAATGACACTTGTCTACAATGTAAAGTAGTGAGTGTACAGCTTGTATAACAGTGTAAATTTGCTGTCCCCTCAAAATAACTCAACACACAGCCATTAATGTCTAAACCGCTGGCAACAAAAGTGAGTACACCCCCTAAGTGAAAATGTCCAAATTGGGCCCAATTAGCCATTTTCCCTCCCCGGTGTTTAAAAGGGGTGTACTTACTTTTGTGGAATACTGTATATATCTTTTGCTTTAAGTGCTGGTTCAGATGAGGGCTTTTTGGTTTATGTTGGTGCAGCTTAGATCTAAGAAAAAATGGAACTGGTTTGTGGTCATCTTAACAAATCAATATCATATTGTTAGTGGAAAACCTGAAAACAGCTTACCGTATATACTCGAGTATAAGCCGAGTTTTTCAGCACATTTTATTGTGCTGAAAGTGCCCCCCTCGGCTTATACTCGAGTCAAGCACTTTTCTGCAGCAGAGAATGACATTTTCCGACTCGACTTTGGGGCCTTGTATCTCGGGGGCCTCTTGGAGCTAGGAGCCCCATCTTTGGATATTGTTGTAGGGCAAGTTCCACTGGGTTTGAGCTGGGGTTCCTAGCACCAAGTGGCCCCGAGATACGGGCCCCAAAGTCGGTCAACTGTGTCCATCTGCAGCAATGTAATTTCGGGACCCTTTGGGTCCAGGGACCCCAAATTTTGGCTGTAGCTAGGGGGCATCTAGGAACCCTTAACTACCAAGTTTGAAGTTTGGGGGACCTATGGCTGCAAATGGGCACAGTGAGGCTGCAAATGGGCATTGTTGACCCTCTTTTCCACTTACAGTAGCTGTGGAAATTGTTGTAGGGCAAGTTCCACTGGGTTTGAGCTGGGGTTCCTAGCATCAAGTGGCCCCGAGATATAGGGCCCCAAATTCAGTCAGCTGTGTCCATCTGCAGCAATGTAATTTCGGGACCCTTTGGGTCCAGAGACCCTACATTTTGTCTGCAGCTAGGGGGCATCTAGGAACCATTAACTACCAAGTTCGGGGAACTTATGGCTGCAAATGGGCACAGTGAGGCATGCAAATGGGCACAGTGAGGCTGCAAATGGGCATTGTTGACCCTCTTTTCCACTTACAGTAGCTGCGCATTTCTCACCCTAGGCTTATACTCGAGTCAATAAGTTTTACCATTTTTTTGTGGTAAAATTAGGTGCCTCGGCTTATATTCGGGTCGGCTTATACTCGAGTATATACTGTAAGGTAGTAAAAAAGAAAGAAATAAGAAAAAACAATGATATTGGTAAAAACTGTGGCGTATTCATGATCTGTTTACAGGAAACCCGTACAATCTATCAAAATAATATTTAGCACAGACATGACCATCATTTGTGTTTGTAATGTTATTTCCACTAGGAAGAAAGTGATGAAAGGATAACCTCATATTCAGGTAAATTCTGGCAATGGCACTGTTTATACTGGAACAATACTTCATCTTCCTGGTAGGCTTTGTAACTGCAAATAATAGGCACACCAAAGCAATAAAGATAAAGCACTGGCATACACCTCCACTGAAAGTCCTTGGTTTCGAGTCTGCGAGTTCCTTTTGTATCCTGCGTTTACTTAGCAAATACTCCGCCTCTGAGCTTATGGTAAGTCTGCCTGCTATTTTCAACTTTTAAAATGAAAAGTCTAAAGCCTCGTACACACGGCCTGATTGTTGAATGACCGATCGCTGATATTTGTCAAAAGCGCGTGTGCAGGAGTTTGTCTAGCATATCAACTATCCGCAAATAGTCGCTTGACAAACACGAACGTAGTGAAGTACTACGAGAGTATAAAGAGGAAGTTCATTTTTCAAGCGTCACCCTTTGGGCCCCTTCTGTTAATTTTGTGTTAGTAGAAGTTTGGTGAGCGTTAATTTGCGATTTTCAGATCGTATAAAACAAATTCCTATTAAAATACATTTGGCATAACTGCATGCAAAGCAGCTTTATTATTATCCCATTAACCAATTGCCTGCTGGGCACTTACACCCCCTTCCTGCCAAGCTGTTTTTCAGCTTTCAGCGCTGTCACATTTTGAATGACAATTGCGCGGTCGTGCTGCACTGTACCCAAACACATTTTTTATTATTTTCTTAACAAAAATAGAGCTTTCTTTTGGTGGTATTTAATTAATGCTGTTTTTTTTTTTTTTTTTTTACAAAAAATAAAAAAAGACCAAAAATGTTGAAAAAAACTTTTTTTTTTACTTAGTTTCTGTCAGTAAATTTTGTAACTAAGTCATTTTTCTCCTTCACTGATGTGCGCTGATAAGGCGACACTGAGGGGCACTCATAGGCTGAACTGGTGGGCACTGATGAGGCAGCACTTATGGGCACTGATTAGGTGGCACTGATGAGGAGGCACTAATGTGCCGCACTTATGGGCACTGATATGTGGCACTGATGAGCACTTATAGGCGGCACTGATGGGCACTTTTAGGTGGCACTGATGGGCACTGATAGGTGGCACTGGTGGGCACTGATAGGCAGCACGGATAGGCGGTACTGATGGGCACTGATGGGTGGCATTGATGGACATCAGTGATGGGCAGCACTGATAGGTGGCACTGATAGCCAACACTGACAGGCATCGCTAATGGGCACTGATTGGTGGCACTTGTGGGCAGTGGCAGGCACTGATTGCTGGCACTGGTGGTAACTGATTGCTGGCACTGGTGAGCAATGGTGGGCACTGATTGGTGACACTATTGGTGCTATATTGTAATCAGGGCACTGATGATCAGTGCCCTGATTACATGTGTAGCTGTCCCCCTGCATGGAGATCCCGCTGATCGGCTCTCCTCGCCACACACTCTGTCAGTGTGAGGCGAGGAGAGCTGATTACCAGCATCTCCATGTTTACATGTGACCGGCTGTGATTGGACACAGCCGATCCCATGGTTAAAGAGCCACGGACGTGGCTCTTTACAGAGATTGGGGTCGCGCCGCGTCCTAGCAACACGGCGTGGCCTCGATCGCCGCGCTGCACACGCCAAGAGCGGCCGTTCTGGGACGCCGTCATATGACGGCGTCCCAGAACGAGAGCCACAACGCCCGCCCGTCTTTTGACGGTGGGCAGGCGGCAACTAGTTAAAGATGAGAATTTTGACATTTCATCAATTGCCACGTCACAAATGTTAATTCTAGATTAACAAGAACAAACTAATCCCAATCGTTCCTTGATTCTGAGCATGCGTGTTTGTACTTTCGACTTTTGTGTGAGGGATTTCTGTAATGACCATCCGAAAATCAGACGTTGAGTTCACATCAGACAAAAAATGTATAGCCCTCACATCCAACATTTGTTGTCCGAAAATTCGGAAAACAATAGTCTAAAAGAGCGTACGGTAAGAATTTCGGACAACAGCCTGTCAAATGACAATCCCCTTCTGATTTTTGTACTGTGTGTATGAGGCTTAAGAGTAAACACTTTAATTGGAAAGGGGTGGAGCAGCTGAGGAGCTTAAAGAGGAAGTAAACTTGATGGGTTTACTTCCTCTTTGTTTCCCTGCAAAGGTAAAGCATAATGGACTACTGTGCATCGCATAGTAGTCCATTATGTGTCACTTACCTGACACAGGAGCCAGCCATGTCACCACTGTCTCCTGTAGCACGAAGCGTCCATCTTCCTTCCGGGTATCGCTGCTCCGGTGCTGTGAGTGGCCGGAGCAGCGAAGACGCCACTCTGACGCATGCGCGTGGGAGCCGTACGTGACGACATGTTTGCCTTCACTTGCGGCTCGCCCAGCGTGCATGCGCCGTAGACAGCGGTGCCCTATTATTGTAAAATATCTCCTTAACCGTGTAGGTTAAGGAGATATTTCTTGGACCTACAGGTAAGCCTTAATCTCGGCTTACCTGTAGGTCAAAGTGGTCTGTAAGGGTTTACAACCACTTTAAGCTGGTCATACACTGTTTTCTTTTTGTTTTCTTTTTTCATTCAGTTTGACTCCTCCATCCACACAAATGAGTTGGACGGAGGAATGCCCTCACTGGGACGTTGTATTCTGACAGTGGAACCCACTGCTGTCAGAATACACTGATCAGTGGCTGCAGTTGGTTGCAGCCACTGATTAAGAACATTTTTCCAGCATGTCCCTTCGACAGGAGTCAATTAAACGAATAATCTTCCACAAGCGGTGGTCTCAGCAGGGAGCATCGATAGTTTCAAAAAACTATTAGATAAGCACCTGAACGAAAGCAACATACAAGGATATACAATGTAATACTGACATTTAATCACACATATAGGTTGGACTTGATGTACTTGTGTCTTTTATCAACCTCACCTACTATATGATCGACTTCTGTTGCTGGGGACAGCCATGCACCTATTGAAATCTGATTGATCCCTAATGAACCAGCCAAATTATGATCAGTATACATTGTTGGTCATCTTACTTTAAAAAAGTAATTAGTTAAGTTACAAATTACTTCTCCCAAAAAGTAATTGCGTTACTACATTGGAAAAGTAATTAGTTACTCAGGAAAGTAACTGTGACAGAGGTGGCAGCGGTGGTACTTGAGGGGTGGCAGCGGTGGTACTTGAGGGGTGGCAGCAGTGGTACTTGAGGGGTGGCAGCGTGGTACTTGAGGGGGTGGCAGTGGTGGTACTTGAGGGGTGGCAGCGGTGGTACTTGAGGGGTGGCAGCGGTGGTACTTGGGGGGGTGGCAGTGGTGGTGATGTACAGTACTTGGAGGGGTGGCAGCGGTGGTACTTGGGGGGGGGGGGGTAGCAGCGGTGGTGTACTTGGGGGGGTGGCAGGCAGTGGTGGTACTTGGGGGGGTGGCAGCGGTGGTGGTGCCATCCTCTCCCACCACCATCTCTGCCTCTTACTGATCCCATCCCCCACCACTGATCTCATCCCTACCCTATCCCCCACATCACCTCTGTTGTAGAAGTGATGGTGGGTGGGTAGGGATGGGATCAGTAAGAAGCAGAGGTGGTGGAGGACTTGGGATGGATCGATTGCACTGCAATTCGAATCGTCAGACAGTCACTTACTTGAATGCCTCCAGGGATGCCTTTCCTCATGGGGAGAAAGAGACCCTCCCCTTCACTCGATTGGTGTCAGCTGGTCAGCTGACTTCATTTTTCAGTGTTCGCCCCGTCTCCCTACATTCTCTCTCTTTCTGGATAGGTGGGGCGGGATGGGGGCGGTCCAGACAGTCTCTCTGAGTCTCAGCCTGTTCTCAGCTCAGTGGGCTAAAGCCCCCCTCCCCGTGGCGGAACGAACGGCCACGGCGGGCCTCCCGGGCGGTAGATGTAATTGCGGTAACGCCGCCCAAGTAATGGTAACTGCGTTATCATGAGGGGAAGAGTAATCAGTTAGATTACTCGTTACCCTCTAAAGTAACTGCGTTAAGTAACTCCGTTTATTTTAACTGAGTTACTTACATCACTGTCAGTATATGACAGGTTCACTTTAAAGCAGAACTAAAGCTATCAATTCTCATCCTGCCAACAGTCCCTTGTCCCCGTTTTTGAGCATCTTCATTGGCCAGTGCGGGATGATGTCACGCATGTGCAGGAGATAGGCATTCTAGCACAAAGGAATTGCATGATGAGCTACGTATACACAGTTTAGTTTTAATTGTGGGGATCACTATGTACAGGAAACAATATTTCATTGCAGATAAGGCTCTTCTGCTAAAAAACAAAAAAAAAAACCTGCCTGCTAACAGTATGTAGTAGCTGAGCTTTAGTCCCGATTTAAGGTGCAGGTTAATGTACAATATTTTGAATGGGCTGAATTAGTAACAGTTTAGTGGAAGCACAATTGGGATAATCAGAGTGGATGACACTTGTGGCTTTACCACAAACCTCTTAACCTGTGTGAGAAGGGTCAGTGAGCGCACTTTCATTCTTCCTCTTTTGAGTCTAATGCCGCGTACACACGGTCGGAATTTCCGATGGAAACAGTCCGATGGGAGCTTTTCAACGGATTTTCTGACCGTGTGTGGGCTCCATCGGTCTTTTTCTGTCGGAATTTCCGACGGACTTTGGATTGAGAACCTGTTCTCAATTTTTCCGACGGAAAACCTTTCTATCGGATTTTCCGATCGTGTGTATGCAATTTCCGACACGCAAAACTCCGACGTATGCTCGGAAACAATTCGACGCATGCTCGGAAACAATTCGACGCATGCTCGGAAACAATTCGACGCATGCTCGGAAACAATTTGACGCATGCTCGGAAACAATTCGACGCATGCTCGGAAACAATTTGACGCATGCTCGGAAACAATTTGACACATGCTCGGAAACAATTCGACGCATGCTTAAAAGCATTAAACTTCCCTTTTATAGTGCCGTCGAACGTGTTGTATGTCGCGGTGTTATTGACCATCGGAATTTGGTGTGACCGTGCGTAGGCAAGACAGTTTTAGCGAAATTCCGTCGGAATTCCGACGGGAAAACCACCAGAGCTTTTTTCGACGAGAATTCTGACCGTGTGTACGGGGCATGAGGATGAAAACATTTGACATGGCAGGATTAGTGAGGCACATCTGCCAAATCAAATATGTCATTATCCAGATATCCAAATAGAATGTGTAATGCAATCTGCACAGTGACCGTATTACAAAAAAAAAAAAAAAAATGTATAATAAAAGTCCAATAACCAACGTGAAAAACGTGATGTCTCTTTAATCTTCTGTATATAAATTACTTTTTTCTTTCACTTATTTCATACCTATCTGAGCTGTTTGTGAGACCGTGAAGATACTGATCCTGGGTCCCTATATCAGCCCAAAGGGAGGGAGAAATTAAGCGCTATTTGACCTTATTCATCTTAACCACTTGACCTCTGGAAGATTTACCCCCCCCCCCCTCATGACCAGGCCATTTTTTTGCGATATAGCACTGCGTTACTTTAACTGACAATTGTTTAAAACAAAGGGGGAGAGAGAAGTGGGACTTTAAATGAAGCACACAGCAGTACAGGAGTAAGTCAAGTGACTAAAAAATTTATTTATTTGATACAATCCATGGTATGTTAAAAAAAAAAATTTGGGCATCCAACCTCTGAAAATGCTATGGGCATCAGACCTCTAAATAATAAACCATGGATTTAATGTACATATATTACACATTGAGTCATATTCCGATGTCCATATAAGATAAATAACAATAATACATATGTATACACTTGATGCTGTCCTTGGGCCCAGAATGGCCAAAAAGCCGTGATAAAATAAATCAAAAAAATAAATAATATAAAAAAAATATATAAAAAATAAATAAAAAATTACCCTATAGCCCCAAAAGCCACCCCCTAGCAACGCCACAGACTACAAGTACCGATACTTTTTGTTTTAGTACTCGCCGATACCAATTACCGATACCTACCGCAACTGTTTTTTTTTTTTAACTTCAGCTGTCAGCAATGGTACAACGCATTGAAAAGTTATTTACAAATGAAATAGATTTTTTTTTTTTAACTTAGCGCTTTTTCAATGGGAATTGTGTAAATATATGGTAATGTGTAAAAATATTCACTAACAAAGCAAACAAAAAAAAAGTTTTAATTGTTTACCTTTTATAAAATAGACGCGAACAAAAGAAAAAAAAGCAGGAAAATAATTAAATGGAGGAGAATAGGGAGTTAATTAAGGCTGATTAGAGTAAATCAAGGGTTATTAAGGGGTTAAACAGAGGAACATTTGTTCATCCCTTTGATCTGCAGATGAAGAAACAGAAATATACAAAAAGAAACAATGTTTCTTTTTATTTTAGTGATTCAGGGCTGAGCAATGTTGGTAATAAACATTGCCGGCTGCTTTTTTTTTGACAGCTCCAATTACCGGACTTCTTTAACACTGGGGGGACCCGCTGACAGCTGAAAGAGCCGAGCCTGAAAGTATCGGTTTCAGGTATTGGTGCATTTGCTCGGGTACCGATACTTGTGCAAATACTCGGTATCGGCACCGATACCGATACTAGTATCAGTGCAACCCTACTAGTGACTGTTTGGTGAAAGTGACATTCTATATTAAAGCGGTTGTATACCCTAAAATTAACTTGCACCTACAGGTAAGCCTAGATTAAGGCTTACCTGTAGGTACAAGAAATGTCTCCTAAACCTGCACGGTTTAGGAGATATTTGAAAAGAACGTTTTACAACGTTGTCTACGGTGCATGCGCGCCGTAGACAACAGTGCATTTACAGGGTTAATCCCCATTTGGCTCACCGCAGTTGGAGTGTCCCGCACGCATGCGCGGAGCGACGTCCTCGCCGCTCCGGCCAATCACAGCAGCGCTGTGATTTGGCCGGAGCGGCGATACCCGGGAGGGTATCTGTTTAGAGATGGATGCGGCAGGAGGGGGAGAAGAACAAAGTGTTGGGGGCCCCGATATAAGGTAAGTGATGCATAATGAGCTAGTATGCTAGTCATACTAGCTCATTATGACTTTGTCTTGCAGGTAGTTAACAAAAAAAACATTTTTTAAATGGGTATACAACCGCTTTAATGTTTTAGCTTTCTGCAGTCATGTACTATTCCCTTTTAAAATGTACTTTCGTCTGGTGCCATATTTCACCCTCTACGTAGTTCTAAATGAAAACTTTCATTTATTCTATTGTTGTGAAATACCTTCTGGTAATCTTGTGGCAAGCAGTTCTTCCTGGTGACATACGGCAGTTTCTCTTAGCATTCTCAGGTAACATGGAAAACTCTTGTGTAAGGCCTCGTGCACAATCCGCGTTTCGCCCCGTGCATGAAGTTGCGGCATTTAGCTACAGATGGAGGGCACAGGCACACCATCCAACCCCACTGCCAGCAGCCTGTCACACTCTATGAGAGTGGTTAGTGATATGTGTGTTTAGGGCAGTATGCGCCCAGGGACAAATACACTAAGCACAAGCAATCTTGCTGCTTCTTCCAGCCTGGCAACGTCTCTCTTTTTCTATTTAACATTTGGCTGGTTGCTGACTTTGTATTCCTGTTTCATTTTTAACATCTTCACCCCCGGGCATGAGACTTTTCAGGCACTTTTTTTTTTTTTCACATTTGTACATGTTTTTTTGCCCATTTTCAGGTGTTTCCAGGCTTGAGTGTTTTTGTTTTAGCTGGTTATTAGGGGAAAAAGTGCCAAAACATCCAACAAAATGCATGTTTCTTGCATTCTTAGGGCTCTTTCACACGGACGGACCGTATGTCCGTTTTTCATCCATCCGTTTTCGGATGAAAAACGGACATACAGGTATCCCTATGGGATAGCGGGTGTCAGCGGATGAGCATCCGCTGACACCCGCTCGCGTCCGTGCCCGCCATGCTCTGTTTCTGCAGACGGAGGAAAACCCAATTTTTTCATCCGTCTGCAGAGCGGATCGGATGACGACGGACTCTACGGTCCGTCGTCACCCGATCTCCCATAGGGGAGAGCGGCGCTCTGACAGGTCCGTCCCTGCATGGAGTGCAGAGATGGACCTGTCATCTTCTGCTCAGCGGAGATCGCTACGGCGATCCCCGCTGAGCAAGCGGCTATCCACGGGGCGGATCTGCACTGATCCGCCCCTTATAGGGAGCAAAAACTCCTGACTCTGTCTCAAACAAGCTCATGCACATTTTGAAGCTTCAAGCTACAATGCGTGAATGGGCACTATTGAAAATAATGGGAATCTTGATGTTGAGTGTTGATGCGCTTTGAGAACCGCACTTCTTATCATTCAGGTGTGAATGGGGTCCGATGCTGAAAGTGGACTAGGAGTTTACATCACAATTCCAAGGCTAGAAGACAGTTAAAGCTATTATTTTTTTTGCACTTTAATGTCATTTTACATAGTGAGGGCTAAATGTGATAAAAGTGCAAAGATTTACAGAAAGGACACAAGTCTTTATCCTGCTCCTGTGATCCCCACTTGCTTATAGGTAAAGTGCTCTCCAAATTTCTTTCTTGTTGGAGCTTCGTAATTTCAAATGTTCCTAAAACTATCTTCTTTAGGCATGTGTGGAAATTCCTTTATAACGCAACACTCAGCTTGTGATAGCTCTTCATAGTAAGGAATGTAAGCATGACTGATTTATGCTCCATTGGCTTAGCGGCTTGTGTAGCTTAGACATGTGCACACTGAAATATTTTGTTTCGGAAATTTCGTTTTCGTCCGAAAAATACATTTATTTAGTTACTCCCGAAATTGGTTTTTATTCATTTTGTTTTTTGTTAAAAATTCCATTCGTCCGAAACTCCAAATGAATTAAGGTGGAATCTGTCATTGAAGGCTTATGGTGTCTGTCGAATGTTCAAAGAAGATTAGACGGAGCAGCTAAACTGTATGACTCTGTATAGTTTAGCTGCTCCGTCGAATCTTCTTAGAACTTTCGACCGACACCATAAGCCAAAGATTCAACGTTTGTATGTTTTTTGCTGCTTTGTGGAATCTTTGTCGTTCATGTTGAATGTATATAGTTAAAACAGAAAATGGACTGGTGATAGTGATCACTGATCAGACAGGTAACAAGATAGGGTATATAGAATCTATATAGAATCTCAATCTATAATATAGAATCTATAATAAATAAATCCCCCCACCCCCCCTACATCCCCCCCCCCCCATAACACGGGCAGCCTCTGAGGCTATCACAACACTAGCAACACTATCAAGTTCACAACACTAACACAATAGCAGCAGATTATTATGAAAAAGTTAGGTTGAACTGTAGCTTGCTTCACTATTGTTCTGCTTCTGTGCTTATGCTTAATTGCTAAATAATTCAGGTTCTCTGACAAACGGACCAGCTAAGATTGTCTTCTGAAATGATTCAGTGTGTGTGTCTCTCTCTGCTAGCAATTGTAAGTGAAAGTAAGTTGGCTGTAAGTGTGTACTTAGTTCTGGCTATTTTACTGCTCCTCCTCTTTGGTTACAATCAGCCAATAACATTCATCATCATCATCATTATTTTTATTTTACTTTCCCCACCCAATTCCAGCAGCGATCTTTTATCTCTATGTCGAATCTTTTCTCTCTATGTCGAATCTTTTCTCTCTATGTCGAATCTTTTCTCTCTATGTAGAATCTTTTCTCTCTAATCTTGGACTAATAGAGTTAAGGTTAGGCACAATCGACTACAGGTTCGATGGACACAGATTGTTATTGTTAGCGTTAAATCTCCAATCTATATCGAACTGTTGTCACAACGAAAATGAAAATAAAGCATTTGTTTATGTTGGATCTTTTGTTTTTCGGATTCTGCACTTTCGTTAACGAAAATACCTGAAATTAAGACGAAGATGCATTCGGCCGAAAACGAATGCACATGTCTAGTGTAGCTTAGTCAGGGACTCACGAGTCCCAGAGACCAGGTCACCAGTATATCTAAAACCTACAGCTGGAGTTAACTTTATGGGGCTTTTCTACTGTTGTCAGTAGAAGCACATGTTCACCATTTACTTTAAGAAAAACCTTTAATGGTAATACGTTTATGTATTTAAACTGATGTTTTTTTTATCTTTTGTCTTATTATTTATGTAAAATTTTTGTTTTGCAAATAAACATTAAATATACAGTCTTCTCATGATAGAGGATTTAGAGAACAATATATGCTTTCTACAGATACGTTGTTTGTCTTCAGGCTTTCCTTTCCTATTAAAACTTCCTATGGAGCTATCTTTTTTTTTTTAAAAGGAAGGGAGAGGGGAAGAGGGGAAAGAAGTCATTCCTCCCACCCAATGAGTTGCTGGTAAATCATGGCTTGAGCTACTGAGCTCTGTAAACAATGGGCCTATCTTAGTAAAGGAGAAAAGGATAACCTGGGAAATGTGAAATATAATTGAAATGCTTTAATAATTAATAATCAAAGTAAAAACGTGTAATGCTTACATTACTAATATATATATATATATATATATATATATATATTATTTATTATTATATTTTTTTTTTTTTTATTTATTTATTTAGTTTTAGTTATGACCATGACAAAGCACTATAGATTCCCTGCTGAGTGTGCGACATCCAGGGGCGGACTGACAACTCATGGGGCCCCCGGGCAATAGGAGATTATGGTGCCCCCAGACTATCAGAGATTATGGGGCCACACAGTAGAAAGATGTTTGCCAGCACACCATGGAGCGACACAAATACACAGTATACACACAGTATACAATGCCTGACGAAGGGGCCCTGCGCAGCTCCGAAACGTTGCACTATTCCCATATTGTGATCATGCAATAAACACACAGTATACAATCTCACAGTATACACACACACAGTATACAATCACACAGTATAGACATACATGTACACACAGTATACACAGACATGTTTCTATTGGCTGAGAAGGTACTGGAGAGGTGGGGCAGCTATAATCTCTGGATTTTTAGACCAAAAGGATGTCGGTAAGGGACATTTCAGAAATAGATGAAAAAAAAAACACAGTGTCACATACTGTTCCTGGTTTTACTGAGGCTGGCAACCCTGATGGGGCCCCCTAGTGGCCTGGGGCCCTCGGGCAGTGCCCGAGTGTCAAAATGGTCAGTCCGCCCCTGGCGACAACTACCTCGCCCCCCAACACATACTTTTCCTTCCCATCCTTTTGTTATTTTTCTGCTCCCTCCCCCTTCTACTAACATCCGACCTTTCCTACTCGGCACCATACCACCTCACTTTCCACCCGAATGCACTGGCCATCTACTCATTCTCATTGTATAAAGTAATAAGAAATGGTAGGCTCTTGTGATTCTTGCTAAATATCTTTCCCTATTGTCCTACTACCGTTACTGTTAATTTGACATCTAGCAACACATTGGGGTTGATTTACTAAAGACAAATAGACTGTGCACTTAGCAAGTGCAGTTGCACTAATTTTCCCCAGACCTGTGAATGTGGTGAAGCTCTGATGATTTACATCAAGCAGAAATTCTTTTTTCTTTTTCTTGTACCCGATTGGGTATTCTTTGCAAGGTGAAACTTTACCCCATTCACTAAGCTCTGGGGAAAATTAGTGCAACGTGCACAGTCTATTTGGCTTTAGAAAATCAACGTCATTGCATGTGAGCTAATAAGCAACAGTTGCAGTCTACATGATATGTTCTGTAAACTTCATAATATTGTACATCTATGTACATTTTTGACGATATAACTTTCTTAACCACTTCAATACTGGCCATCGTCATATGACGTCCACAAGGTGGATCTCCCATCCTTGGTGGACGTCATATGACGTCCTCCCATTCCCGGACATCTAGGGGGCGCACCCGCGGCGTCGCTCGGGACCTGGTGCGCGTGAACGACGGCCGCGGTGTGTATATACACACAGATCCATATCCTGTCAGAGGAGACCGATGGTGTGTTCCCAGTACAGAGGAACACCGATCGGTCTACGCCCCTTGTGAGTCCCCTCCCCCCACAGTTAGAATCACTCACAGGGAACATACATTAACCCCTGCAGCGCCCCCTAGTGTTAATCCTTCCCTGCCAGTCACATTTACACAGTAATCAGTGCAATTTTATAGCAACGATCGCTGTGTAAATGGGAATGGTCCCAAAAATGTGTCAAAAGTGTCCGCCGCAATGTCGCAGTCACGAAAAAAAATTGCAGATCGCCGCCATTACCAGTAAAAAAAAAAAAAAATGCAATAAATCTATCCCCTATTTTGTAGACGCTATAACTTTTGCGCAAACCAATCAATATACTCTTAGTGCAGGTTTTTTTTACCAAAAATATGTAGAAGAATACATATCGGCCTAAAAAATATACATATATTTTTTTAAATGGGATATTTATTATACAAAAAGTAAAAAATATTGTGTTTTTTTAAAAACTGTCGCTCTTCTTTTGTTTATAGCGCAAAAAATAAAAACCGCAGAGGTGATCAAATACCACCAAAAGAAAGCTCTATTTGTGGGGAAAAAATGACGTTGCACGACCGCGCAATTGTCAGTTAAAGCGACGCAGTGCCGAATCGCAAAAAGTGCTCTGGTAAGGAAGGGGGTAAAATCCTCCGGGGGTGAAGTGGTTAAGTTATATAAACTTTACCAAACAAAAAATTTACTATCCTGACCTTAGAAAAAATAAAAACAATTTGTTTATTTTATATTGAGGGGATAAAATCATTATCACTGATGAAGTTTTGGATCTTTCAATTATACAACTAAAGGCACAGACGGTTCTAAAGGCATAGATGACAAACCTCAGGCAAAATGATGTATGTAACCAAGAAACGTATTGTTTGCCCAGTATATCCTACATTTTAAACTGTTTAGAGTGCCATCTGCAATGAGCACACCGTGCGTTAAAAAGCATGTACATCTAAAATGGAGACATTGGCTCTGTTTTTCTTGAGTACCAGGGTCATTACCTGTCCAGGAACACGATGTTCTATGGCTGGTTGAGTTTACAAGGATCTACGGAAGCTTATTTTACAAAATGAACCATGTTTCCATGTGCTTCCAGCTCTCTGTATAGACAAATAGAAAGATGTGTGTCATTATCCTCCATGTATATAAAATTCTGTTTATCTGGGGAACGATATATAAAAAGTTTGCTAAAAAAAAAAATGCCTTTAACCACTTGCTTACTGGGCACTTAAACCCCCTCCTATCCAGACCAATTTTCAGCTTTCAGCGCTGATGCACTTTGAATGACAATTGCGCGGTCATACAACACTGTACCCAAATTTAATTTTTATAATTTTTTTCCCCCAAATAGAGCTTTCTTTTGGCGGTATTTGATCACCTGTGCGATTTTTTGTTTTTTGCTATAAAAAAAATGTAAAAAGACAGAAATTAAAAAAAATAAACAAATTTATTTTTATTAATTTTAAAACGGCTAATTTTTGTCCGTCATTGATGTACGCTGATGAGGCGGCAGTGATGGGCACCGATAAGTAGCAGTGATGGGCACTGATGGGTGGCAGTGATGGGCACTGATCGGTTACACTGATAGGCAGCACTTCTAGGTGGCACTGATTGGCACCACTGGTGGGCATAGATAGGTGGCACTTCTGGGCATAGATAGGTGGGCACTTGTGGGCATAGATAGGCGGCACTTGTGGGCATTGATAGGTGGCACTTGTGGGCATAGATAGGTGGCACTTGTGGGCATTGATAGGTGGCACTTGTGGGCATTGATAGGTGGCACTTGTGGGCATAGATAGGTGGCACTTGTGGGCATAGATAGGTGGCACTTGTGGGCACTTTCAGGTTGTAATTATGAGGCATAATTGCCTCTTCCATTTTGGGACCGATGTCCCTTTAAGATGAGCCGGTGATCGGCATTTTTTTTTTTCTCCTCTGCTGTCAGCGTGAGGAGGAAAAAAAAGTGATCACGAGCTTTTGTTTTGATCATGTGATCAGCTGTCATTGGCTGACAGCTGATCACATGGTAAGGGGCCGGGACCCGCCCCTTACTCAGATCGGTGATCACCCGAATCTCAGCGACTCTGTGATCATAGCGCGCCCCATGCGCGCCCTGTAGGGTGCGCACAGGGAGCGTGCACAGGGGAGGCCGTCATATGACGGCCTCCCGGGAATTCACATCCGCGCTGTGGCCGTCATTCAGCCATAGCGCGGATGTCACGTGGTTAAGCTAATAGCAGCCACAAAAAATCCTTTTTTTATTCTTAAACTGGTCTGTAAAGATGGTGTTTGAAAAATGTGTTGGTTTCTATAGGCAAGAAATGTTTCTTCTAATTAACGTTTTATAATCAGCCCCATAGTGATTGCTTGATTTTACATCCATCATTTTAATATTGTTCTCTGTAATGAGAAACCATTGTAGGTGAGTCCCTAGTTTATGTTGTTAGTAGGATACTGTAAGAAGTAATGTTTTAGGTAAAATGCCATTTGTAATGGGATGCTGTATGCAGAGACCTTTATGGGACATGTTATACACAATTCTGTGGAGCCATAGCTGAAGGTCATTTTAGGAATACTGGGGTTTATTTACTAGAGCTGGAGAGTGCAAAATCAGGCTCACTTCTGTATAGGAACCAATCAGCTTCCAGGTTTTATTGCCAAAGCCTAAAGTGGTTGTAAAGTTGTGTAGTGTTATACTTACCTGCTCTGTGAACAAGAAAGAATAGGCTGCCCACCACGACTGTAGTCCAAAATCCTTTATGAGGACATCCAAGAGTAACACCGCAGGCACTGAGTGCCCAGTAGACACGTTTCACACTATTATAAGTACTTACCGTATATACTCGAGTATAAGTCGAGTTTTTCAGCACATTTTTTTGTGCTGAAAGTGCCCCCCTCGGCTTATACTGGAGTCAAGCATTTTCTGCAGCAGAGCATTACATTTTCCGACCCGACTTTGGGGCCCCATATCTCAGGGCCAGTTGGGGCTATCCAAATTTGGGGTTCCTAGCATTAAGTGGCCCCGAGATACGGGGGCCCCAAAGTCGGTTCGCAAAATGTCATTTTTCTATTGGGCACATGTCTAATAACTGTAAAACATTTTTAAAACGTCACCTATGGAGATTTTTAGGTGCCGTAGTTTGTCGCCATTCCACGAGTGCGTGCAATTATAAAGCGTGACATGTTTGGTATCTTTTTACTTGGCGTAACATCATCTTTCAAACAATACAAAAAAATTGGGCTAACTTTACTGTTTCGTTTTTTATTTTTAATTCACAAAAGTTTTATTTTTCCCAAAAAGTTGCGCTTAAAACACTGCTGCACAAATACCGTGTGACATAAAATATTGCAGCAATCGCCATTTTATTCTCTGCTAAAAATATATATATATATATATATATATATAATGTTCGGGGGTTCTAAGTAATTTTCTAGTAAAAAATACGAATTTTAACTTGTAAACACCAAATGTCAGAAATAGGCTTATGCCCCGTACACATGGTCGGAAATTCAGACCACAAAATCCGTCTGATTTTTTCCGACAGATTTTGTCCGACACTGGTGTTGCATACACACGGTCGGACAAAGTTGTCGGAAAATCCGATCATTCGTGATGACGTTGCGTACGACGGAACTACGTAGAGGCTAGTAGCCAATAGCTCTGGTCTTGTAATTTGATCTGAGCATGCGTGGCACTTTGTCCGTCGGAATTCGCTACACGCGATCGGAAAAAGTCCGATCGGACTTTGTTGTCGGAAAATTTCAGAGCAGGATCTCAAATTTTTTCAGACGGAAAAAGTCCGATGGCGCCCACACACGGTCGGATTTTCCGACAACATGGTCCGATAGGACATTTTCCGTCGGAAATTCCGACCGTGTGTACGGGGCATTAGTCATGAAAGGGATAAACACGGAGAGTCTATTGTTTTGGCCTCATGCACACGGACGTTTTTGCAGCCGCGTTTTTGAGCGTTTTTTGCAGCTTAAAAACGCCTGTCCATGTTAGTCTATGGCTTCATGCCCACCTAGGCGTTTTTGAGCTGCAAATGGCATAGGCGATTTTTAAGCTGTAAAAAAAACCCAGGACCAGTGCGTTCCGTGGCGCGGCGCTAGAGCTGTAAAAACGCGAATCGCGCAAAAAACGTGCACCGCCGTTTTTGATCTGCAACGTTTTTTTGCTGCAAAAAGTTGATTGGACACTGTAATCCCTGTACAGGAAATTAAGAGATGTGTTTTTCTTCAAAAAACGCAAATTAACGCTGACGCTAAAAAACGTGCAAAAACGCCAATGCAAAACGCGGTAAAAGTCAAGTTTTTTTAGGCTGCTTTTTCCAGGCGTCCGACCTAGCTTTACAGCTCGTTTTTTAAAACGTCCGTGTGCATGAGGCCTTATAGTCATGTCAAAATGTATCCATAGATTAGTTGCTGCGACAAAGTCATTGTAGGATTCTTCTAAACCAGAACCCGAGTCTGCTTGTGCAAACATCATCTATAGTTGACCCTGTGTACATACAGTAAACATACACACACTTTACAAGAACGTTCTATAAAAAATTAACACATTGATAAGATTATTCCTATCCACCTGATGACATTTACATCTATATCTTAAAATGGTCTAAAGATTCTATAGTTTCCATTGAAAAGAACTCGTGGTAGACACCTGTATCACAATTATGCAAAGACGAATGGCATGTTGACACAAGCGTGATTACAATTCTAGCCTGATAATGAGTTCAACTTGAGTCAATCACTATCATGGTGAAACTCCCCAAATTGTCATTGTTTTACAATGGATAATTTCCATGGGATGTTGCAAGATAATTTGTCCAGCCTACTTGTGAAAGTCATCATTACTGTAATTGAAGCAATGATGGGAGGCGGTGATTTGTCTCCATACATAAAGGAGCTGTGTCTTACCTGAGAAGTACACATGAGGCTGGGACAGTGAGTGCTTGAGCTACAAAGGGACAGACACAATTACCGAAAAAGGGACGAGGATATAATACATCCACTGTTAAGATCTACATTCGAGAATGGGTTTCTCCCTGCCTAACTTCCTCAAGTGCTGCAACAGGAAAGCCAGCAAGGACCTCACGGTGAGTGGATCATGTATGAATGGGAAAGTGTCAAGTGTCTGGGAATGTAGCCAGCTGGATGCTTCCCCTTTACTTAGTAAATCAGCCAAATGAGAACAAAGAAGTGTAGAATAGAAATAATGAACTGCACAATGTTTCCGTGGTTGTTTTCGGATTTGGGCACATATTTCCACACCTGGTGGGCATGCCGTAAAGCACAAACTTTTTGGACGGCAATATTCAATATTGCATCTAAATTGTTTAACCTCCCTGGCGGTATGATTATTTCAGATTTTAGCGGTACCATTATTTTGCATGGAAATTTGGCGTTTTATATTGTAGGCCTGTAAATTCTTATGCCGCGTACACACGGTCTGAATTTCCGATGGAAACAGTCCGATGGGAGCTTTTCATCGGATTTTCCGACCGTGTGTATGCCCATCGGTCTTTTTCTGTCGGAATTTCCGTCGGACTTTGGATTGAGAACCTGTTCTTAAGTTTTCCAACGGAAAACAACAGGAAAGCCAGCAAGGACCTCGGTGAGTGGATCATGTATGAATGGAAAAGTGTCAAGTGTCTGGGAATGTAGCCAGCTGGATGTTTCCCCTTTACTTAGCAAATCAGCCAAATGAGAACAAGAAGTGTAGAATAGAAATAATGAACTGCACAATGTTTCCGTGGTTGTTCGGATTTGGGCACATATTTCCACACCTGGTGGGCATGCCGTAAAGCACAAACTTTTTAGAATATTGCATCTAAATTGTTTAACCTCCCTGGCGGTATGATTATTTCAGATTTTAGGATGCTGAAAGCGGTACCATTATTTTGCATGGAAATTTGGCGTTTTATATTGTAGGCCTGTAATTCTTATGCCGCGTACACACGGTCAGAATTTCCGATGGAAGCAGTCCGATGGGAGCTTTTCATCGGATTTTCCGACTGTGTGTATGCCCATCGGTCTTTTTCTGTCGGAATTTCCGACGGACTTTGGTTTGAGAACCTGTTCTTAATTTTTCTGACGGAAAACCTTTCTATCGGATTTTCCGATCGTGTGTAGGCAATTCCGACACGCAAAATTCCGACGCATGCTCGGAAACTATTTGACGCATGCTCAGAAGCATTAAACTTCCCTTTTATAGTGCAGTCGAACATGTTGTATGCTGCGGTGTTATTGACTGTCGGAATTTGGTGTGACCGTGTGTAGGCAAGGCAGTTTGAGCGAAATTCCGTCGGAATTCCGACGGGAAAACCGTCAGAGCTTTTTCCGACAAGAATTCCGACCGTGTGTACGCGGCATTAGAAATAATTCACTTAATATGCAATTCCGACACACAAAATTCCCACGCATGCTCGGAAACTATTTGACGCATGCTCAGATAGCATTAAACTTCCCTTTTATAGTGCCGTCGATCGTGTTGTACGCTGTGGTGTTATTGACCGTCGGAATTTGGTGTGACCGTGTGTAGGCAAGATAGTTTGAGCGAAATTCCGACGGGAAAACCATCAGAGCTATTTCCGACGAGAATTCCGACCGTGTGTACGCGGCATTAGAAATAATTCACTTAAATCCGTCCGAACAAGAGTCTAATAGACATCACGGGTATGATAAAGTTTGAAATACGAAATCATAAATTATAATATAATATTATATATATATATATATATATAAATAACATATAATAAATAATAACTAATAATAATATAATAATAATAAAAATTATTCAATAATGTAATCAAATCAAATTATAATATAATATTATATATATATATATATATATATATATATATATATATAAATAACATATAATAAATAATAACTAATAATAATATAATAATAATAAAAATTATTCAATAATGTAATCAAATCAAAAACACTGAAATTTGCTCAGTTGCAGAATTGTCGCTGTCATTACTTTTAGATTGTTTGATGATAAATTTCCCCACAAATCGATATCGCTCAATTCTGCAAGTGATTCTAATTTATTATCGCTGTTTTCTAGCTGGTCTAAAAGCACTTTTGATGTAAAGGGACATTTTTTGGTTGCTATGGACAATCTCCAGTTTTCAGGCAGAAAGAACAGTTTTTATAATATAAAACTGCATGCAGGACACTGGACAAACCACTAGGGACAAAGGGGATGTGTAATTATTTGATACAGTACTGTAGTCTGTAAAATTACAATATACTCTATCTATACACTGTTTTTTACTTTTTGAATTTGGCGCCGAACCCAGTCCCCGTGCGTCACAACGCTCGCAGGGAACGGAGCTCGGAGAAAAGCCTGGAGAACTCCGGACTTGGTGACTAACGAAGTTGTGAATAGAATGAACAATACTATGTCTCATTTTAAATTGATAGCTCTTGAGTCAAACACGATTCCTAAATTTGAAAAAATATGGCAGCCATGGATAGATAACTTTTTATCTCCATCATTTGACTTGCAAGTGCTTTTGCCATGGTAGTTGATTGAGAAGATATCATCCATTCATTTCAGAAATAGTGGCGGCTCTCGGCCCAATTCCGCGGATTCCTTTCCTTCCCCTCTTTCTTTTCTTCCTTTCACTATCTTTCTTCACTATCAAAATGTTCACAATGTGATGTGACTGATCCAAGCACTTTCTTTTCTTCCTTTCCTTTTTTCTCTTTATATCTTTTTATTTCTCTCTCACCTTTTTTTTATTTCGCTATACTCATACTCACATACTATTATAACATATGCATACAAGTTGTTTCTATCTAATTATAGTTCCAAAGATTACCGTATATACTCGAGTATAAGTCGAGTTTTTCAGCACATTTTTTTGTGCTGAGGATGCCCCTCTCGGCTTATACTGGAGTCAAGCACTTTTCTGCAGCAGAAAATGACATTTCCCGACCCGACTTTGGAGCCCCGTATCTCAGGGCCACTTTGTTCTAGAAACCCCAAATTTGGTATTCAAACCCAGCACGACAACATATCCAAAGATGGGGTTCCTAGCTCTAAGTGGCCCCCGAGATACGGGGGCCCCAAAATCGTTTCGGAAAATGTCATTCTCTGCTGCAGTAAAGTGCTTGACATTTTCCAACCCGACTTTGGGGCCCCGTATCTCGGGGACACTTGGTGCTAGGAACCCCAAATTTGGTATTCAAACCCAGTGGAACTAGCACTACAACATATCCAATGGGGTTCGTAGCACCAAGTGACCCCGAGATACAGGGCCCCAAATTCGGTCAACTGTGTCCATCTGCATCTGTCATTTCGGGACCCTTTGGGTCCAGAGACCCCAAATTTTGGCTGCAGCTAGGGGGCATTTAGGAACCCTTAACTACCAAGTTTGAAGTTTGGGGACCTATGGCTGCAAATGGGCACAGTGAGGCATGCAGATGGGCACAGTGAGGCTGCAAATGGGCCAGTGAGGGCTGCAGATGGGCATTGTTGACCCTCTTTTCCACTTACTGTAGCTGCGCATTTCTCACCCTAGGCTTATACTTGAGTCAATACGTTTTCCCAGTTGTTTGTGGTAAAATTAGGTGCCTTGGCTTATATTCTGGTCGGCTTATACTCAAAGATATACGGTACATCTAACTTTGCAAGATCCTTGATTTACAAATTCCTAATGATATTTTTGTTTATTAGTTAAGGATTTACTAATAATTTACCATGTATGTCTTTAAATGGATTCAGATAATGATAATAATACATTTGGATCTGTGTGAGTAAACTCCATTACCTTGATTGTATAACCATTATTGCATCTCATATGTATGTCATTTGTACATGCAATAAAATCTTTTAACAAGGAAAAAAAAAAAAAAGAAATAATGAACTAACAAGGAATTCCAGGCTCTTCTTTTAGTTCAGGCTGAGTTACAGGTATATCCCACTTTTAAGTACACAATGGGGTTTATTTACTAAAGCTGGAAAGTACAAAATCAGGCTCACTTCTGCATAGAAACCAATGAGCTTCTAACCCAGCTTGTTCAATTAAGCTTTGGTAATAAAACCTGGAAGCTCATTGGTTTCTATGCAGAAGTGAGCCTGATTTTGCACTTTCCAGCTTTAGTAAATAAACCCTATTGTGTACTTAAAGTGGGGGGACACCCTAAAAAACAAAAAAGCATTAATATTTTGAAAAAAATAAATAAATAAATGTTTTACCTGATCCTAAATCCCTGTTGCTAGGCAGTCTTCCTAATCTGCCTCCTTCCTACTCCGCGGTGATCTTCGTTCTTCTGTCTTCCGCCGCATTGTCTTCTGGGTAAGGCCCTGTGTTATGGGAACTGTGTGTTTCCTATCACAGCGTGTCCCATTCACAAAGCGCCGCGCGACTCGCGCATGCGCAGTAGGAAACGGGCAGTGAAGCCGTAAGTCTCCACTGCCTGTTCCCCTTAGGCCCCTTTCACACTGGGGAGTTTTTCAGGCGGTACAGCGCTAAAAATAGCGCCTGTACACCGCCTGAAAAAATCCGGCCCCTTTAACTCCAGTGTGAAAGCCGGCGGGCTTTCCCACTGGAGCAGTGCGCTGGCAGGACGGCAAAAAAAGTCCTGCTAGCAGCATCTTTGGAGTGGTATAGGAGCGGTGTGTTCACCGCTCCTATACCGCTCCTTCCCATTGATTTGAATGGGAAACCGCGGTAAAACCGCGGCAATACCGCCGCAAAGCGCCGCTACGGCGGCGCTCTGCGGGGGTCTTTAACCCTTTTTTTTTCGGCCGCTCGCGGGGGGTAAAACCGCACCGCGAGCGGCCGAATACTGCAGTTAAAATGACGGTAAAGCAGCGCTAAATATAGCGCTGCTTTACCGTCACCGCGGCTCCCCGCCCCAGTGTGAAAGGGGCCTTAGTGAGAATGGCGGCGCTGGGACCGGAGCTCCGACGGACAACTCGGCCTCCACGGCCGACATCGTGGGCGCCCTGGGAGGGTAATTGTACTTATTAAAAGTCAGCAGCTACTTTTTTTTTTAGCTGCTGACTTTAAAAAAAATAAAAAATTTCAGCTGAAACACCGCTTTAAAAGTGGGGTATGCCTGTATATCAAAGACAAGGCATTTATGGCTTGCATTCATTTATCATCACCTTTCTATTATATAGTAGGTGTTGTATATAATGAGTCATCGGTAATAATTATACAAACTTAATAAGAACAGAGATAGAGTTGTTTGATTTGGCGAGAATGTAGGTATCTATTCCAAAGAAGAATGTATATTAAAATGTAAAGTAACCTATCAGAAAGGATCTTTCCTTGTAGTACCTATGGGGGAGATTTACTAAAACAGTGGGGTGGAAAATCTGGTGCAGCTCTGCACAGAAACCAATCAGCTTCCAGGTTTTTTTTTTTTTTTTTTGTCAAAGCTTAATTGAACAAGCTGAAGTTAAAAGCTGATTGGCTGCCATGCACAGCTGCAACAGATTTTGTACTCTACAGTTTAACAAATCAATCCCATTGGGGAAAAGTGGTTGAATGGCCGTACACTCCAGAAGGATGCCAAAATCTTTATTGATGTTATGATTGAGCGCTCTTATCTGCGTGAAACGCATTAACATTGTTATCTCCTGGTGCTCATTGTGCTGTATGTGCTTTTATTTGTTGATCACTACAATAAAGATTTTGGCATCCTTCCAGAGTGTGCGGCCATTCATCCATTTTTCCCTGTTGATCTCGGAGGTGAGCCAGGCTCACGCCTCTGCTTTGGAAGCAACAATAGACTTGCAGCACTCACACCTCGAGCAGTGTTTCCTCATCATCGGACTAAATTGACTAAATTGACTCCACTGTATTACTACAATGGACTACCCATCTTTGTGCATTATAGCTCTTTGTTCTAGTTTACTGAATAATCCTAGTTTGGGTCCTTTCACACGGGCGGATCCGTAATGATCCGCCCCGCGAACATCGGGGAACGCGGGGGAACGCGGAGCGATCCCCGCTGAGCCCTGGGACCGCCCTGTCAGTTCTCCGCTCTCCTCTATGGGGGATCGGATGAACACGGACCACCTGTCCGTGTTCATCCAATCCGCTCTGCAGATGGATGGAAAAATAGGGTTTTCCTCCGTCTGCAGAATCGGACCATAGCGGAGGCGGACGATATCGAGTGTCATCGGAGCCTCCCCTCGGCTGACACCCGCTATCCCATAGGGGTGCATGTATGTCCGTTTTTCATCCGAAAACGGGTGGATGAAAAACGGACATACATTTCACCTCCTTCCTGCCCAGGCCAACTTACTGTCACCCTGTCACCCTTTGAATGACAATTGTGTGGCCATGCAACACTGTAAGCAAACGAAATTAGATTGAGACAGATAGAGCCTTATTTTGGTGGTATTTAATTACAACAGTTTTTTTTTTTGCTAAACAAATAAATAATAAAAAAATAAACAATTTTGAAAAGAAAAAAAAAACGCATGTGTGAAAGGGGCCTAATGTGATAATTAGATGTTGCACTTGGTGTAGGTCAACTGCAGCTAAGCATTAGTTAGGTTCTTCACTATGAAAATGTTCACAATGTGATGTGACTGATACAAGCACCCAGGGGCGGACTGACCATTCAGCCACTCTGGCACTGCCCGAGGGCCCTGGGCCACTAGGGGGCCCCATCAGGGTTGCCAGCCTCAGTAAAACCAGGGACAGTATGTAAAAATCTGTGTTTTTTTTACATCTGTCTCTGAAATGTCCCTTACCGACATCCTTTTGGTCTAAAAATCCAGAGATTATAGCTGCCCCACCTCTCCAGTACCTTCTCAGCCAATAGAAACATGTCTGTATACTGTGTGATTGTATACTGTGCGAGTGTATACTGTGTGGCCCCATAATCTCTGATTGCCTGGGGGCACCATAATCTCCATTTGCCCGGGGGCCCCATGAGTTGTCAGTCCGCCCCTGCAAGCACCTCAACAATACCCATACCTCCCAACATTTTAACCACTTCAGCCCCGGACCAATTGGCAGCCAAAGGACCAAGGCCCCTTTTTGCGATTCGGCACTGCGTCGCTTTAACTGACTAATTGCACGGTCGTGCGACGTGGCTCCCAAACAAAATTGGCGTCCTTTTTTTCCCACAAATAGAGCTTTCTTTTGGAGGTATTTGATCGCCCCTGCGGTTTTTATTTTTTGCGCTATAAACAAAAATAGAGCGACAATTTTGAAAAAAATGCTATATTTTTTGCTTTTTGCTATAATAAATATCCCCCAAAAATATATAAAAAAACGTTTTCCTCAGTTTAGGCCGATACGTATTCTTCTACATATTTTTGGTAAAAAAGATCGCAATTAGCGATTATTGATTGGTTTGCGCAAAAGTTATAGCGTTTACAAAATAGGGGATAGTTTTATAGCATTTTTATTAATATTTTTTTTTTTTTACTAGTAATGGCGGTGATCAGCGATTTTTATTGTGACTGCGACATTATGGCGGACACATCAGACATTTTTGACACCATTGTCATTTATACAGCAATCAGTGCTATTTAAATGCACTGATTCCTGTATAAATGACACTGGCAGTGAAAGAGTTAACCACTAGGGGGCGGGGAGGGGTTATGGTGTGTGACGTGTGTGTGTTTTTTTTTTTAACATTAGGGGGCGGGGCTGACGTCTGACATCATTGATCGGCTTTCCCGATGACAGGGAACAGCCGATCAATGACAGGCAGAGTAGGAAGCACGGGGAGAGGTTTTTTTACACAGACCTCTCCCCGTTCTTCAGCTCTCCGGAGCACTAAGCACTAAGTGGCCCCGAGATACGGGGGCCCCAAAGTCGGTTCGGGAAATGTCATTCTCTGCTGCAGAAAAGTGCTTGACATTTTCCAACCCGATTTTGGGGCCCAGTGTCTCGGGGCCACTTAGTGCTAGGAACCCCAGTGGAACTAGCACTACAACATAGCCAAATTTGGGGTTTCTAGCACCAATTGGCCCAGAGATACGGGGCCCCAAAGTCGGTCAACTGTGTCCATCTGCAGCAATGTAATTTCGGGACCCTTTGGGTCCAGAGACCCCAAATTTTGGCTGCAGCTAGGGGGCATCTAGGAACCCTTAACTACCAAGTTTGAAGTTCGGGGGACCTATGGCTAAAAATGGGCACAGTGAGGCATGCAAATGGGCACAGTGAGGCTGCAAATGGGCACAGTGAGGCTGCAAATGGGCATTGTTGACCCTCTTTTACACTTACAGTAGCTGTGCATTTCTCACCCTAGGCTTATACTCGAGTCAATACGTTTCCCAGTTTTTTGTGGTAAAATTACCATATATACTCAAGTATAAGCCGACCCGAATATAAGCCGAGGCACTTAATTTTACCACAAAAAAAGGGTGAGAAATGCGCAGCTACTGTAAGTGGAAAAGAGGGTCAACAATGCCCATTTGCAGCCTCACTGTGCCCATTTTCAGCCATAGGTCCCCCAAACTTCAAACCTGGTAGTTAAGGGTTTCTAGATGCCCCCTAGCTGCAGCCAAAATTTGGGGTCTCTGGACCCAAAGGGTCCCGAAATGACATTGCTGCAGGTGGACACAGTTGACCGACTTTTGGGCCCTGTATCTCGTGGTCTCTTGGTACTAGGAACCCCATTGGATATGTTGTAGTGCTAGTTCCACTGGGTTGGCATACCCAATTTGGGGTTCCTAGCACCAAGTGGCCCCCGAGATACTGGGCCCCAAATTCGGGTCGGAAAATGTCATTTTCTGCTGCAGAAAAGTGCTTGACTCGAGTATATGTGCTGAAAAACTCGGCTTATACTCAAGTATATATGGTAGGTGCCTCGGCTTATATTTGGGTTGGCTTATACTCGAGTATATATACGGTATATGTAAACCCAATCACTAAACCCATATATAAACTTTAGCATGTTAAAGTAATTTCAAAAGTCAAATTTAATGTTTTTGATCTTCACTTTTTATGAAATAATAACTAGTTATCCTGCTATAAAGATCATTTTTAGGCACTTCCTGTTACATGGTGACAACGCTCTCTTCCAGTACCCCAAATGAGCTTCTGTGCTGTCACTCTGTCACACAAACTTCCAATAGAGTATACAAAAGGTCATTTCAATACATATTACACAGGCATTAGAAATGTAGACAGGTGCATGTACACAGGAAATGGCTGCAAAGAGATTTCAAGAGATTAGCAGCACTGAGATGCAAAAAAAAAAAAAAAAACGGCATTCATTTATAATACACAGTAATTTAGCAAATCTAATCTCATTCAGTTTGGGGCACCTTCACACTGGGGCGTTGGGAACGTCGGCAGTAAAGCGCCGCTATATTTAGCGGCTCTTTACCGTAGTTTTAGCTGCGCTTTTCAGCTGCAAAAAGGGTTAAAAGCGTCCGCAAAGCGCCACTGCCGAAGCGCTTTTCAGGCACTTTGGCGGCGCTGCCCATTGATTTTAATGGGTAGGGGCGCTTTAGGAGCGGTGTATACACTGCTCTTAAAGCGCCTCAAAGATGCTGCTTGCAGGACTTTATTTTAACGTCCCGCAAGCGCACCGCCATAGTGTGAACGCTCTCAGGCTTTCACACTGGAGAGACAGGAAAGGCGCTTTACAGGCGCTTTGTAAGTGGTGTTTTTAGCTCTAAAGCGCCTGTAAAGTGCCTCAGTGTGAAAGTGGCCTAAGCCCCCGTACACACGGTCGGAAGTTCCGACCACAAAATCTGACAGATTTTTTCCAACGGATTTTGTCCGACACTGGTGTTGCATACACACGGTCGGACATAGTTGTCGGAAAATTTGATCATTCTGAATGTGGTGACGTTCGTTGCGTACTACGGAACTACGTAGAGGCTAGTAGCCAATAGCTTTGGTCTCGTAATTTGATCTGAGCATGCGTGGCACTTTGTCCGTCGGAATTCTCTACATTCTCAAAACATGGTCCGATCGGACATTTTCCGTCGGAATTTCCGACCGTGTGTACGGGGGCTAAGAGTACATCCTCTTTAAAGTGTAACTTCGACCAAAAGGGGAAGTTACACTCTGTATCCTCCTCCCCTCCCTCCTCCGTCACATTTGGATTACATTTTTTTTTTGGGGGGGGGGTACCTAGTTTTGACAGGTACCTGCTGCCCCTTTTGCTTAGGTTGCCTCAGCAATCCAAGCGGAAGTTATTCTCCCCCTCCCTGCCCCCAACCTTCTGGAACACATCACAGGTCCCAGAAGGCTGCGGGACCATTCACAAAGCGCAGTGTTGCTCATGCATGCGCAGTGGACAGCCGGCTGTGAAGCCACAAACAGTCACAGCTGGCTGCCCACAGTAAAGATGCTGGCGCCAGGGACCCGAAGACTGGTGAAGAATCGGTCCAGGTGAGGATGGCACTAGATCCTGGGACAGGTGAGTGCCTGTTTTTTAAAAGTCAGCAGCTACAGTTTTTGTAGCTGCTGACTTTTAATTTTGGCACATTTGACTGAAGCTCCTCTTTAAGAAAAAAACACCCAAAGCATACAGCATTGAAGCTCTGCCAAGTCTGTTTTTGCATTAAGCATTCAGTCAGGTTACTGGAACACTCACCAAACAGGAATTTCTTCTTACTAGTTTGGGTTGTTTAAGCAAATAAAAGACTTGTTTGTTGTATTTACTAAATCTCATAAGACTGTATGGATATACGGTATTCAATGCTATTACCTTAGCAATAAGCAGGGGCGGACTGACCGATCGGTGATTCGGTCGCCGCCCGAGGGCCCGGGGACGAGAGGCCCCTTGAAGCGGCTGTAATAATACCGCTAACGGCACGCTGCTGGATGGAAGGGAAGGAGGGGCCGGCGGGGAGCAGCGCGCCGTTAGCGGTACTTTTACAGACATGGGGTGAGTGACATTTTTTTTTACCAGGGGGTCGCCATCGGAGGGAGGGGGGAGTACAGATGTATGGCTCCCGGGCCACACTTCAGTGTGCTCTCCCCCCTCCCCACACTGTCCCCCCTGTATGCTCTCCCCCCACACTGTCCCCCCCTGTATGCTCTCCCCCACACTGTCCCCCCTGTATGCTCTCCCCCCACACTGTCCCCCCTGTATGCTCTCCCCCACACTGTCCCCCCTGTATGCTCTCCCCCCACACTGTCCCCCCTGTATGCTCTCCCCCCACACTGTCCCCCTGTGTGCTCTCCCCCCCAGTGTTCCCCTGTGTGTTTCCCCCCCAGTTTCCCCCTGTGTGCTCTCCACCCCCACAGTGTCCCTCGTGTGCTTCTCGCTCTCCCCGGTGTCCCCCTGTGCCATCTTTCCCTCCCAGGGTCTCCCTGTGCGCTCCCCCCTCCCCGGTGTCCCCCTGTGCCCTCTCTCCCTCCCAAGGTCTCCCTGTGCGCCCCCCCGCACACAGTGTCCCCATGTGTGCTCTGCTCCCCACAGTGTCCCCCTGTGTGTCCCCCCCCCACAGTGTCCCCCTGTATGCTCCCCCCACAGTGTCCCCCTGTATGCTCCCCCCCCCACAGTGTCCCCCTGTATTCTCCCCCCCCCAGTGTCCCCCTGTATTCTCCCCCCCACAGTGTCCCCCTGTATTCTCCCCCCCACAGTGTCCCCCTGTATTCTCCCCCCCACAGTGTCCCCCTGTATGCTCCCCCCACAGTGTCCACCTGTGTGCTCCCCACCCCCCACAGTGTCCCCCTGTGTGCCCCCCCACAGTTTCCCCCTGTGTTCTCTCCACCCCCACAGTGTCCCCCTGTGTGCCCTCTCCCTCCCCCCAGTGTCCCCCTGTGCCCTCTCCCTCCCCCAGTGTCCCCCTGTGTGTCCCCCCCCCCACAGTGTCCCCCTGTATGCTCCCCCCCACAGTGTCCCCCTGTATGCTCCCCCCACAGTGTCCCCCTGTATTCTCCCCCCCACAGTGTCCCCCTGTATTCTCCCCCCCCCCACAGTGTCCCCCTGTATTCTCCCCCCCACAGTGTCCCCCTGTATTCTCCCCCCCACAGTGTCCCCCTGTATGCTCCCCCCACAGTGTCCACCTGTGTGCTCCCCACCCCCACAGTGTCCCCCTGTGTGCCCCCCCACAGTTTCCCCCTGTGTTCTCTCCACCCCCACAGTGTCCCCCTGTGTGCCCTCTCCCTCCCCCAGTGTCCCCCTGTGACCTCTCCCTCCCCCAGTGTCCCCCTGTGTTCCCTCTCCCTCCCCCAGTGTCCCCCTGTGTTCCCTCTCCCTCCCCCAGTGTCCCCCTGTGCCCTCTCCCTCCCCCAGTGTCCCCCTGTGTGCCTTCTCCCTCCCCCAGTGTCCCCCTGTGTTCCCTCTCCCTCCCCCAGTGTCCCCCTGTGTTCCCTCTCCCTCCCCCAGTGTCCCCCTGTGCCCTCTCCCTCCCCAGTGTCCCCCTGTGACCTCTCCCCCAGTGTCCCCCTGTGTGCCTTCTCCCTCCCCCAGTGTCCCCCTATGTTCCCTCTCCCTCCCTCAGTGTCCCCCTGTGCCCTCTCCCTCCCCCAGTGTCCCCCTGTGCGCTCTCCCACCTCCACAGTGTCTCCCTGTGTGCTCCCCCCAATGTCCCCCTGTGCAGGTGTGGCTTGGGACGCAGGGGGCCCCATGATCTTCTATTGCACGGGGGCCCCATCAGTTGTCAGTCCACCCCTGGCAATAAGGTAATGAAAATGAAACCACTGACTAATCATGTTCTTGATGCCCCTCATATCTTCATGTAGATATGTCTGACCTGTGCAGAATCCCAGAATTCAGGAATCTGGCCAATCACGATTCACTGGGTCTTTAAACTGATTTCCTCACCACTATTTGGTAAGGAATAATGGTTGAAATCAAATATCCTTACATACTCGTTAATCAGTCATTTTTTCCTTCTCCGTGTGTTTGCTCCTGGATTTGATAAAGATAGGAAACAATACAGTAGCAAACTGGAGATTAGAGTTATCTCTTCACTAGAGAGGACTCTGCACTCTAAAGCTACGGTGCATATATAGACAAAACTTACTTTTTTTTACCGTTTTGGAGAAAATTAGGGAAGGGTTGACCTGTGTCAACTTTTACTGCTATGTAGCGCTCCTTTATGCCCCGCGGTCGGATTTTCCGACGGAAAAAGTCAGATGGAGCCCACACACGGTCGGATCTTCCGACGGAAAATGTTCGATCGGAACATGTTGCTGGAAAATCCGACCGTGTGTGGGTTCCATCTGACTTTTTCCATCGGAATTTCCGACGCACAAAGTTTGAGAGCTGGATCTCAAATTTTCAGACAACATGGTCCGATCGCGTCGATTTCCGATCGTGTGTAGCCTAGTCCGGCAGACAAAGTGCCACGCATGCTCAGAAGAAATTTGGAGACAAAAGCTATTGGCCTCTACGTAGTCCCGTCGTACGTGTTGTACGTCACCTCGTTCGAAATGATCGGATTTTCCGACAACTCTGTCCGACCGTGTGTACGCAACACCAGTTTCGGACAAAATCCGGTGGAAAATATCCAACGGATTTTGTGGTCGGAATGTCCGACCGTGTGTACAGGGCATTAGTCCCGGTTAACACTGGTGCGATGCGGGAACCACAGCAATTCCTGTGAGAGTACCGGCACTGCATCATCATCGCAGGCAGTTCACAGACCGCTGTGGGTCTCAATATAAAGTTAATGACACCCCCAAATCGGTTCGCAGAATGCAGTACGGAGTGTGGAATTGAATGGAATCGGATCACATGGTTCGGAACACCCATGCAATCTAAATTCCAGTGCCGACAAAAAAAAGGGTCCTGCACCATTTTGGTGCGAACGCGATGCGATTACAGTTAGCATGGCTGAATTGGCACCGTACAGACATCGCATGTAACATGCACAGGAATGCAGTGCGGATCACATGCGATGTCTGCAATCGCATCAGTGTGAACCCAGCCTGAGAGAGATTTCTCTTCACCCTCTGTTCTGTTGACAATGTTTTACCAGACAGAAAGTCAAGGAAAATATGCAATAGGAAAACAGGCAATGCTAAAAAGCTGACAGAGGTTTTAGAATCCCCCTACCCAACATAAAAAAAAGTCATTTTACTTCTGTCTTTGTTGTCATTGGGGTTTCCTTCACTTCCTGTCTGCAGAAAAGATAATACGGGCAACTCTCTGAGTTGGGGTCCCCGGCAGCAGTTAAAATATAGTTTTGGCCAGGGGCGTAACTAGAAATCCCAGGGCCCCATAGCAAAAATGTTGTATGCCCCCCCCCCCCCCACAAAAAAATTAACTAATGCCAGTGAACAACAGATTACCACACTCATGTAGCACAGTCAGAGGCGGCTCTTTAATTAGGCAAATTAGGTGGTCGCCTAAGGCCTCCCACACACAGGGGCCTCGCGGCCACCTAATTTACCTGTGGTCAATCCCCAGGGTTGCGTTCCACTATTTCCGGTGCTGCACTATGCTTTCTGATAATCGCTGTCACTTCTGAATACAGAAGCCCGGCTTCTGCAGAAATGACAGCACAACTCTCCGGGCGGCTGCAGTGAACTCTCCCCACCCAGATGCAGCTGGTGTAATATACGGGAGGTGGGGAGGGGTCTGACATCGCTAGTGCCAGGCATCCATCCAGACACTTTATTTGCAAGTTGCTGGCGCCCGCAGCATCTCCCACGCCACGTTGTTGCAGTTGTTGTCTGCCAGCCCAGAGTAACAGAGCTGAGGGCGCTTTTCCCAGGCGCCTCCTCGGCTCTTAAGTGTCTAATGACAGACCGCATGAGGAGGAACCTTGGAGAAAGAACATTGTCCCTGCTGCCCCTCCTCTCCTATTCATCCCATGTGATTGGCGCAGTACACATCCCTGACCCACACACGCAACAGCAGTAATAACATGCTCCGTTTCAGGGGTTTTCCTTAACCCCTGCAAAGGGCGTGAGTGGGGTCTCATGTTTAAATTTTGCCTAAGGCCTCACAAAGCCTAGAGCCGCCTCTGAGCACAGTACCCAGGCAACAGCTTGTATTAATTTCGAACAACAAAGTATGCAGTATACTGTATGTAGCCCCTGAAGGACACACATGCATACCCCCATCAGTACAGACACCCCCTACCTCAGTACAGACACCCCCCTTAGTACAGACACCCCCTTAGTACAGACACTCCCCAGCATTACAGACCCCCCCTCAGTGCAGACCCCCCTTAGTACAGACACCCCCTTAGTACAGACACTCCCCAGCATTACAGACCCCCCCTCAGTGCAGACCCCCCTTAGTACAGACACCCCCTTAGTACAGACACTCCCCAGCATTACAGACCCCCCCTCAGTGCAGACCCCCCAGCAGTACAGACACCCCCCTTAGTACAGACACTCCCCAGCATTACAGACCCCCCCTCAGTGCAGACCCCCCAGCAGTACAGACACCCCCCTTAGTACAGACACCCCCCAGCATTACAGACCCCCCCTCAGTGCAGACAACCCCCTCAGTGCAGACACCTCCCTTAGTACAGACACTCCCCAGCATTACAGACCCCCCTCAGTGCAGACCCCCCAGCAGTACAGAAACCCCCCTTAGTACAGACACCCCCCAGCATTACAGACCCCCCCTCAGTGCAGACAACCCTCTCAGTGCAGGACCCCCCCCAGCAGTACAGACAGCCCCCCCCCAGTCTCCACATTCACACAACGGCGCAGGCTCCTCCTCCTCTGTGGATGTAAACAGAGAGGAGGGCAGGCGGCTTCGGTCCATGCCGCTGTGTCCCTCAGCCTGCGCTCCAGCACAAAAGAAGGCACAGTGAGCGGCTTTAGTGGTGCGGCTGCCGCTACCCAAGGGTGTCACCCCTGCTGGCGGGTGTCACCCGGTGCAGCCCACGTGGGTCGCTATAGCGGTAGTTCCGCCACTGGTTTTGGCTATAGATACATTAAAGGATATGTAAACCCTAACAATGAATGTATCTTCTTTGTTCCCCTTTCATCTTTTAAATATATATTGAACTAGTTTTGTTATATAATTTTGATAAGTAAAAAAGAGTACCCGTTGTTCCTGCAAGAAATCCAGTGAGCTTGACACTTCCTGTTTGGATTTCAAGAATTATGATCCCTGCCCTGTTTCTCCTACAGAGAAAATGGGTGGGGAAGGCAATCTGTATTCCTATCTTATTCCACGTACACAAATCTTGGAGCTTGGCTTGCATACACACAGTCACACAAAAGTTTGCTGAACTTTCGACCGTCAAGAACGCAGTGACGTACAACACTACGACGAGCCGAGAAAATGAAGTTCAATGCTTCTGAGCATGCGTCAAATTGTTTCCGAGCATGCGTAGAATTTTTTCATGTCGGAATTGGTACAGATGATCGGAATTTCCGATCAAAACTTTTTCCGACCGAAAAATTGAGAGCCTGTGTATGTGGCATTACTTTCTGTCCTGATGAGACAATCTGGCTTCCCCATACCAACTGAACAGCAACTGAACATTGTCACCATAAGACAGGCAGTGTGTTACTAGGGGGATCACCAGGCAGAAATAAAGAAAAAAAGCCTGTAAAAGAAAACAAATTCAACCACCACATCTAAGGACTGTCAAGCTGAATATAGTATATACCGTATATACTCGAGTATAAGCCAAGTTTTTCAGCACATTTTTTTGTGCTGAAAATGCCCCCCCCCCTCGGCTTATACTCGAGTCAAGCACTTTTCTGCAGCATAGAATTACATTTCCAACCCGAATTTGGGGGCCCGTATCTCGGGGGCCACTTGGTGCTAGGAACCCCAAATTTGGTGTTCAAACCCAGTGGAACCAGCACTACAACATATCCAATGGGGTTCCTAGCACCAAGTGGCCCCGAGATACGGGGCCTCAAAGTTGGTTTGGAAAATGTAATTCTCTGCTGCAGAAAAGTGCTTGACATTTTCCGAACCGCCTTTGTGGCCCCGTATCTCGGGGCCACTTGGTGCTAGGAACCCCATATTTGGATATGTTGTAGTGCTAGTTTGCACACCAAATTCTTAGTTCCTAGCACCAATTGACCCCAAGATACGGGGCCCCAAAGTCGGTCAACTGTGTCCATCTGCAGCAATGTCATTTCAAGACCCTTTGGGTCCAGAGACCCCAAATTTTGGCTGCAGCTAGGGAGCATCTAGGAACCCTTAACCAAGTTTGAAGTTTGGGGGACCTATGGCTGCAAATGGGCACAGTGAGGCTGCAAATGGGCATTGTTGACGCTCTTTTCCACTTACAGTAGCTGCGCATTTCTCACCCTAGGCTTATACTCGAGTCAATAAGTTTTCCCAGTTGTTTGTGGTAAAATTAAGTGCCTCGGCTTATATTCGGGTCGGCTTATACTCGAGTATATACAGTATTTATTCTTGGGTTTAGAAAACATTGAACTATTTGCCTAGCGTTTAGGTGGCAATGAGAGATCCAAAAAAGCCATACCAGCCAAAAAGGACTATTATTCTACAAATGCCAAAATTGCGGAATTGATAATCTCAACCTGAAAATTAATCTAAATGTTTTACTCATTTTACAGTTTCAGTTGTTAATCCTTTGTTAATTTAATATTATTAATAATGGGAGAAATTTTCTTTATGTGATCCAAATATTTCTGCAACACTATGAAGGAGCAATGTTGGCCTTCAAACCAAAAATAACAAACAGCAGCCAATAATGCTGCGTACACACGGTCGGAATTTTCGTCGGAAAAAGCTCTGATGGTTTTTCCGTCGGAATTCCGATGGAATTTCGCTCAATTTCGAATTTCGCACTGTCTTGCCTACACACGGTCACACCAAATTCCGACGGTCAATAACACCACGGCATACAACACGTTCGATGGCACTATAAAAGGGAAGTTTAATGCTTCCGATAGAAAGGTTTTCCGTCGGAAAAATTAAGAACAGGCTCTCAATCCAAAGTCCGTCGGGTATACACACGGTCGGAAAATCCGATGAAAAGCTCCCACCGGACTGTTTCCATCGGAAATTCCGACCGTGTGTACGCGACATTAGACTATATTACCGTAATTAATGTGTGATTAAAGATTCACGTGAATGTACATTTTTACTTGATTTCTCTTTATAGCGGTGCTCAGCAGTTTTCTCTTAGCCATAGTCATTAACCAAAGTAGCCAAGTATGTTTGATGACTTTTTTCAATTTTTTTTCTTTTTTAAAAGGATACAACTGAAAACACAGATGAGAACACAGAACGTGGAAACTGGTCTAGTAAATCAGAATATCTCCTGTCTATGGTGGGATATGCTGTTGGCCTGGGCAATGTCTGGAGATTTCCATATCTAACATTTCAACATGGAGGAGGTGATGCACCAAGTTTGTTGTCTTCGGGGAATTTGTTTGCTTAACTTTATTGTTGACTAGTATAGTTAGTTTAAGCCCCCGTACACACGGTCGGAAATTCCGACCACAAAATCCGTCAGATTTTTTTCCGACGGATTTTGTCCGACACTGGTGTTGCATACACACGGTCGGACAAGGTTGTCGGAAAATCCGATCATTCTGAAAGTGGTGACGTTCGTTGCGTACGACGGAACTACGTGGAGGCTAGTAGCCAATAGCTTTGGTCTCGTAATTTGATCTGAGCATGCGTGGCACTTTGTCCGTCGGAATTCTCTACACACGATCGGAAAAAGTCGGATTTTGTTGTCGGAAAATTTGAGAGCAGGAAAGTCTGATGGGGCCCACACACGGGCGGATTTTCAGACAACATGGTCCGATCGGACATTTTCCGTCGGAATTTCCGACCGTGTGTACGGGGCATTAGACCTATAAGCAGACCCATCTGATTGCTTTGTGTCCCCTGATGTCCATACAATGAATGATTCTTTTGGGCTTAGAGGTGTGGGTGGACAGATAGACTGGGGTCCCAGGACCCTCACAATAGGTCAATTTTCTAAGTTCCATTTTGATAATTAACTACTTCCCACCCGGCTACTGTACATATACGGCCGGGTGGGAGCCGTCTACTTCTGATAGGACGTTCCGGAACATCCTTCAGAAGTAGCGGGATCGCGCGCGCGCGCGCGTGCCCGCGCAGCGGCGCGATCCCGATGCGCTCGTGTCACCCGGACACGGCGCATCTCGGATCGGCAGGAGGGCTCTGTGATTGGCCCTCCTGATCACATGACGGCCGTGTCGAATCACAGCCGTCATGTGATGTAAGCAAACAGCCGGTTGCTAGCCAATCGGCTCTCCTCTCCTCACACGGAAGTTGTCGGTGAGGAGAGGAGAGCGGATCTCTGCAGCCGGCTGGTGATCAGTGAGTATGAGCTGTTTTTTTTACAGCTTTTTACTCACTGATCACCAGTGTAGTGTCCCCACAGTAAAACACACATGTCCCCACAGTAAAACACACATGTCCCCAAAACACACATGTCCCCAAAACACACATCCCCAAAACACACATGTCCCCAAAGCACACATGTCCCCAAATAATAAAAACACATGTCCCCAAATAAAAACACATGTCCCCAAATAATAAAAACACATGTCCCTCACATATGTCCCAGTAAAATAACATGTGCCATTGATTATCTGCACACATATGTCCGTGATCACCTGCACACATCTGTACATGATCATTTGCGTACATATGTCCGTGATCACGCGAACCAATTATTATACACTTAACGGATTTTTTTTTACAAAAAACATGTAGCAGAATACATTTTGGCTTAAATTTATGACAAAATTTGATTTTATTGGATTTCTTTTAAAAAAGAAATGAGAAAATATTGTTTTTTTTTCAAAATTTCCGCTATGTTTTCGCTTAGATCGCAAAAAATAAAAAACGGAGTCGCAAATAAATACCACCAAACTAAAGCTCTATTTGTGCGAACAAAATGATAAAAAATTCATTTGGTTACAGCATTGCATGACCGCGCAATTGTCACTGAAAGTGCGAGAGCGCTGAAAGCTGAAAATTGGTCTGGGAAGGAAGGGGGCGAAAGTGCCCAGTATTGTAGTGGTTAATAACTTCCAGTACTGTCAGTCCAGTTATATGAATGTAGCTGTCCACTAGGGCTCCAGTGTTACACCCCAACGTTCACGTTACCTTCCAGGCTTGCCTTCCTTGTAATTGTTGAAAGATACTTGAAAATCAAAGAAAGCTACATATCTGCATTATAGTCCACACATTATAATACAAAAGGTTTGGTTCGGTGGGTGTCATATGGAGAAGCAATGTGATTGGCATGGGTGTCTGGGAGCAATGAGGCCCTAGGTTTGCATTTAGAAATGTTATCACCTATATGTTCTCTCTGTGTTTGCTTGGGTTTCTATTTGGCACGCCTGTTTCTTGCCACAATCCAAGAACACACTAATTGATTGACTTTCTTTTTGTTAACACGATCCTCAAATGTACCGTATATACTCGAGTATAAGCTGAGTTTTTCCGCACATTTTATTGTGCTAAAAGTGCCCCCCTCAGCTTATACTTGAGTCAAGCACTTTTCTGCAGCAAAAAATGACATTTTCCGAACCGACTTTGGGGCTCCGTATCTCGGGGCCACTTGGTGCTAGGAACCCCAAATTAGGTGTGCAAACCCAGTCGAATCTGCACCACACCATATCCAAGAAGGGGTCCCTAGCACCAAGTGGCCCCGAGATACGGGGGCCCCAAAGTCGGTTCGGAAAATGTCATTCTCTGCTGCAGAAAAGTGCTTGACATTTTCCGAACCGAATTTGGGGCCCCGTATCTCGGGGCCACTTGGTGCTAGCAACCCCAGCTATGGGTATGTTATTTAGTTCTGGTTCCACTGGGTTTGCACACCAAATATGGGGTTCCTAGCACCAAGGAGATACGGGGCCCCAAAGTCAGTCAATTGTGTTCATCTGCAGCAATGTCATTTCGGGACCCTTTGGGTCCAGAGACCCCAAATTTTGGCTGCAGCTAGGGGGCATCTAGGAACCCTTAACTACTGAGTTTGAAGTTTGGGGGGCCTATGGCTGCAAATGGGCACAGTGAGGCTGCAAATGGCACAGTGAGGCTGCAAATGGGCATTGTTGACCCTCTTTTTCACTTACAGTAGCTGCGCATTTCTCACCCTAGGCTTATACTCGAGTCAATACGTTTTCCCAGTTTTTTGTAGTAAAATTAGGTGCCTCGGCTTATATTCGGGTCGGCTTATACTCGAGTATATACGGTACTTAAAAAAAAGTGTAGCGTGAAATTTCCCTTAAAGCCTGGTACACACTATGACTTTTTTCTTTTTTTTTTTTTACAATTTACAATTTACCCTATGTTTTTTTTAAGCTGCAATACTTGTACCTTTAATCTATTTCATGTTGTTATATTATTGAATATTCCTATATAGGTGCCTTTCTTATCCCATATACCATCATGCTGGCTCTGGCTGGGTTACCGCTCTTCTTTCTGGAATGTTCCCTTGGTCAATTTGCTAGTTTAGGACCGGTGGCTGTGTGGAGGATACTTCCAATCTTTGAAGGTAAGTGCCACTGATGAAAACATTAGACCATTGGCATGATATATGTGAAATACAAATGTAATACATATTTAAATACACATTGTACTATGAAAAGGATATGTCACAACTCTGTTCAAAAACTTACTGGCCATTATTGCTTTTACTTGCCCTTAACTTCTCCATCGGGGATGGAGTTTGTTCATTGATTTTTGAAAGTTTGCTGCCTGGTACTATACAGGTTCTACTGCCCTGTTGCCATTTCCCCCTAGAGCAGTTAGCAGGCTTAACCACTTCAGCCCCGGAAATAATTTACCCACTTCCCGACCAGGCCATTTTTTGCGATACTGCGTTGCTTTAACTGACAATTACGTGGTGGTGCGGCGTTGGACCCAAACTAAATTGATGTCCTTTTTTTCCCACAAACAGACCTTTCTTTTGGTGGTATTTTATCACCTCTCCGGTTTTTATTTGTTGTGCTATAAACAAAAAAAGAGTGACAAGACAAGAGCTTACTGTAAGCCCCCGTACACACGGTCGGAAATTCCGACCACAAAATCCGTCGGATTTTTTCCGACGGACTTTGTCTGACACTGGTGTTGCATACACAGGGTCGGACAAAGTTGTTGGAAAATCCGATCATACTGAACGTGGTGACGTTCGTTGCGTACGACGGGACTACGTAGAGGCTAGTAGCCAATAGCTTTGGTCTTGTAATGTGATCTGAGCATGCGTGGCACTTTGTCCGTCGGAATTCGCTACACACAATCGGAAAAAGTCTGATGGAGCCTACACGCGGTCGGAATTTCCGACAACATGGTCCGATAGGACATTTTCCGTCGGAAAATCCGACCGTGTGTATGGGGCATAAGAGGATGTGGAATTCCCTTCCACAGGCGGTGATCTCAGCAGGGAGCATCAATAGTTTCAAGAAACTATTAGATAAGCACCTGAATGACCGCAACATACAGGGATATACAATGTAATACTGACATATAATCACACACATAGGTTGGACTTGATGTACGTGTGTCATGTTTCGACCTCACTTACTATGGCAATTTTGAAAAAAATATTTTTTTACTTTTTGCTATAATAAATTTTCCAAAAAAAAATAAAAGAATTTCAGTTCAGTTTAGGCCAATATGTATTCTTCTACATATTTTTGGTAACAAAAATCACAGTAAGCCTATATTGATTGGTTTGCACAAAAGTTATATTGCGGCGGACAGATCGGACACTTTTGACAATTTTTTGGGACCAGTGACATTTATACAGCAATCACAGCCAAAAATAGCCACTGATTACTGTATAAATGTCACTGGCAGGGAAGGGGTTAACACTAGGGGGCGATCAAGGGGTTAAGTGTTCACTAGGGAGGTGTTTCTAACTGTGGGGGGAGTGGGCTGACTGGGAGTAGAGAGAGATCGCTGTTTCTAATCACTGGAAACAGCAGATCTCTCTCTACTTCCCTGACAGAATGGGGATCTGGCTGTTTACATTGACAGATCTCTGAGGAGTGATCACGGGACGCCGGCAGACATCGCGGGCGCCGGCCATGCGCATTGGCTCCGACGTCGCACTGCCGGTGTGCAAGCGTTCCCTATAGCTCTTATGCCCCGTACACACGGTCAGAAATTCCGACGGAAAATGTCCGATCGGACCATGTTGTCGGAAAATCCGCCTGTGTGTGGGCTCCATCCGACTTTTTCCGTCGGAATTTCCGACGAAAAAAATATGAGATTCTGCTCTCAAATTTTCCAACAACAAAATCCGATGTGACTTTTTCCGATCATGTGTAGAGAATTCCGACGGACAAAGTGCCACGCATGCTCAGATCAAATTACGAGACCAAAGCTATTGGCTACTAGCCTCTACGTAGTTCCGTCATACGCAACGAACGTCACCACGTTCAGAATGATCAGATTTTCCGACAACTTTGTCCGACCGTGTGTATGCAACACCAGTGTCGGACAAAATCCGTCGGAAAAAATCAGATGGATTTTGTGGTCGGAATTTCCGACCGTGTGTACGGGGCATTAGAGTGACCGACGTACACCTACAGCGATTTGCGCAGCCGCGCCAACCTGCCCCGGTATAATGACGGCGGCTGGTTGGCAAGCAGTTAAAGTGGTTCTAAAGGCTGAAGGATTTTTTTTACTCTCATGCATTCTATGCATGAAGCTAAAAAAAACTTCTGTGTGCAGTGGCCCCTCCCAGCCCCCCCCCCCCCCCCCCATCCTTACCTGAGCTCCCTCCAATCCAGCAATGTTTACAATAGCGTCAGCTGTCCCAGGACTCTCCCTTCTTATTGGCTGAGACAGTAGCAGAGCAGGAGCTCATTGGCTCCCACTGCTGTCAATCACAGTCAGTGAGGAGAAAGCGGTGGGGGGGGGGGGGGGGGGGGCAGGGCCCAAGCCGTGGCTCTATGTGTCTTATGGATGCATAGAGCACAAGTGTGTTCACACTACAGGATAGACATGTGCACAACAAAAAAATTTAGTTTTTTTTTCGTTTCTTTTTTTTCGTTTCCATTGATTCGTAACGATTCGTAAGTCGACGGTGTTCGTATTCGTAACGATTCGTATTTTCGTAAGAGTTATTTTTTCAGTTGATTCGTTTTTCCGTTTAATTTTCGTTTATTCGAAATTCGGACGCATTCGTATTTATTCGTACATTCGTAACATTGTAGATTCGTAATCGGAGCATAATTCGTAATGTGTATCTGGGAAGTCTGAAGTGTTCGACACCTTAGCAGTGGTGTGTCCCCGCCCACCAGGAACCAGCAAGACGTCCCTGATCATAGGGACGAACACGGACCTAGTCAGAAGGCTTCTGACCCCCCTGGTGAAGAAAGAGAATCTTTCAACTCCCAAGATCCATCCCATTATTACATTTTAAGAGACACGGAAAATTACAAATCGAAAAAAAAAGTTACGAATGTACAAATTTTTTCGTTCAATCCATTCGAGGCACACGTTAAGCAGCGCCATTGTAAGGGACACGGAAAATTACGGAACTTCGGTCTTTCTTGGGGTTCTGCTCCTACTACCGCAGGTTTGTGGATGGATTCGCTCGCATTGCCAAACCCCTCAAATGTACCAATTTTTTCGTTCACTATTTGATTTTCGTTGTTCCTTGTTTTGTTTTTTTTTCCGTTTTTTTTTTGTTTTTCGGATTTTCTTCTTTCGTAGATACGTTGTTTTTTTTTCGGATTTTCGTTGTTTTTCGGATTCGTTCGATTCTAACGATTCGTTATTCGGATTCGTTCGATTCAAACGATTCGTTATTCATTAAAATTTTTAGCGAATCGTTCGTTCATTCATACGATAACGAATGAACGAAAATAACGAAAAAAAACGAAAAGTTTTTCCCCTTACCGACTTATGTTTGGGAGAGAAGCAAGATTGCCAGTGGATTTGGCCTTTGGAATTTCTTTGGACCATGCCTCAGCTGCCTCCCACAAAGGATATGTGGACAGACTGAGGCGCAGTCTGAAGATAGCTTATGAAAAAGCTCAAGCGGCCTCTGACCAGAGGGGGCCCGAAATAAGAGGAACTTTGACTTGAAAGTTAGAGTACAGGACCTACAGCCTGGGGACCGTGTACTGTTACGGAATCTAGGGATCCCTGGAAAACACAAGATTGCTGATAGAGGGTGGACAGGACCCCCAACCAGAGGAAGAAAGAGGAGAACTTGAATGGCTATGGCCTTCCTCAACTCCAGGAAATTCTGCCATAGATCTTCCACCTACTGAAGATGTGGAAGATAACACATTGAACCCAGAAGCCACAGAGTTTGTGCCATTCAGTGATGTGCCTGAGTGCTGGGAAGACATCCCTGGTCTCTACCCAGAACAAGAAGAAGATGTTCCAGAACCAGAGATGTTGCCAGAATGTGTTCCTGAAGAAGTTCCAAGAGAACAGAGAGCTCGCAGGAGTGTGAAGCCTCCCAAGAAGCTAACTTACCCCAAGATGGGAGAAAGTTCAGAGGACTCTGTTACCACAGCAAGGAGAAGTGCTGAGAGCCCTGACCCTTCCGCTGTCCATTTAGTGGAGGGCAACCCCAGCTCACTCTCTGGCACAGTTAAGCAGGTCGCCCACACTGAAGTGACCTGTAGACAGGACAGCTCCCCATTTCATGCCAATTGGTGGGAAGCTCCTCTGTCCAAATTATGTGAAAATGTCGTTCCCGAGAAGGTTTGTAGTTTGAACACTATCTTTGGGGACCAAAGATTTAAAGTGGGGGAGTGTGTAGCGGGGTTCTACCCCTTTTTCTGGTAGAGACTACATCTCCCATGATTCCCCAGGCCCCCGGGCTGCTGACTTCCGCCCGGGAGGCTGCTGGGGGAGATTATAAAAAGGAAGAGCGGAGACCGCCTCTTCCTCTTGGGACACTTCCTCTTCAGAGGCCTGACAGGACTGGCCTGCCTCTGCTGACAGAGCGTGTGACGCGAAGATTGCAGCCAGCAGAGACACCTGTGCGGACCGGAGCTGAAGGCCTGAAGCCTGGGCCTTGCAGCCGATGGAGTGAGACTCTCCTACCTCAGAGTCCACAGCAGCGGAGCGGAGACTTCCCCTTACTGTCGGTTGGACGGAGCTGATGACCGGAGTGCAGGGCTGTGACTGAGGAGATCGGACGCCGCCATTGAAGAGACCAGAGCCGCCATTAGAGGGACCGGATCGGAGGACGGTACCCCAAGGATTGGTGAGAGAGCCTGTAGGCTCAATCCTGCATTGACACACAAGTTTACATAGACCAGCGGGGTAGTGTTGTGTGGAGAAGTACTTTGCTATGGACTGCCACAGAGAATCCATTCCTTTGAGAGTAGAGTGTTTTTCCCCTACCGACTTATTGCCAGAGATGATGTTGCTGATATTCATCTTTTTTCCTTACTGCCTGATCAGCCTCCTCAACTAGAGCCAGACTTAAAACGAACGAATTGCACATGTCTACTACAGGACACCCACTCCTTTCCACCATAACATAGGGGTAGTGTTGTGTAGTCCAGAGAGAGAACTGATAAGACATCTAAGTGATAACAGTGTAGCACAGGAATTGCATTTACTGATTGATATATATATAACAAGGATTGTAATGGCACCTATATAATAATATGTACTAATTATTGTTATAACTTTTCCTTTTTCCCCATCAATCACAGGAGTTGGAATTACAATGGTCCTCATTTCAACTCTAGTAACCATTTACTACAACGTCATCATTGCATACAGTCTGTATTATCTGTTTGCTTCATTTACAAGTGTGCTACCTTGGTCAGAGTGCTTTGATTGGTCTGACAGCAAATGCAGCAAAGTACCCAAAGGTAAGTCATTACGCATTATTACCTATATACTGTATATAAATATGTTTTTTAATGTTTTATTTATTAGGTTTGATTTTTTCATATTCCTTTATTTTTTCCATTTGTATATACTGTATGTTTTTCCTACTTTCTTTCATTATTTCCACTCTTTTTATCCTCCCTCTCTTTCTTTCTATTCCCTCTTTATTTTCATTCCTCTCCTCTGCTTCTTTATCATTTCTTCCCCCTCTTTCTATCTCTTTTTTCTTCCCTTTTTCCTTCCCTCACCCCTTTCTTTCACTCTATCTTTAGTCCCCTCCCTCAACTTCGTTCTTTCTTCCTTCTCTTGTCAGCAGCTGTTAGCCCCCGTACACACGGTCGGAAATTCCGACCACAAAATCCGTCTGATTTTTTCAGACGGATTTTGTCCGACACTGGTGTTGCATACACACGGTCGGACAAAGTTTGCCGGAAAATCCGATCATTCTGAACGTGGTGGCATTCGTTGCGTACGACGGAACTACGTAGAGGCTAGTAGCCAATAGCTTTGGTCTCGTAATTTGATCTGAGCATGCGTGGCACTTTGTCCGTCGGAATTATCTACACGCGATCTGAAAAAGTCTGATCGGATTTTGTTGTCGGAAAATTTGAGATCCTGCGCTCAATTTTTTTCTGACGGAAAATGCCCGCTAGAGCCCGCACACGATCGGATTTTCCGACAACATAATCCGATCGGACTTTTTCCATCGGAATATCCGACCGCGTGTACGGGGCATTACACCTTAAAATGTTTTACATGCAAGTTTACTTCCCTCAATTGCACAAACACGCTGCTAATATCACTAATGATTTTCCAAAGAATGCACAGTGGGAAATTATGCTATGCAAACACGTTTGTTATGGATGCAACTTTTTTTAGACCGCTGCATCAGTTCACCATTAGAAACCAATTGCAACTTAATTGCGAGTAGGTGCTTACATTTACAAATAGCGTCTTTGTTGCAACAGTGTATTTGCAAAAAAAATTACTGTATTTATCGGGATATAACACACACAGGCTTATAACACGCACCTTCATTTTAGGAGGGAAGTTTCAGGAAAAAAAAATCACATTTTAAATAAAGAACTTTGAAGTAAAAAAGGGTCAGTGCCCATCAATGCAGCCTCACCATTGCCCATCTGCAGCCTGATCAATGACATCTGCAGCCTCACAATTGCGCATCAATGCAGCTTGATCAATGTCCATCTGCAGCCTCACAATTGTCCATCAATGCAGCTTGATCAATGTCCATCTGCAGCCTCACAATTGTCCATCAATGCAGCTTGATCAATGTCCATCTGCAGCCTCACAATTGCCCATTAATGCAGATTGATCAATGTCCATCTGCAGCCTCACAATTGCCCATCAATGCAGATTGATCAATGTCCATCTGCAGCCTCACAATTGCCCATCAATGCAGCTTGATCAATGCCCATCTGCAGCCTGTTCAATGCCCATATGCAGCCTCACCATTGCCACGAATGCAGCCTGATCAATGCCCATCTGCAGGCTCACCTCAGATTACTGCTGCCTCGGAGGGGACAGGGAGGGGGGCGGGATGAGCACTGTCAGATTACATACAGCGAGAATCTCCTGTTTACTCGGAGGCCTCTTTAATACAAAGTCCCGCCTCCTGGACCAGCTTCTATGATAGATAGAACACTGGTCCAATGCCGGCCCAGGAGAAGGAACTTCCTATTACAGAGGCCGCCGAGTAAACAGGAAATTCTCGCTCTATGTAAACTGATGGTGCTCATCCTGCCCCCTCCCCCCCCCCGTTCCCTCCTAGGCAGCCCAAATTGCAGTATCGGCGTATAACACGCCAATACTATTTGCACCCGTTTTTGAGGGTGAAAAAGTGAGTGTTATACGCCAATAAATACAGTACTTAAAAATCTGTTGCGCAGACAAGACACTCCCCTGATCGCTGTTTTGAATAATTGTATTCCCCCTTTCAATCGTGTTTTTCTACTAATAAATTGTTATATTTTAATTATTCTTATTGTCCAATCCTTGTGTACCGAGATAGTCCAATTCTCCCTATGTTTGCCAGGGGCTTCCTGTTCTAGTTCAAAAAGCCCATTCTTAACGTCAGGGAAGCTTTATAGATGCTAATCCTTTGATTTGCAAGACTAAAGGTATGAATAATTCTTTACCCTGGCATTTTGACAACTATTCACACTTTCAGCCATGTAAATTGAAGCATTAACACCTATGAAGCCTTCTTGATATCAAGGATGTGATTGTGTAACTAGAAGAGGGAGATTTCCCAATCCTGTTCTTGGACAATAATATCTGCCTTTCCACGGTGATACCTGTGTAGATATAAAGGCTAAGGTATTTCGCTGACATTTATTAGAATTGAAGTAGCTTGAATAAGCCACAAAACATTTTAAAATATGTTTTTAATTTTAATTTAAAGATAATACTTACCTAGGTGGATGCTGCATCTGTCCCCCGGCACCTCTTATGCCCCGTACACACGGTCGGATTTTCCGACGGAAAATGTCCTATTGGACAATGTTGTCGGAAATTCCGACCGTGTGTAGGCTCCATCTGACTTTTTCCGTCGGATTTTCCGACGGACAAAGTTTTATCTCCTGCTCTCAAATTTTCCGACAACAAAGTCCCATCGGACTTTTTCCGATCGTGTGTAGCGAATTCCGACGGACAAAGTGCCATGCATGCTCAGATCACATTACAAGACCAAAGCTATTGGCTACTAGCCTCTACGTAGTCCCGTCGTAGGCAACAAACGTCACCACGTTCAGAATGATCGGATTTTCCGACAACTTTGTCCGACCGTGTGTATGCAACACCAGTGTCGGACAAAATCCGTCGGAAAAAATCAGATTTTGTGGTCGGATTTTCCGACCGTGTGTACGGGGCATAACACTGAGAACCGAGTGATCTAACACCACAGATTGCTCGGTTCTGACTGCTCCCCTAGCAGAGAGCTGCTGACTGAAAGTGGTTGTAAACCCTTACAAACCACTTTGACCTATAGGTAAGCCTAGATTAAGGCTTAACTGTAGGTCAAAGAAATATCTCCTAAACCTACACGGTTTAGGAGATATTTGCCAAAAGACAGGAACTGCTGTCTATGACACATGTGCCGTAGACAGCGGCGCGCAGGCACACTGAGTGCGCTGCTGTCAACGGCGATATGCCGTGAGTGGCGGCTCCCATGTGCAGGAGTGACATCATCGCAGCTCTGTCGAATGACAGCGCCCGAGCAGGGAGACCCACCAAGAAGATGGAGGCTCCATACACAAGGGGACAGCGGTGACTTCGCTGGCTCCTGTGTCAGGTAAGTGATACATAATGGACTACTATGCGATGCATAGTAGTCCATTACTCTTTACCTTTGCAGGGAAACAAAGAGGAAGTAAACCCATCAGGGTTTACTTCCTCTTGAATCGCTGGGCTGTGGAGGAGGTGGGAGTGGCCGGCTCAGGCTCTTAGCGGCTCACTGAGAGGCTGAGCCGGGTGCCGGTCCAGGCACGTGGGTGGATCCCGACTTCATTGTCTCGTTCTTGCCCGAGCCTGGACCGGCTCTGTGACGTCAGCAGACAGCAGACTTCAGCCCGTTGTCTGCTGAAAACGGGTCACAGGAGTGCAGAATAAACTGCACGCCTGTGATCCACAGGAGAAGTATGGTCGAACGAGCTTGAATGAATGAATGGGACTAAATAAACATGGCTTGGATAAATGAGAACCTTAACAGGCATATTGGTCTCAAACATGATTTCAGTTTAGACATTGGACCATCTGAGATTCTTCGTATGAAAAGATGTTTCGTAAATAAATTAGATTTTATCTTTAGAACCAAAAATGTTTCTCTTTTTTTTTTCTAACGAACAGCCTTTCTGCATATTTATTTATCCATCTGTCTTTTTTATTATAAGGCTGTACACAGATCATTCATGTACTGTCCTTCTGTCTGGCCTTTACTGTATATAATATATATATATATAGCTGTTACTGATTAAAATATTTGTGTTCGACTAATCAAATTTTTTTAAAATCGATTAATCGACTAATTTCGATTAATTATAATGTACATACAGATCCAACTACTTTTAGCTGATTGCAACTCTGCATTAGTCAGTGGTAAATGTGGTATACACTATATACAATCACCCGACACTAGTTAGTTTCCACAATCCATGACTTAACTTCACAGTTCACAAATAGTTTTTTTCAAATTCAAACTGTAGCACTGACGTAAGTAATTTTTTTTTCCACAGTAGCGTGACAATCCCTCCACCTCCGGTCTAACTAATCACTCTCACCTTATGGCATGGACCCCTGTGCAAGCAGATGGTCATGCAAGCGGGTATCAAAAGGGTTAACACGGACCATAAACTTCTCTCATGTCTCCTTAGATCTCAGCAAGGACGCCAGGTCATGGGTAGAAAGAAAAGATCTAAGTGCTCACCGCTTAAGTATAAGATTTAATTTTTGTGTTCAAACACAAACTACCCACATAAAGATGATAAAAACACAGCATGTAAAGCCGACAATCGCGTTAGTTCCGTAGGGCAGCAGTGGGTGACGTCATGCGTAGCTCCTCCCCCGTTATGTTCAATTAGAACTTTGATGTCACCAGACTGCTCCCCCCTTCCCTTCGTTAGCAGACGGAGGCACTTGGGGAAGGGGGGAGGAGTCCGGTGATGTTGATCTCTGTGACATCACCGGATCTCCGACGGAACTCCCTGAAGACCCGGAAGCCAGCGGAGAGGTGAGTAACAATCAAAAGAATTTTGATGGATCAAAAGAATTTTAATCGATCAAAAAAAAGAATTGATTAATCGAGGAATTAATCTTTAACCACTTGCCGACCGGCGCACGACGATATACGTCGGCAGAATGGCACATACTGGCAGGAGGGCGTATATATAAGTCCCTCCTTTAGCCTGTCCGTGCCATCGGGAGCGGCGCGCTTCCGCGCCGGTCGGGTCCCCCGTGAGTCCGGTCGCGGTCCCCGCGGACTCGATCGCCGCGGGGACCCCCGCGATCGTCTCATGGGAAGGCTGAACGGGGAGATGCCGAGATAAACAGCATCTCCCCATTCTGCCTAGCAACTAGTGACGCCGATCTCTGCTCCCTGTGATTGGAGCAGAGATCAGCATTCACTAGCTGACAGCCACGCCCCCCCACAGTAAGAAAACACACCCCTAGGCATACTTAACCCTTACACTGCCCCCTTGTGGTTAACCCCTTCACTGCCAGTGTCATTTATACAGGAATCAATAGCATTTAAATAGCATTGATTGCTGTATAAATGACAATGGTCCCAAAAATGTGTCAAAAATGTCCGATGTGTCCGCCATAATGTCGCAGTCACAAAAAAAATCGCAGATCGCTGCCATTACTAATAAAAAAAAAAATTATTAATAAAAATGCTATAAAACTATCCCCATCTTGTAAACGCTATAACTTCTGCGCAAACCGATCAATAATCGCTTATTGCGATTTTTTTTTACCAAAAATATGTAGAAGAATACGTATCGGCCTAAACTGAGGAAAATAAATGTTTTTTTATATTTTTTTGGGGGATATTTATTATAGCAAAAAGTAAAAAATATTGAATTTTTTTCAAAATTGTCGCTCTATTTTTGTTTATAGCGCAAAAAATAAAAACCGCAGGGGCGATCAAATACCACCAAAAGAAAGCTCTATTTGTGGGGAAAAAAGGACGCCAATTTTGTTTGGGAGTTACGACGCACAACCGCGCAATTGTCAGTTAAGCGACGCAGTGCCGAATCGCAAAAAGGGGCCTGGCCCTTTGGCTGCAAATTGGTCCGGTCTGAAAGTGGTTAATTTCCACAGCCCTAATATATATATATATATATATATATATATATATATATATATATATATATATTTATATATTTACTATTTCAGGAGACCACCACTTAATAAGTTACCTGTAAAGCAATTAAAAACATTCCAGGGTTAACTATGACATTTAACTTATTGACAGGTTTCTTCATTTGATTTTAGAAATAGGTGTTTTATCTGTATGGTGGTGATAACAACGCTAGACAACTATTATCAGTATTTATATACCTGACATTGTGCTAACAAGAAAGATTGATTATTAAGGGCTTTGTATAAGCAATACTCTTTAATTATCAGCTCCTGATTAATAATATATTTTGTGTCCACAGGCTTTTGTAACATTACTGAATATCCAAATGAAAGCGTAAATCTTACCTGGGTCACAGAAAACAATTACACATGCTTGGCAAACACGACTGTGTTCATGGAGACTGAACTTCCCAGCAAACAATATTGGGAGTAAGTAGATCCAAGCTGTTACAAATCGATGGTGTGCGACAGATGACTTCCATCTATAATGGTTTGCAGCTAAAGCTTGGTGGCAGGAATCAGATGGCACTATATGAACCTTGCACATATGGGTGGTGAATTTGCTATTGCCAGTCAACACGTGGCTAGCAATCTTTTCATGACGTTTTTACATGTTAATAGAGACAAAGGGGTTCATTTACTAAAAGCAAATCCACTTTGCACTACAAGAGCACTTGGAATCTCTGAAATGAGGGGAAGCTCTGCAGATTTTATCATCCAATCATGTACAAGCAAAATTGCAGTTTTTTTATTTTCGTTGCATGCCCCCCCCCCCCCCCCCCTCAGATCTACAGCAACTGCACTTCAAAGTGCACTTGTAGTGCAAAGTGGATTTGCCTTTAGTAAATAAACCTCATAAATTGATAAAGCATGTGCAACTCAAATCTCAGACAATCAAACGACTTCCAACAACTGCCAGAACAATTAGGCCCCTTTCACACTGGGGCAGGAGCGGCGTCGCCGGTAAAGCAACGATATATTTAGCGTTGCTGTACCGTCGTTTTAGGCCGCTATCGGTGCGGTTTTAACCCCCTGCTAACGGTTGGAAGAGGATTAAAACCGCCTGCAGCGGCGCTTTGCCGGCAGTATTGCCGCGCTGTCCCATTGATCTCAATGGGTAGGAACGGTGAATACACCTCTCCTTCACCGCTCCAAAGATGCTGCTAGCAGGACTTTTTTGACCGCCCTGCTAGCGCACCGCTCCAGTGTGAAAGCCCTCCGGCTTTCACACTGGAGTGAAAGGGGCCGGATTTTTTTAGGCGCTATACAGGCGCTATTTTTAGCGCTGTAGCACCTGAAAAACGCCCCAGTGTGAAAGGTAGAAGTTTGAGATCTCAAAAAAAAAAAAAAAAAAGCACACATACTCATATAGTTGGATGCCGCATTGGTCCGATGCTGCATCTGTCCCCCACCGCCTCGAAGCCTGAGAACTAAGCGATCAAAGACCACTGAATGCTCGGTTCTTGGTCTTTAATAAGCAGAAAGCCAGTGTCAGTCACTGCCTTTCTGCTCTGCTCCTCCAGCACTCACTGGAGAGCCGGGCTATGGAAGGGGTAGGAGTGGCTGGCTCAGGCTCTCATTGGCTGAGAGGCTGAGCCTGCTGCCGGTCTAAAATCTGGGTCGATCCTGACTTCAAAGCTGGCATCTCTCCAGAGCCTGGAGTGAAGTCAGCCAATAGCGGACTTTGGCCTGCTTTCGGCTGAATACAGGTCACAGGAGTGCAAAACTAAGTGCACTTCTGTGACCCACAAAAGGAGTAGGGCTAAAAAAAGTGTTTGGTCCTACTTCTCTTTTAGTGCCTAATATAATTAATCAGATAATAACTAGCGATTGCAACCTCTTGTGTTTGCTTCTTTATCCTTTACAATGCAATAAAATATTCTTTATGCTAACCTGTTAGTATAAAGTAATAACCTGTTAGTAAATATTCGTAATACTAACCTGTTAGTAAGTTGTAGAGGTGGTGGCTACATTTAATAAGCAGAGTCTTGCCAATCAGGCAGTATACAGTATTATAGAATCACTATCAAAATAATGACAGGCCAACTTGAAGGAATACCTGTACTGAGAAAAGTATAGAAGTTGCCATTACCAAACACCTTGTAAGCATGGTAGCTCTCTGGCTTAAGTACTTTCTGATTTCCTGGCCTGAAACAAGAAGCTTGATTAATCTAGTTAGAAAGGATTGTATAAAACTCCCATTAAAGACAAAGTAACTGGACTTTCTTGTTCAATATTTTTATTGAAAATTTTTTTCATCAATATAACAAAACATTGTAATAACAAATATCCCCAACCGGGAGCCAACATGGCCCTTCGGTAGGGTTTATCAAAAACAAAATTTAAAGCGGAAGTAAACCCATCGATTTAAGTTTAAAAAAAAAAGGCATGCCATGAATGCTAACTGCACATTGGCTGTGCTCTCAACCAAACAGTCAAACCATCCAATGGCTGGTGTCATAACGGATCACATGTGCAGCACCGCGGCAGTTGAAGATTAAACAGAGGCAAAGATGGCAGCTTCCTTGGCTGAAAACGATAGGGGGGTTTACTTCCACTTTAAGAAGATAACAGAATGTTAATGTAACAACAAATATATAAAACATATCGATGATACCAAATCCCCTGAAGGCTTGTTATAAACCATTGATCAGAGCAAATGAGTGACAATAAACTCTTTGTGTGCAGTTACTGGACTTTCTAATCCAAAAATGGTTACAGGGTTTTCGAAATCACAATAGCAACTCAGTGAGTTTGTCTCCTTGTTTTTTTTTTTTTTTGGCTCACAGAAGATTTTCAGCATGAGGATTGGAAATTTTCAATGGAGCTTGGTTAAATATTACATTTACTTGACCTTTCCTAAGCTGGGGCTTTTAACATTAACTTTTCCAGGTGTCTCAATTTAGAACATATATATAGCTGTGAAGTTGCCTAATGAGATTCATACTTCCTTATGTGAATTATACCTATCTGCTCTGACCTACATGGGGGGCATGTGAGGTATTAAACCCCCCCGTACCCAGGCTGAGCTGTAAAGCTCCAGAGCAGCAAAGAGGTTAAAACTTAGTATTTGCTATATATTACAACCAATATGTTAACAACATAAGTTTTTAGGGTGGGATGGTGTTAGTCTCTTTTTTTTTTTATTTACATAATGGGAATGGTAGGACTTAAAGGTGGGGGTAATGGAGCTGGGAGGGGGGAGAGGGGAAAACACATTTATTATTTAAGAAAGGGAAGGAGAGAGAGAGGGAAGAGGAGAAAGGGAGAGAAGGAGTTACATTTTTTCATTTATAAATTTTCTTCTTTTTTTTTTAATAATGGGAATAGTAGGACTTAAAGGTGGGGGTAATGGAGCTGGGAGGGGGAGAGGGGAATAACACATTTATTATTTAATAAAGGGAAAGAGAGAGAGAGGGAAGAGGAGAAAGGGAGAGAAGGAGTTACATTTTAACATTTTTTAAATTTTCTTTTTTTTTTCAAATATAAATTTTATTAATATTTTACAATAGAATACAAAACAAAAAAAAAACAAAGAACAAAGAACAACTGTGGTCATCATAGACCTTAATTTTTTTAAATTTTCTTCTTTTTTTTTAATTTTTATTTTTTTTTTAATAATGGGAATGGTAGGACTTAAAGGTGGGGAGAGGGGAATAACATATTTATTATTTAATAAAGGGAAAGAGAGAGAGAGGGAAGAGGAGAAAGGGAGAGGAGGAGTTACATTTTTTAATTTTTTTAATTTAATTTTTTATTTTTTTATTTTTTAATAATGGGAATGGTAGGACTTACAGGTGGGGGTAATGGAGCTGGGAGGGGGGAGAGGGGAATAACAATATTATTCTATTTTTTTAAGACTGGAATTTTTTATTTTTATTTTTTTGAGGGGGTTTTGGTCTGTGGGTTGCTAAAAGGGTGGGAGGAGGGATAAGGATAAAAATGTTTTCATGTTTAAATGCTTGGATATATGATATAATGTGGATTTTACTTGGGAACTTTAAAACAACTAATAAAAATTTGATAATAAAAAAAAAAATATGTTAACAAGATCCTATGCATTTCTATTCAGTTTCCTAAAACATAAAAATGATTTGTGTTTTTCTGATCTGCACCAGTAGCATTTTTATACTGATAAAAGACTTTGTTATCTTTTGTAGTAAAGTGGCACTTCGTCGATCAAGTGGACTTGATGAAACAGGAAATGTTGTCTGGTATTTGGCCCTTTGCCTCCTCTTGGCATGGATAATAATTGGTGCTGCTTTGTTCAAGGGTATAAAGTCTTCTGGAAAGGTAATACGCTTCTTACTAAGGTTATTCTGTGCATTATATGTTGTACTTTATATTGTTAAGGAAAAGCATAATACATAAATTACTCACAATGAGAGAAAAGATAGAGGTCAGCTGAAGAACGGATCAAATAATGTCCTCTCTTTGATTGTAACACGTACACGTACTTTTATCCTATGAGAAGTTATTTGTATGCAACCAGCTATAACCTCAGGAAAAGGTGCTTATCACTGCTTTGTCAGTGCAGGTTAAACCAAAAGTTTACACATTTGTATAAAAAAAGAAACTAATGGACTTTACTGGCAATGAAGGGGCTCACATAAATATTCATTAAGGCTGGATTCACACCTATGCATTTTTAGTGCTTTTTGCATTTTGCAGAGTGCACTACAGTCCATCTAACATGGTTTCCTATGGAACACGTTCTGTAATGCAAATCTGCAAAATGCAAAAAAAAACTAAAAATGCATAGGTGTAAATCCAGCCTTAAAAGTAAACGCTTTTTGGACCTTACTTTCTGCACTGGTGCGCAGTCATGTTGGAACAGGAAGGTGCCATCCCCAAACTGTTCCAACAAAGTTGAGAGCGTGAAATTGACCAAAATATCTAAGTATGCTGATGCCTTAAGAGTTCCTTTCACTGGAACTAAGGGGCTATGCCAAACCCCTAAATAACCTCCCCACACCATAACCCCCCCTCCACCAAATGTTTTGGACCAATGCACAAAGAAAGGTCCATAAAGACATGGGAGAGCGTGTTTGAGGTAGAGGAACTTGAGTCCTGACCTCAACAAGATAGAACACCGTTGGGAAGAATTAGAGCGCAGACTGCGAGCCAGACCTTCTTGTCCAACATGATGCCTGACCTCACAAATGCTCTTCTGGAAAGCCTCATACACACGATCGGACCATGGACCAACTTTCCTGTGGATTTTTGTCCAAAGGGCATTGGCCCCAAGTTGGTATTGCATACACACGGCAGGACTTTTTCAGCCAACTTTCACCAAATCACTTGGTTTTTCTGCTCTTTACCGCCACCTTTGGTCAACTTCTATATTGTTGTCTGATCTTTTGCATTGGTTCTGCATTGGTTTGTACAAAAGTCCGTTGGTTTTGTGTACACGCGGTCGGACTTTGGTCCATCGGACTTTTGTTGGCAGAAAGTTGGTCCGTTCGCACAGCCAACAAAAGTCCGATGAAACCTGGAAAAAGTTGGTCCGATGGAGCGTACACACGGTCGGATGTTGGTCCAAAACAGCTAATTTGCATGTTGGTTGTCAAAAAGTCTGATCGTGTGTATGGGCCTATAGAGTTATCAAACATTCCCATAGACATACTCCTAAACCTTGTGGACAGCCTTCCCAGAAGAGTTACAGCTACTCACTATTGAACCCTATGGACTAGGACTGGGATGGCATTAAAGTTCATATGTGTGTAAAGGCAGGTGTCCCAATATGTTTGACAATATAGTGTATAATGATTTGTTTATTAGTTAATTTGGTATATAATGGGGCCATGAGTACTCAAGCAATGGTCACCAGGACAGGCCATGAGGTGGCTTTTCCCTGAAGGGAAACAGCCAACAATGTAAACCTGACAGAGGTTTTAACACTTCTCCACTATACCTAAAATTAAAACGTTTTGGGTTAACACACACTTTAAAAGACATGAGCATATCAATGATAACGAGGAACATCTTCAAAGCTGAACTGTGATCATGCCGAGCTTCCGCTTCATGAAAGTCATATTCAAAGTCAATTAGCTCCTGTACATAATTAGTTATATCTGACATAAAACTATATGGTACACCACTCTCTTATATAGTATACAATTAACAGGCTGAACATTAAATTGGCTACTCAACAATCAACCCGTAGCAGTACTAAAATGCACGCCTTTAGCAACATAAAGCGATAGCAAATATTATCCCATAAAGTCAAGAATATGAACTCAAGTCTCAAGATGTAACCTCGTGAAAAGTACTTCTGTATCTTCTGTATCTACCAATAAAGCTCTAAACCAATAAAATCATTGGCCTGTAAATGATATACGCAGCCATGCATTAAAACGCACTGCACCGTAAACCATTAAGAGAGACTGCGTCATAAACTGTACAGATGAACCCAGCATGAAATTATATTACCTCATAAAGAATCCATTTCTACCAAATATTAACATATACTACTGAGGTAGCTTAATACTTTGCACTCTAAAATCTGATTATATTTGGGTTGGTTTAAGTTGGCTACTACATGGCTGTCTGCAGTGTGGAATATTTGATCCTTACTTTTACTATCAAATATATATATATAAATATAAATATATATATATATATATATATATATATATATATATATATATATATATATAGGGATTAATAGTTCAGTGGTGTTGAGCATTTTAACACCACCACTTCCACTTTGCTATAAAAATGCACTGATTACTGTGTAAATGACACTGGCAGGGAAGGGGTTAAACACTAGGGGGCGATCAAGGGGTTAACTGTGTTCCCTCACTGTGTTCTAACTGTAGGGGCGATGGGCTCACTAGAACATTACAGAGATCACTGCTCCTGATCACTGGGAGCAGTAGATCCCTGTCATGTTGCTATGCAGAACAGGGAAATGCCTTGTTTACATAGGCATCTCCCCGCTCTGCCTTTCGGTGTCACGATCGCGGGCCACCGGCAGACATAGAGTCCACGGGACCCGCGGGCACACTCGTGCAGCGTGCCTCGCACGCCCACTAGCCCGCGATTTAAAAATGACGTACAGGTACACCCATTTGCGCAGCCCTGCCATTGTGCCGATGTACATCGTTGTGCGCTGGTCGGCAAGCGGTTAATTGTATGGATCTTTTATTTGTAGTGTAGTTTTAATTTTGTTATTTGGTGTTAATAGCTGTTACTGGTAATTTTGTTGTGTTTTTGCTCACCTTAGTAGCAAAGTTTGGCTGTTCCTGTTAAAGAGGAAGTAAAGTTAAAAAAAAAATAAAAAAAATAATGACACCCTGCAAGGCAAAGGCATAATGAGCTAGTATGAATAGCATACTAGCTCATTATGAATTACTTACCTGAGATTGAAGCCTCCGCAGCAGTGCTCGGCCACCTCCTGTCGCCGCCATGATACCCGGAGTGACTTCTGGGAATCGCGGCTCCGGCGCTGTGACTGGCCAGAGCCGGGATGACGTCACTCCGGCGCATGCGTGTGGGAGCCGTCACTTGCGGCGCACTCAGTGTGTCTGCGCCGTTGTCTACGGTGCCCAATTTTTGGAAAATATCTCCTTAACCGTGTAGGTTAAGGAGATAATTCTTGGACCTACAGGTAAGCCTTAATCTAGGCTTACCTGTAGGTCAAAGTGGTCTGTAAGGGTTTACAACCACTTTAAGCCTCCTACAGAGCTGTTTCTGTTTTCAGTTAATGACTGTATTTAAACCTATATTTGAAATCGATGATCATTAGCACCTACTTGGTATACTTGATTAATACACCTGACTGTAATCCTACAAAATCTCTGACTTTGTGCAAGTGTACAAAGTGTGCAAGTGTAAGAATTGATGTAAGAAGGTTAGTTACACCAAATATTGATTTGATTTAGATTTTTCTTCTGTTAGCTCACTTTGCATTGTAAATGGAGAAACATAAACAATTAAAATGTATATTTTTGAGAGCCTTCTTACTTTACAGCATTTCTTCACACCTTCCTAAAACGTATGCATAGTAGTGTATGTTTTTGAATTCCAGTGGAAGGCAAGTCAAAACCCAACTATGCTTAAATCTACTCCCACCTTTCCTGAGCCTATTCTATCTACCCTGTAAAAGGAAAGATGCCTATACTTACCTATTCTGAAGTCACTTCGATCCGGTCACATGATTGGGACCCAGCGCCACACCACTGCTAAAGGTCCAGATATAACTTTATTCCAATAAAAGTCAGGGGGACAACCCAAAAAGTAACCAAAGCCAAAAGGCCCCTTTCATCTAGGGCGAAAAAAACGGGGGGGCTAGAAAACACTTTAGGAAATCTCCATGTAAATTCAATAGGGCTGTTACTGATTAAAATTTTCATGTTCGATTAATCGATTTTTTAAAACCGATTAATCGACTAATTTCGATTAATTATAACGCACATACAGATCCAACTACTTTTAGCTGATCTCCTTGCAATGCAACTCTTCATTAATCAGTGTTAAATGTGGTATACACTATATACAATCACCCGACACTAGTTAGTTTCCACAATCCATGACTTAACTTCACAGTTCATACAAATACTATTTAAATTCAAACTGTAGCACTGACGTAAGTATTTTTTTTTCCACAGTAGCGTGACAATCCCTCCACCTCCGGTCTAACTTATCACTCTCACCTCATGGCATGGACCCCTGTGCAAACAGGTGGTCATGCAAGCGGGTATCAAAAGGGTTAACACGGACCATAAACTTCTCTCACATCTCCTTAGATCTCAGCAAGGACGCCAGGTCATGGGTAGAAAGGAAAGATCTAAGTGCTCACCGCTTAAGTATAAGATTTAATTACACAAACTACTCACATAAAGATGATAATAACACAGCATGTAAAGCCGACAATCGTGTTAGTTCTGTAGGGCAGCAGCGGGTGACGTCATACATACAGCTCCTCCCCCATACACGTTACGTTCAATCAGAACTTCGATGTCACTGGACTCCTCTCCCCTTCCCTTCTTTAGCAGACAGAGGCACTTGGGGAAGGGGGGAGGAGTCCGGTGATGTCGATGTCCGTGACGTCATCGGCTCTCCGACGGAACTCCCTGAAGAACCGGAAGCCAGTGGAGTGGTGAGTACCGATCAAAAAAATTTTGATCGCTCAAAATTTTTTACGATTAATCGAGGAATTAATCTTTAATTTCCACAGCCCTAAAATTCAATAGGAAGGGGAATTTTATTGATATTCAAATGATATGTAGATCTTTCTAGACCTAATGAAGGGGTCATTTTGGCAGCTGACTATAGACCTATTCATATGACCTTTAAAAACAGTAATAATGTTTTAAAATAAGCATTCAAGCTGCTTGTACTGTGAAGCAATTCATTCTCAAGGCAAACAACAAAATACTCTACAGTTGGGTTTCAGTTGGTTACTAACAACTTGGAAACACCTGCCGTGTGTTTATTACATTAGATGACTGGCAGGCTGCAAAGATTCTGCCATCTATTGAAGGTAAAAAGGAAAGAATATATGATTTCTTTGCCTCTGTGAACTTTGAATATAAATCTCTCCACAAAGCCCTCAGCTACAGAGGCAAATACGGTCTTATCCTTTAAAAGTGCTTTTATCCTTTACTGACGATACATTAATATGTATAGCCTGAGGACATGCTCACTTAAAGTAAGTTAACTTTTGGTTATAAAGATGTGGTGTGAACCTGCATCGTTTTAATTAATATGCTAACCTACCAGTTGAATCTGTAATCTGTTTTAGAAGTTATCTGATAAAATGAAGAATAGCATGCTGATCTTGTGATGTTTTTTTTTTTTTTTGATAGGTGGTGTATTTTACGGCCATATTTCCCTATATTGTTCTATTCATTCTTCTGATACGAGGGGTTACGCTGGAAGGAGCCTCTGACGGAATTAGTTTTTATATTGGAACGCAGTCAGACATTTCAAAACTGGCTAACGCGGACGTAAGTTTCCAAAACTGTAAACAAAGAAAATGGGGTTGATTTTCTAAAACTGGAGGGTGCAAAGTCTGGTGCAGCTGTGCAAGGTAGCCAATCAGCTTTTAACTTCAGCTTGTTCAACTAAGGCCCCATGCTCAGACGCTGTTAAACGCGCGTTCAGAGGCAGTTGGACACTTTTTTCAACTGCCCCTGAACGCATGCAATGTTATCCTATGTGTCCATGTACACAGTCTCATTTTTTCCTGTTTTTATGCAGTTGCGTTTAACCTCGTTTTTCTAGAAGCAAAAAAATGGGTTCAGACACTTTGCTTTTCCACGTTTCAGACGCAAAACGCGGCTAAACGCGGCACATGCGTTTAGCCGCATTTGCGTTTATAAGCGTTTTTAAAGGAACCCAATTTTTTGGACCTAAAAACTCAGAAATATGATGGTAAACCATAAAAAATACTAAAAAAAATGGTTTAAAATGTCGTAATTACTATAGATAGTTCATAGAGCATATATACTCACTGATGCAATGCCATAAAAAACTCTATTTTTTTAGGTGGCTTAGACAATGAGGAATGCCTCCACTTCTTTGCCCCAACCCTTCATCCAATTTCTAATCTAATCAGTGACTCCACCTAGTCTGACCAAAGCATAGCAATGTCTTTTTTTCCACAAAGAAAAACCTGCATCCCAATGTCTAGTCAGCCCCAACCCCCCCACCATGTTTGTGAAATATCCAACAGACATTCGCTGTGCCATCAACGGACGGGTCCAATATCGACGAGCTCTGACTCTGGACCTCTCACGCAATTTGCGACGACGTTGCTGCCTCATCAAGAGCAACATGAGGAGCATTTCCTGACATATATTCAATATGGGATCCATTTCCAAAAAAAAAAACACAGAAAGAGAGGCAAATGCAAGTGTACAACTGCTCTCTCTGCTGCTGCTGCTCACTCTGATCAAAATGGCAGAAATAGTTAATAATACATGCTTTCTGAGCTTGGGGAGGGTCTATATGATGTTATCTTTACAAACGCTTATAGACGCAAACGCAGTAAAACGCGGCTAAACGCGGCATGAAAACGCGGCAAAACGCCCGTTTTTAAACGCAGGTTTCTGCTTTTTAAAACATGCGTTCAGCAGAGTTTGCATCGTGCAATGGGGCCTAAGCTTTGCGAAAAAAACTTGGAAGCCGATTGCTTTCTATGCAGAGCTGCACCAGATTTTGCACTCTCCAGTAAATCAACCCATACATGTTAATCATAGAAGTGTTATATGAATATGTTATTGCATTATTGTAAATTACTAAAATGGTGGTCTCAAACTGAAAAAAAAGTGGAAGAATGTTTTACAATGTCATTAGATGACAACATTTTTTTTATTTTCATTTTTTTCTCCTAATAGAATACATTTCATTTCCCCTTCAAGCCAAAAGGAGCCTTCATTATGATGGGGGAAGTCAGAAAATATAGACTTGGGATCTGTTTACATCAAATCTAGTCTTATTATTTGCAGTCAAATTATTTAAATAATAATAATCTAATTATTGTTCTTTCTAATGAAAGTCTTAAAGAGAAATCATTAAGAAACAAATCCATGAATTCATGTAGAAAAGAACATGGCTCCAAGTGTTTCCAACACTGTCAGCTTTACCTAGCCATACACCATGGGCTGAACAAGAGAAAATCAATCATTCCCCCATCCATGCTAAACAGTGTAGATAGAGGAATCTCCATTGCAGGTTGCACTGGTGCCGCACTTGTATTGTATTGGACTGCAATGCCAGTGCTACCACTGAATGCAGTGGCTCTGTTGAATATTGACTACATCTGATTGGATACAGCCATTGCCCATCTGATCATTTTCCACCTGGCTCGGACGATTTTTACATTCCATTACTTTAATTGAGCCAGATAAATTTCAGTCAATTCAGAAGGAGTTGGCTGCAATTCAAGTTGTCTGTGGCCAGTTACTAGCCTTATGCCCCGTACACACGGTCGGATATTCCGATGGAAAACTTCAGATCGGATTATGTTGTCGGAAAATCCAATCGTGTGTGGGCTCTAGCGGGCTTTTGCCGTCGGAATCTCCGACGGAAAAAATTTGAGAGCAGGATCTCAAATTTTACGACAACAAAATCCTATCAGACTTTTTCCGATCGTGTGTAGGGAATTCCGACGGACAAAGTGCCACGCATGCTCAGATCAAATTACGAGACCAAAAGCTATTGGCTACTAGCCTCTACGTAGTTCCGTCGTATGCAACAAATGTCACCACGTTCAGAACGATCGGATTTTCCGACAACTTTGTCCGACCGTGTGTATTCAACACCAGTTTTTGACAAAATCTGTTGGAAAAAATTGGACGGATTTTGTGGTCGGAATCTCCGACCGTGTGTACGGGGGCTTACTGTTATCCATAGAAGGCAGAGAAGTACTTTATCCTTGACTGGCTCTTATGCCCCGTACACACGGTCGGATTTTCCGACGGAAAATGTCCTATCGGACAATGTTGTCGGAAATTCCGACCGTGTGTAGGCTCCATCTGACTTTTTCCGTCGGATTTTCCGACGGACAAAGTTTTATCTCCTGCTCTCAAATTTTCCGACAACAAAGTCCTATCAGACTTTTTCCGATCGTGTGTAGCGAATTCCGACGGAAAAAGTGCCACGCATGCTCAGATCACAATACAAGACCAAAGCTATTGGCTACTAGCCTCTACGTAGTCCCGTCGTAGGCAACAAACGTCACCACGTTCAGAATGATCGGATTTTCCGACAACTTTGTCCGACCGTGTGTATGCAACACCAGTGTCGGACAAAATCCATCGGAAAAAATCCGATGGATTTTGTGGTCGGATTTTCCGACCGTGTGTATGGGGCATTAGAGGAATGGAATCCAAAGAAGGGCTGCAGTAGGCATCATTTCCAAGGTGAATGGATTTCAACTTGAACAATAAGGCCCCCTTTCACACTGGGGCACTTTGGAGGTGCTACAGCGCTAAAAATAGCGTCTTCAAAGCGCCCTGAAACAGCCGCTGCTGTGTCTCCAGTGTGAAAGCCTGAGGGCTTTCACACTGGAGCGGTGCGCTTGCAGGACGGTCAAAAAAGTCCTGCAAGCCGCACTTTGGATCGATGTAGGAGCTGTGTATTTACTGCTCCTAAAGCGCCCCTTCCCATAGAAAACAAATGGAGCAGCGATGCAGCGGCGCTTTTCGGGTGGTTTAAACCCCCGCTAGCGGCCGAATAGCGCAGCTAAAACGGCGGTAAAACACCGCTAAATATAGCGCCGCTTTACCGCCAGCGCCCGCAGCGCTCCAGTGTGAAAGTAGCCTTAAAGAAGGAAGCCCCTTTAGGTCAATGATTTTGTTGGGTTACTTAGTAAGGTTACACTACAGATATGTAAATATTCACAATGATTTTAATATTTTGTTTCTTGTTGAAGGTTTGGAAAGACGCTGCTACGCAAATTTTCTTCTCTCTGTCAGTGGCGTGGGGTGGACTGACAGCTCTTTCATCCTACAACAAATTTCACAACAATAGTTATGGCGATGCCATAATGGTGTGTGTAACCAACTGCCTCACCAGTGTGTTTGCTGGATTTGCCATCTTCTCTATACTCGGTCACATGGCTTTTAAAGCACAGAAACCAGTAAAAGACGTAGTGGACTCAGGTAACTAATCCAAATGTTGCCTACTAACTGCATGTTTTAGCACGGCTGTGTATAATGGCATAAGCTTGAGAGAATTCAAGCAATGCACCTTTGCAGTGAGGCTTGTGGCATTAAGAGCCTCCTGGTATTTATAAGCACTCTATGCGCTAACTCATAAGCGCTAACTAAAGTGAAATATGCATTAGCAACAGCTCAAGGATGAATTGAACACAACATTTATCTGTCTTTTTATGTTTCTTGCTATGTATTATATGCAGATTGCCTATCATAGGGAATCCCTTCCAAGGACTGAATGACAACAACCAGCTCTTGTTGCAATTGTGATCCCTAAGGCCCTTTTCACACTTTTGCGACTTTTCCTGCAACTTTGGACATCAGAGTTGCATGACAAGTTGTACCCCATGAATCCCAACGATAACCATTCATATCTGTGCGACTTCAAAGTAGTCCCTGTACTACTTTGGTCCGACATTGATGCAAGATGAGGTCCATAGACCTCAAGTTTACACAGGCATTCCCTGAAATCGCGGCCACAAAATTGCGTGACTTTCAAGTCAATGCAGTGTGAAAGGGGCCTTAAGGTTCGTACACACTACAGGCAGTCCCCGAGTTACGAACAGCCGAGTTATGAATGACTCCTTCTTACGAACGACCTCAATGCCGGCCTCTTGTGCTCCACGCTGGTCCCGGATACCTACGAGCAGCTATCTTGCCACATCCCACACAGAAGTGCCTGGAACATCCCTCCTCCATGCACAGGCGGAAGCCGGAACATCCCACATCCATGCACAGGCGGAAGCCGGAACATCCCACATCCATGCACAGGCGGAAGCCGGAACATCCCACATCCATGCACAGGCGGAAGTTACACTTTTGCCGCGTACACATGATCGGACTATCCGGCGGACCAGAGTCCGTCGGACAATCAGACCGTGTGTGGGCTCCGGTGGACTTTTTCTTCCCAAAAGTCCGGTGGACTTAGAAAGAAGTTTTGACTCAAAATTATCCGCTGAACTCGGCAGTCTGGCGGACAATCTGGCTGTCTGTGTGCTAGTCCGCGGGGCTTTTGAAATGAACGGACTTGCCCACACACGGAGTAAAGTCCGTTCATTTTGAACGTGACTCCAGGTAGACGGGACTAGCGAAGGAAGTCAATGTCGCCGCCTCGATCGGCGAGAGTGACCCCTTGCTAGCCCTGTTGCCTGGTATGGATTTAAAGGGGAATCCCTACGCCGAAAAAACGGAGTGGGGGTCCCCCCACAATCCATATCAGACCCTTATCCGAGCATGCAGCCCTGACGGTCAGGAAGGGGGGTGGGGATGAGCGAGCGCCCCCCCCTCCTGAGCTGTACCAGGCCGCGTGCCCTCAACATGGGGGGGTGCACCCCAAAGCACCTTGTCCCCATGTTGATGAGGACAAGGGCCTCTTCCCGACAACCCTGGCCGTTGGTTGTCGGGGTCTGTGGGCGGGGGGCTTATCGGAATCCGGGAGCCCCCTTTAATAAGGGGGCCCCCAGATCCCGGCCCCCCACCCTATGTGAATGAGTATGGGGTAGATAGCAGCACAGTCATTGGTTCCCGACTGCTGTCAATCAAATCCAATTATGCAGGCACCGTGGGGCGGGGCCAAGTCATATATTCAGCGGCTATGGACGATGAATGCTGGACGCGGGAGCACGCCAGCAAGGTAACCCCCGGGAGAGCGCTTCTCCTAAGGCAGTGGTTCTTAATCTCAGTCCTCATTACCCCCCACCAGGCCATGTTTGCAGGCTTTCCTTTTCCCTTGCACAGGTGCTTTAAATCTAAGTCAATGGCTTGGTATTTTGGACAGCTATTTTATCTAAGGGAAATTCCCAAAACATGGCCTGGTGGGGGGTAATGAGGACTGAGGTTAAGAACCACTGTCCTAAGGGGTTATCTGATGAGGGGAGGAGCCGAGAGAGACGCCGGGGGACCCCAGAAGAAGATGATTGGGGCCACTCTGTGCAAAACGAGGTGCACAGTGGAGGTAAGTATGACATGTTTGTTAGTTAAAAAAAAAAAAAAAAATAACCCTTACAATCACTTTAACTTGAATAACTTGCATGTGCTAATCAGGGATGGGCTGCACACTCTGCACATACTCAAATACCTTTCATATTTAAGTTAACATAATCCTTTGTGTTCTTCTACTCCAGGTTTTGCATTGGCATTCATTGCATACCCCGAAGCCCTGTCACAGCTGCCCGTGGCTCCACTCTGGTCAGTTCTGTTCTTCTTCATGCTGCTCACCTTAGGACTTGATTCTCAGTTTGCATCTGTGGGTAGGTACAGCTGGTATGCCTTCGACTCAGCAAAGAAATGCCAGTCATAACAAATACACATCTTTGTGCTAAAATAGTGAAACTTACTTAAATTGAAATATTCCTTTAATCTAAATTGTAGCAAGGAAGAAACAATTATAATTTACTGGACATGATGAATGCATGGACTCAGGGCTGTCATTTATAGCCTAGTTTACAGTAATGAAAAGGAGGGGGGCACTAATATAATAATAGGGTTGGATAGCAAGTTGTCCTGTCGGCACCACCCGGCTTAACAAAAGCCAACTGTTCAACTGACTTTTGCAACAATAAGTTTTTATTGAGTATTTAGAAAAGATAACAAGGTAAAACAAAACATCTTACCAACTATGTTTAGGTGATAAAGCATAGCAGCAATCATACAAGAGATTAAGTTGGATACAATGGAAGAAATTAAAAGGACTCCATACTTAGTAGCCCAGGTTAGCGGGAAGAGGAAAAAAACAAGGAATAAAAGCATACGTAGTTTTCAATATATAGCGTAAGCACACCACATTACTGCTTTGTATTAAGCATATACATACAATTATACAACAGTTATAGATAACCAAGTATGTCATCTAACATGAAGCATACCGTATATACTCGAGTAGAAGCCGTATTTTTCAGCACATTTTTTTGTGATGAAAATGCCCCCCTCGGCTTATACTTGAGTCAAGCACTTTTCTGCAGCAGAAAATTATATTTTCTGACCCGACTTTGGGGCCCCATATCTCGGGACCCCCAAATTTCTGGAGCGCAAACCCAGTGGAACCAGCACTAGAACATATCCAAATTTGGGGTTCCTAGCACCAAGTGGCCCAGAGATACGGGGCCCCAAAGTCGGTTCGGAAAATGTCATTCTCTGCTGCAGAAAAGTGCTTGACTCCAGTATAAGCCGAGGGGGGCACTTTCAGCAGAAAAAAAATTTCCGACCCGACTTTGGGGCCCCTTGGTGCTAGAAACCCCAAGCACTTTTCTGCAGCAGAGAATGGCATTTTCTGACCCGACTTTGGGGGCCCCTATCTCAAGGCCACTTGGTGCTAGGAACTCCAATTGGTGAACAAACCCAGTGGAACTACCACTACAACATACCCAAATCTTGGGGTCACTTGGTGCTAGAAACCTCATTGGTATGCAAACCCATTGGAACTACCACTACAACATATCCAATACATGGGGTTCCTAGCACCAAGTGGCCCAGAGATACGGGGCCCCAAAGTCGGTTCGGAAAATGTCATTCTCTGCTGCAGAAAAGTGCTTGACTCCAGTATAAGCCGAGGGGGGCACTTTCAGCAGAAAAAAAATTTCCGACCCGACTTTGGGGCCCCTTGGTGCTAGAAACCCCAAGCACTTTTCTGCAGCAGAGAATGACATTTTCTGACCCGACTTTGGGGGCCCCTATCTCAAGGCCACTTGGTGCTAGGAACTCCAATTGGTGAACAAACCCAGTGGAACTACCACTACAACATACCCAAATCTTGGGGTCACTTGGTGCTAGGAACCTCATTGGTATGCAAACCCATTGGAACTACCACTACAACATATCCAATACATGGGGTTCCTAGCACCAAGTGGCCCCCGAGATACGGGGCCCCAAATTCGGCTCGGAACATGTCATTCTCTGCTGTAGAAAAGTGCTTAAAATTTTCCGACCCGACTTTGGGGCCCCGTATCTAGGGACCACTTGGTGCTAGGAACCCCATGTATTGGATATGTTGTAGTGGTAGTTCCAATGGGTTTGCACACCAATGGGTTCCTAGCACCAAGTGACCCCGAGATATGGGGCCCCAAAGTCGGTCAACTGTTTCCATCTGCAGCAATGTCATTTCGGGACCCTTTGCCGAGTTTTTCAGCAAACTTTTTTTGTGCTGAAAGTGCCCCCCTCGGCTTATACTGGAGTCAAGCACTTTTCTGTATCTCAGGGCCACTTGGTGCTAGGAACACCAAAGTTGGCGTGAAAACCCAGGAGAACAAGCACTACAACATATCCATATTTTGGGTTCCTAGCACCAAGTGGCCCCGAGATACAGGGCCCCAAATTCGGTCAACTGTGTCCATCTGCAGCAATGTCATTTCGGGACCCTTTGGGTCCAGAGACCCCAAATTTTGACTGCAGCTAGGGGGCATCTAGGAACCCTTAACTACCACGTTTGAGGGGGACCTATGGCTGCAAATGGGCACAGTGAGGCATGCAAATGGGCACAGTGAGGCTGCAAATGGGCATTGTTGACCCTCTTTTCCACTTACAGTAGCTGCGCATTTCTCAACCTAGGCTTATACTCGAGTCAATACGTTTTCCCAGTTTTTTGTGGTAAAATTAGGTGCCTCGGCTTCTATTCGGGTCGGCTTATACTCGAGTATATATGGTAATACAACAAAGATAGTCGCTCCAAGGTTGAATCATAGCAAAAACACATGCATGCATATGGGTGATGTTCAGAAATACATACAGGGATTCAAACCCTTGATAGTGTAATGAAAAGGAAAGCTCAGCCAGATCCTGGTGAAAAGAGAGGGGAGGAAAAACCAACATTTCCGGGATATAAAAACCCCCTTTCTCAAGAAACTTCTGATCTGAACCTGCGCAGATGTCTCTGAAATCGCCCCCCAAGTCCCCAGAGAGCCTCCCCCTTGCATCAGGGTCCCCAGAGAGCCCCCCAATTACATCAGGATCCCCAGAGAGCCCCCCACTTGCATCAAGGTCCCCAGAGAGCCCCCCACTTACATCAGGGTCCCCAGAGAGCCCCCTACTTACATCAGGGTTCCCAGAGAGCCCCCTACTTACATCAGGGTTCCCAGAGAGCCCCCCACTTACATCAGGGTCCCCAGAGAGCCCCCCTTACATCAGGGTCCCCAGAGAGCCCCCCACTTACATCAGGGTTCCCAGAGAGCCCCCCTTACATTAGGGTCCCCAGAGAGCCCCCCACTTACATCAGGGTTCCCAGAGAGCCCCCCTTACATCAGGGTTCCCAGAGAGCCCCCCTTACATTAGGGTCTCCAGAGAGCCTCCCCCTTGCATCAGGGTTCCCAGAGAGCCCCCCACTTACATCAGGGTCCCCAGAGAGCCCCCCCTTACATCAGGGCCCCCAGAGAGCCCCCCACTTACATCAGGGTTCCCAGAGAGCCCCCCACTTACATCAAGGTTCCCAGAGAGCCCCCCACTTACATCAGGGTCCCCAGAGAGCCTCCCCTCCCCTTGGGGACCCCTGCAGAGACTCAGGGCTATGGGCCCCATATTCGGGGCTATAGCCCCAAAAGCCATGCAGGAATTAAATCCTGCGAGTTCAGCTGTCAGTGTGAACCTAGGCTGAATGAAAGAAATCCATGCATTTATGGCAAAAGTGAAACATAAGAACAAAATAAATTTTCGTTAAAAGACACAAGTGTCTCGGAAGAAATGTTGTTGCAGCAACAAGCATTTAGTAAATGAACCAGGGTAAAGTTTAGCCCTTTGGTGCTGAACATTTCACATTTCTCTATCCCTCAGGTGTTAATAGTCTTAGCTGAGTAATCAGATTTGTAAAGTGTTCCTCCTTAATGAGTCAAACAGTATGTTTTATGCTGTGAGAAATAATCAGGTTTGATAGGTAAGAATATTACCCAACATGTACGTCATGTTAAAACATGCAGTCGTTTGGCATTAACAGATGAGACAAGTAAGCATCAAGCAATGTATTTGAAGGACTGTCTATTGTTTGCACTATATTTTTTTTAACCCAGAAAATATAATGCTGAAATCACAATAGATCAAGCAAGAACCTGACCAGTCCGAATGCCAATGTTCTTCCCTTACACGTTACAATCTGACTGTAATGCCCCGTACACACGGTCGGAATTTCTGACGGAAAATGCCCTATCGGCATATGGGCTATATGGGCTCCATCGGACTTTTTTCGTCGGAATTTCCATCGGAAAAAATTTGAGATCCTGCTCTCAAATTTTCCGACAACAAAGTCCGATCAGACTTTTTTCCGATCGTGTGTAGGGAATTCCGACGGACAAAGTGCCACGCATGCTCAGATCAAATTACAAGACCAAAGCTATTGGCTACTAGGCTCTACGTAGTTCCGTCGTACGCAACGAACGTCACCACATTCAGAACGATCGGATTTTCCGACAACTTTGTCCGACCGTGTGTATGCAACACCAGTGTCGGACAAAATCCGTCGGAAAAAATCTGACGGATTTTGTGGTCGGAATTTCCGACCGTGTGTACAGGGGCATAAGACTAAATTAAATTAAAAAATTTACCAAAACTAAATTATATGAGGCCCTACCTAAACTATCCAATTGATCTGTATACAATCAGGCAGGGCCTTTTGCTACATAGTTGTTGGTCGATCCAAAGGAAATTGTGTTGATTGTAACTTGTGTGTGGTTTGCTATAGCATAGGCTTAGAAAATTTGAGCATGAATATTACTGGATGTTTGGGCAAAACATTTTTTTTTTTTGCCTTAGGGTTCCAATAGGACATTAAAAGCAAATAACTAACTGATTGCTGTGGACAACATTTCCACTCTAGGAAATGGGACGAGATGTGCCTTAGCCACTTCTAGTTCTATATGGCTGGAAGCAGTGGCGTTGTTAGGGGGTGGCTTTTGGGGTTATAGCCCCGAATATAGGGCCCATAGCCCCGAGTCTCTGCAGGGGTCCCCAAGGGGAGGGGAGGCTCTCTGGGGACCCTGATGCAAGGGGGAGGCTCTCTGGAGACCCTAATGTAAGGGGGCTCTCTAGGAACCCTGATGTAAGGGGGGCTCTCTGGGAACCCTGATGTAAGGGGGGCTCTCTGGGAACCCTGATGTAAGTGGGGGGCTCTCTGGGGACCCTGATGCAAGGGGGAGGCTCTCTGGGGACCCTGATGCAAGGGGGGAGGCTCTCTGGGGACCCTGATGCAAGGGGGAGGCTCTCTGGGGAGTAAATGTTTTTTCGGCGTAGGGATTCCCCTTTAAATCCATATCAGGCGACGGGGCTAGCGAGTTGTCAATCTCGCCAATCGAGGCGGCGGCATTGACTTCCTTCGCTAGTCCCGTCTACCTGGAGTCACGGTCAAAATGAACGGACTTTACTCCGTGTGTCAGCAAGTCCGTTTAACCACTTCCCGACCGGCGCACACAGATGTACGTCAACAGAATGGCACGTACAGGCAGGAGGGCGTATATATAAGTCCCCCCTTTAGCCTGTCCGTGCCATCGGGAGCGCGCCGGGAGCGGCGCGCTCCCGCGCCGGTCGGGACCCAAGTGAGTCCAATCGCGGTCCCCGCGGACTCGATCGCCGCGGGGACCCCCGCGATCATCTCACGGGAAGGCTGAACGGGGAGATGCCGAGATAAACAGCATCTCCCCGTTCTGCCTAGCAACTAGTGACGCCGATCTCTGCTCCCTGTGATTGGAGCAGAGATCAGCATTCACTAGCTGACAGCCACGCCCCCCCACAGTAAGAAACACACCCCTATGCATACTTAACCCTTACACTGCCCCCTTGTGGTTAACCCCTTCACTGCCAGTGTCATTTATACAGGAATTAATGCATTTAAATAGCATTAATTGCTGTAAAAATGACAATGGTCCCAAAAATGTGTAAAAAATGTCCGATGTGTCCGCCATAATGTCGCAGTCACAAAAAAAAATCGCAGATCTCCGCCATTACTAATAAAAAAAAAAATTATTAATAAAAATGCTATAAAACTATCCCCTATCTTGAAAACGCTATAACTTCTGCGCAAACCGATCAATAATCGATTATTGCGATTTTTTTTACCAAAAATATGTAGAAGAATACGTATCGGCCTAAACTGAGGAAAAAAAATGTTTTTTTTATATATTTTTTGGGGATATTTATTATAGCAAAAAGTAAAAAATAATGCATTTTTTTCAAAATTGTTGCTCTATTTTTGTTTATAGCGCAAAAAAATAAAAAACGCAGGGGCGATCAAATAGCACCAAAAGAAAGCTCTATTTGTGGGAAAAAAAGGACGTCAATTTTGTTTGGCAGCCACGTTGCACGACCGCGCAATTGTCAGTTAAAGCGACGCAGTGCCGAATCGCAAAAAGGGGCCTGGTCCTTTGGCTGCAAATTGGTCCGGTCTGAAAGTGGTTAAAAAAAGTGGACTAGCACACAGATGGCCGGATTGTCCGCCGGACTGCCGAGTCCGGTGGATATTTTTGAGTCAAAACTTCTTTCTAAGTCCGCTGGATTTTTGGGAAGAAAAAGTCCGCCGGAAAATTCGACCGTGTGTGGGCTCCGGCGGACTTTTTCTTCCCAAAAATCTGCCGGATAGTCCGATCGTGTGTACGGGACATTACAGTGACTGCACTTCCAAGTGCACTTTCAGTGCAATTTCAAGTGCACTTTGCACTTGTAGTTTGCACCTGTAGTGCAAAGTGGATTTGCCTTTTCGTAAATAACCCCCTAAGTGGCAGTGCCATGTGAGCGTTGTTCATTTTACATAAATATCTTTAGTTGCCAACTGCAGACGAACCAACAATTAGAGCTGCCAGATCCATCCAACTGTTTACCATAGTGCTTGAAATGTAAATGAAACATATCCGCACCCAATTTTCAATGGCTTGCTTTGCATCAGTATAGACTAGAAAAGCAAAAGTGATCTTACATTGCTTCAATAGCATGGATTCACTAAAGGTGTGAAGCATATTCACTTTGAAAAATAAATGTTAGCTTAGTAAATGGAGTCTCCATAAACAATTTCTTAATTGTTCCCTTGCACATAATTGGTTATTGTTATTCAAAGAGAGCGCAGAGGGGCCGACTTACGAAGGGCTCTTTCACGCGGGGCGGATCCGTATTGATCCGCCCCGTGAAGATCCGCTGCTCAGCGGGGATCGCACAGCTGTTCCCCGCTGAGCCGGCTGATGACAGGGCGGTCCCTGCAAACCTGGAAGCTGATTGATTTCTATCCAGAGCTGCACCAGATTTTTCACTCTCCAGTTTTAGTAAATCCACCCCCATCATCGCCTTATTCACTAAGGCCCCGTTCCCACCTGAGCAATTTTGTGCTTAAAGCTTTTAGCTCTAAAAGCCAAATTCCATAAATTTTATTGGCCCCTGTTCACTTATGAGCGTTCTATCGCCTAAAGCAAAACGCCTGTCACTCAAAAAAGTACACAAGCTTCTTTTTGGCAGATTACAAGCGTTTTTAGCCCCATAGACTTCAATAAAAATACCTGACTTGAGCATTTTATGAGCATTTTTGTTGCTCGTTTTCTGCTCAAACAGCAGCTTTCCATCCCTAATTTCCTCTCCCTTTCCTCCCCCAAGCTTTCTATTGGCTAAACAAAAACACCTGATTCTGTAAAACCCTTGTAATGCATTTCTAAAATGCTTAACCACTTCCCGCCCGGCCTATAGCAGAATGATGGCTGGGCGGTGGTTTCATTATCCTGACGGGGCGTCATATGACGTTCTTCAGGATAACATGCCGCCGCGCTCCCATCTCGGCGATCGGTGGAGCGGTGTGTCAGTCTGACACACCGCTACACTGATCTCGGTAAAGAGCCACCGGCGGAGGCTCTTTACCATGTGACCAGCCGTGTCCAATCACGGCTGATCACGATGTCAACAGGAAAAGCCAGTGATCTGCTTTTCCTCACTTGCGTCTGACAGACGCCAGTAGAGGAGAGCTGATCGGTGGCTCTTCTGACAGGGGGGGGTCTGCGCTGATTGTTTATCAGCGCAGCCCCCCCTCAGATGCCCACACTGGACCACCAGGGACTCCACTAGGACCGCCAGGGAAGTGGGCAACATGTGGATGGCCAGGTATGTACCCCATGGCTATCCACATGTGAAAATGATGCCCAATCTGTGCCAGTCAGTGCCCACAAATGGGCACTGACTGGCACCATAATGTACCCAAAAAAATCAGTGATGCCCAGCAATGCCACCTATCAGTGTCCAGCAGTGCCACCTATCAGTGCCCATCCGTGCCCATCAGTGCCCACCTATCAGTACCCATCAGTGCCCACCCATGCCACCTATCCATGCCACCCATAAGTACCCATCAGTCAGTGCCCATCAGTGCTGCATATGAGTGCCCATCAGTGCTGCCTATGAGTGCCCATCAATGCCACCTGTGAGTGCTCATCAGTGCTGCATACCAGTGCCACCTATCAGTGCCACCAATCAGTGCCTATCAGTGCCCATCATCAGTGGCCGTCAGTGCCACCTCATCAGTACCACCTCATTGGTACCACCTCATCGGTGCCCATCAGTGCATCCTTATCAGTGCCCGTCAGTCCTGCCATTTCAGTGCCCATCATTGAAGAAGAAAACTTCAGTCTTTTTTTATTTGTTGCGCAAAAAATTTAAAATCGCAGAGGTGATCAATACCACCAAAAGAAAGCTCTATTTGTGGGAAGAAAATGATAAAAATTCTGTTTGGGTACAGTGTTGTATGACCGCGCAATTGTCATTCAAAATGCTGCAAAAATGCTTAAAAAAACGCCAGAAAAAAGCTAGTAAATTGCTATGCCCGGGTGTGAATGGAGCCTTCACTTTGCAGACTGAACACACTCTACTTCCTTAGTCCCTATGTGTGCTATTGTTCTGCACTCTAGCTTTACTTGTGAATAACATATATTATATTATGTTCGTATAGCAACATAAAGCACTGCACAAAAAATAAGAAAATCAATTCATGAGAAAAATGTCCATACGTAAAGAAACTGAACTGCTAATTTAAGATAAATATCCTAAAGTATATGTTTCCTATGGCAGAAACCATTACAACCACCATTCACGACGCATTTCCAGCAGTGATGAAGAAGATGAGAGGTGTTATCACTATAGCAGCCTGTATTATGTTTTTCTTATTTGGACTTGTCTGCGTCACTCAGGTAAGAAATCATTTTGGCGATTCATGTTTTAGTGTAATTGTTGCTATAATGTTTATTGTGGGATGACAACTGTCTTTCATTTGTGTTCCTGCTTTGTCATCATATTAGATGTGTCCTGGGTACAAGCGTTTATGCCAAGAAAAAAAAAAACAACATTAAAAAAAAATTGGGAAAAAGTAATTGGGAAAAAAAAATGTTTGACTCATCTCAAAATGCCTGTTGCTAGGGGGTCCCTCGTAGTCTGCCTTTGTCACATATAGGACACGTGACAGGTCCCAGATGAGTTAAAGTCAGCAGCTGCAGTATTTGTAGCTGCTGACTTTTAATTTTTTTTTTTTTTTTTAGGGGGCACCCCACTTTAAGAGCAATTATGTGCAGCTGACATTGGAGCAAATCCCTGTTGATATGATAATGGCATGGAAAAAAAAACATGGCAATTGTTTGTGATACTGTTTAAACAAACAAAATGTCATCTAATTTGGGTTTAGATCTCCTTTATCCAATTCAGCCCCGGACCAATTGGCAGCCAAAGGACCAGGCTCCTTTTTGCGATTCGGCACTGCGTCGCTTTAACTGTGCGACGTGGCTCCCAAACAAAATTGGTGTCCTTTTTTCCCCATAAATAGAGCTTTCTTTTGGGGGTATTTGATCGCCCCTGCGGTTTTTATTTTTTGCGCTATAAGCAAAAATAGAGCGCCAATTTTGAAAAAAATGCAATATTTTTTGCTTTTTGCTATAATAAATATCCCCAAAAAATATATAAAAAAATACTCAGTTTAGTATTCTTCTACATATTTTTGGTAAAAAAAAATCGCAATTAGCGATTATTGATTGGTTTGCGCAAAAGTTATAGCGTTTACAAAATAGGGGATAGTTTTATAGCATTTTTATTAATCTATTTTTTTTTTACTAGTAATGGCGGCGATCAGCGATTTTTATTGTGACTGCGACATTATGGCGGACACATCGGACATTTTTGACACATTTTTGGGACCATTGTCATTTATACACCAATCAATGCTATTTAAATGCATTAATTCCTGTATAAATGACACTGGCAGTGACAGAGTTAACCACTAGGGGGAGGGGAGGGGTTATGGGCTGTGATGTGTGTGTTTTTTTTACATTAGGGGGCGGGGCTGACGTCTGACGTCACTGATCGGCTTTCCCGATGACAGGGAACAGCCGATCAATGACAGGCAGAGTAGGAAGCGCGGGGAGAGGTTTGTTTACACAGACCTCTCCCCGTTCTTCAGCTCTGTGACCCGATCGCGGGACACCAGCGGCGATCGGGTCCGCTGGTCCCGCGGCCAGGGTCACGGAGCTCCCGACCGGGTCGCGACCCACGCGACCCACGGCCAGGCAATTAAAGGGCTATGTACCTGTATGTGGTTTTGCCTGGCTGTGCCATTCTGCTGATGTATATGTGCAGGAGGCGGTCGGGAAGCGGTTAAAGCTGAATTCCTGGTATACTTATTTGCATAGATACACGGGTCCAGCCTGGACCAATGCCAGTGTACATATCTCATACCTGTGAGATCCTTCTATAAGAAGGAAATCACTGTAGTGGTCACTGCTACTCCAATGATCCTTGCTGTCTTCTGGGACCCCTGCCAAGCAGCTGCCCTGCTAAATAGTAACTAGCAAGGCAGTCCTGATAAAAATCGCAGATCGCCCACCATTACTAGTAAAAAAAAAATAAAAATAATAATAAAAATGCCATAAATCTATCCCCTATTTTGCAGACGCTATAACTTTTGCGCAAACCAATGAATATATATTTTGCGATTTTTATTACCAAAAATATGTAGAAAAATACGTATCGGCCTAAACTGAGGAAAAAAAATAGCTTTTTTAAAAATAAAATTGGGTATATTTATTATAGCAAATATTGTGTTTTTTTCAAAATGGTCGCTATTTTTTTGTTTATAGCGCCAAAAAATAAAAATTTTGTTTTGGTACAGTGTCGCACGACTGCGCAATTGTCAGTTAAAGCGATGCCGTGCTGAATCGCAAAAAAAAAATGGCCTGGTCATTGAGCAGCCAAATCTTCCGGGGCTGAAGCGGTTAACCACGCCGTCTGTCCGTGTACTGAGCGGTGATAATTTATCACTGCTTAATTAACTGACATCTCAGTGTTTCTGGTACTGTAATCTCGTAAAGTCTCACCAGATTCCAGTACAGGGGGTCCCCGACTTACGAACGCCCGACCTACGAACAACCCCTACTTACGAACGGGGCGCTGCGGGGACCCTCCGCCATTTTTTGCTGTTTTTCGCCGTCTTTCGGCCGTTCTGCGCATGCGCGGCCATACGGAGCCTCGGAAAATGCCGGAAATGTCCGTAATTTGCCGCGCATGCGCAGAACGGCATTAGACGGAACATCGGAAATGTCCGGAAATCTCCGTATTTGTCGGTCTGCGCATGCGCGGCCGACTTACGAACATTTACGACTTCCGTACAGGCGGGCAGTCCCTAACGAGTTTGTAACTCGGGGACCCCCTGTATCAGGGGGCCGTTCTCCACTGTTTGAAGCGTTTGTAGATCGTTTCACTCCTCCAAAGGAGAAGCGATCTACAAAGCTGGCACACAGGGGAGAACGATCTCTTCTGAGAATGCCGGAGAATGAAGCAGTGACATTTTTTCACTACTTCATAAATGGACACCGTGACGTGAAAACAAAATTTTAGCAATATGTGGTTGTAGAGTGCCCCCTTGTGGGCAAAGTTTAGAAAAATATATAAAAGAAACTGCTTTTTTTTTTTTTTTTTTCATCACTTCTTAAAGCGGTTCTGCACTCATTTCATTTAGTAAATCTCTTTGCCTTCCAAATCAGGCAAAGAGTACTAAATGAAATGTTTTTTTTTTTTTTTTTTTTTTTTACTTACCTTGTAATTGAAGACTTCCGGTCTTCTCCCTCTGCGGCGGCGGGCGGGGTCTTGCGTCGATCGTCGTCACGCCGCACTGTCTCCTGGGATCTGGTGTCATTGATCCCAGGAGCCAGTGCGGGCATCTTCCGAAATCTCGCGAGATTTCGGCCACATCTTCCGAAATCTCCCGAGATTTCGGCCGCATCTGCCGAAATCTCGTGAGATCTCGGCAGATGAGCCGTTACTGCGCACGCGCGAGTAACGGCAGTGCATGCTGGGCCATCTAAAGTCCCTGTGGGTGTTTCACATGCCCACAGGCAAGATGGCCCCCAGCACTAAAGAAGAAGACGAGGAACTTCATCGGACGAAAAACCGGCGGCGATCGAGATGGAAGATGGAACAGGTGAGTCCCCTAATAAAGGTAAGCACACTTTATATTACATCCTAAAAAAATTTTTTTTTTTCAGAGTGCAGAACCGCTTTAAGCCGCATACACACGGCCGAAATTTCCGATGGAAAAAGTCTGATGGGAGCTTTTCATCGGATCTTCCGACCGTGTGTACGCCCAACTGTCTTTTTCTGTCGGCATTTCTGACGGACTTTAGATTGAGAGCCTGTTGTTAATTTTTCCGTCGGAAATGCCGACAGAGTTTTGGACGGTGCAAAGTCCGGCCGTGTGTACCACAAAATCTGTTGGATTTTTTCCGACGGATTTTGGCCGAAACTTGAGTTGCAGACACACGGTCGGATAAAGTTGTTAGAAAATCCGATCGTTCCGAACGAGGTGACATACAAAACGTACGACGGGACTACGTAGAGGCCAGTAGCCAATAGCTTTCGTCCCCAAATGTATTCTGAGCATGCGTGGCACTTTGTGCATTGGAATTCTATACACACGATCGGAAAAAGTCAGATCGGATTTTGGTGTGATCGGACTTTGTTGTCAGAAAATCTATCCAGCAGGAGATAGGACTTTGTCCGTAGGACAATCTGATGGAAACTGTCCGATGGTGCCTACACACGGTCGGAATTTCCGACAACATTGTCTGATAGGACAGAATCCATCGGAAAATCCGACCGTGTGTATGGGGCTTTAGTGTTATTCAACCTCTGCACTATAATTACATGCACTGAGTTTACTTTTCTTTGTATTATAATTTAGGTTTTGGTTTGGCATTTATTGCTTATCCCGAAGCTTTAAGCCAGCTGCCGATTTCTCCACTTTGGTCATTCCTGTTCTTCTTCATGCTACTTACATTGGGCCTGGACTCACAGTTTGCAATGATTGGTAAGAATGGGTTTAAAATTATTAAAACAGTAAAAAATAGAAATATATTTATTTGGTGTACATTAGTTGCCAGAACTGTTATTTTTTTTATTAGGAACTCAAGGCAGAACAATGAGTCCTGCAGCTTCTCCGGTATTAACCACTTGCTTACTGGGCACTTAAAGAGGAAGTAAACCCTCTTAAAAAAGACGGAAAAAAAAAAAACCTGCAAGACAAAGACATAATTAGCTAGTATGCATAGTTCTCCCGGAGTGACTTCCGGGTATCGCGGCTCCGGCGCTGTGATTTGCCAGAGCCGCGATGCCATCACGCGCATGCGCACGAGAGCGGCATAGTACAACTGAAGCATCGGCATATAGCGCCGTTGCTTCAGTTGTCGCAAGTGCGCATGTGCCGCATGACGTCGGCACATTCAAATACAGGTATATCTCCTAAACCGTGCAGGTTTAGGAGATATCCTTGTTAGCTACAGGTAAGCCTTAATATAGGCTTACCTGTAAGCTAAAGTTGTCTCTGAGGGTTTACTTCCTCTTTAAACCCCCCTCCTTTCCAGACCAATTTTCAGCTTTCAGCGCTGTCGCACTTTGAATGACAATTGCGCGGTCATACAACACTGTACCCAAATTACATTTTTATCATTTTTTCCCCCCAAATAGAGCTTTATTTTGGTGGTATTTGATCACCTCTGCGATTTTTATTTTTTTGTTAAATCTAATAAATTAAAAAGAATTTCAATTTTTATTTTTATTTTGTTATAAAAAGATAAAATGGGTAATCTCTGTCCGTCATTGATGTACGCTGATGAGGCGGCAGTGACGGGCACCGATAGGTGGCAGTGATGGGCACTGATGGGTGGCAGTGATGGGCACTGATGGGTTACACTGATAGGCAGCACTTTTAGGTGGCACTGATTGGCAGCACTGGTGGGCATTGACAGGTGGCACTTGTGGGCATTGACAGGTGGCACTTGTGGGCATTGACAGGTGGGACTTGTGGGCATTGCAAGGTGTCCCTTTAAGATAAGCCGGTGATCAGCTTTTTTTTTTCTCCTCCGCTGTCAGCGTGAGGAGAGAAAAAAAACAATCACCGAGCTTTTGTTTTTATCATGTGATCAGCTGTCATTGGCTGACAGCTGATCACATGGTAAGGGGCCGGGGCCCGCCCCTTACTCGGAACGCTGATCACCCGAGTCTCAGTGACTCGGTGATCACAGCACGCCCCGCACGCGCCCTACAGGGAGCGTGCACAGGGGAGGACGTCATATGACGGCCTCCCGGGAATTGAGATCCGCGCTGTGGCCGTCATTCGGCCATAGCGCGGATGTCAAGTGGTTAAAAAACATATAAATCTTATAAAATATATAAGAGAAAGCACAGATAAATTTCCATAAACAGTTCATAAAAAAGATCCCGGATGGTGGAAAGTGGTGTCTCTAGATTATACATGCAGGTGTCATGTAATGTGCAAGACCTCCACCATACACACAGGTGGCCATCTTTAGCATATAAGTTGTACCCCAATGAAAAGTCAGCCCAGTGCTCTAGAAACCCAAATCCTTCCCTCTTACACCAGGTCTTTAGCCATGCACTCACGTCTCCCCCTGTCTTTTCCGTGTTGCAGGAAATATTTTAGAGAATATTACCTTGGAGGTCCTTCTCTTCAACTTGCAGCTTAGTTCTTTAAATTGATTCTTAAAGTAGAACTATAGGCAAAACTTTTTTTATTTTGGAGAGAGTAAGGGAGGGTTATAACCATAGGCGTCCGCAGGTAGGGGCAAGGGGGGTCAAGTGCCCTCCACTGGAATCAGGGATCGGATCTTAAATTTAGCACAGCTGCGTTGCTATCGGGGTGCGGACAGCCCACACCTGGGTGCCACTCGCCAGTGGGGTGACACCATCAAGGTGCTGTCAAGCCCCCCATCAGTGTGGTGTGACTTCGGCTCTTTTCCCTGCTCAGTCCAGCAGAGAACTCGGCGGCGCTGTGACAGGAGAAAGGTGAGCTGCGGGGTGTCAGAGGTTTCCCCCGCTCACCCCCCCTTTCTCCTATAAGGGAGAAGAGACGGCGGCTCTCACCAGGTTCCCTTCCCTTCCCAGCTTCCTGCCCGCTCCATTCCTTCCCTAATTTGCGAAATGTCCGAATTTCCGAAATTAGAAATTTCCGAATTTTCGGATTTCCGAATTTCTGAATTTCGAATTTTCGGAATTCCCAATTTCCATTTTCGAATTTTGGAATTTCGAGATTTTCGAATTTCCGAATTTCCGAGTTTCGGATTTCCGAATTTCGCATTTTCGGATTTCCGGGTTTTGGATTTCCGAATTTTCGGATTTTTCGGATTTTCCGAATTTCGGATTTCCAGAATTCCGAATTTTAGAAATTCGGAAATTCAAAAATTAGAAAATTAGAAAATCTGAAAAAAAGAGAGAAAATCTGTTTAATTCTAAATAATAACTGACTATTAAATTATAGGTATTGGAATTCCCTTTCAATTTTGTCTGTTAGTGAACGTAACGAGTACGAATTTATCCGAAGTTACGAATTATCTGAAATAACGAATGCCGCATCTAAACAAATGAAACGTAACGATCTAATAATAATAAATAACAATAATAATAATAATAATAAAACCTTTTTATTATTATTAATTATTTATTATTAATTTCTTCCGTTCCATTTGTTTAGATGCGGCATTCGTTATTTCATATAATTCGTAACTTCAGATAAATTCGTACTTTTTAATTTAATAGTTAGTTATTAATTAAACAGATTTTCTTTCTTTTTTCAGATTTTCAAATTTTGGGATTTTTAAATCTTTGAATTTCTGAATTCCGGAAATTCGTAGTTCCGAAAGTCCGAAAATTCGGAATTCCGAAAAACCGAAAATCCAAAATTCGGAAATTCGATAATTCGGAAATTCGGAATTTCGGAATGTCGGACTTTCGGAAATCCGAAAGTCCGAAAATTTGAAATTCGGAAATCCGAAAATTCGGAAATTCGGAAATTTGAAATTTGGAAATTCGAAAAATAGAAATGTGAAAATTCCCGAAATTTCCGAATTCCACATTTTCAAATTTCCGAATTTCCAAATTTCCGAATATTTGATTTTCCGAATTTCCGAAAAAAGCAAAAAAATTTATGAAACGAAAACGAAAATGAACAATTTTTTTGTCAGTGCACATGTCTAATTGAAAGTGTCAGCTGCAGCTTAAAATGCAATAAATTGTCAAAAAACAGTTCATACAATATAGTAAAATGTCCACAGGAGCTTCAATAAGTACCCCTGATTACTAAAGCAGCGCTACCGTCATTACTTATTATGACCAGCTTTCATATGATAAACACATGAGAAAGATGAATGACAGACGGTGATAAAAGTCCAGAGAGACACAGATGGTGATCCTAATGTGGTATTGAAGATGTGCACCTCACACCAGAATCCTTAGGCCGTGCCTCACACTCCCCTTAGGGGTTCTCACTCACCAGAAAGCAGAACACATCAAGCCTTGATATGTAACCAACGGATGTCATCCACGTCATAGAGGGTGTCAGAGCTTGACTGGATATCCCATAGTGCTTAGATAGAAAAAAGGCTCAAAATAGCATAATTCTGTTTTCTTATCCTTTATTCATCTCAAATGACAGGCTCCATAAAATCTGACAGTAAGATGGTTCTGATGTCATCAACATTTAAAAGGCATTATTCACAGCGCAGGAAAGGTACGAGACTCTCAAACGTTAGGAAGACAGCGTCCGCCGCTTACTTCTGGTTGTCTCCTCCTGGCCGTAGAGCGCAAACGTCATTTCCGGTCACCGTAAGGTCACGCCCTGACGCATTTCATCATCATGACTTCCTCTGAGGGCGTCTCTATTTACTAATTAGGTGACTTCTGAAGGCAATGGGTTCCACTAGATTTTAGTTAGGGGTATCAAAATAAAAAGGGGGTATAATACAAATGCACGCCACGCTTTTTTCAGATATTTATTTGTAAGAAAATTTGAAAACCATTTGTAATTTTCCTTCCACTTCACAATTATGTGGCACTTTGTGTTGGTCTATCACATAAAATCCCAATAAACTGCATTTACATTTTTGGTTGTAACATGATAAATTGTGGAAAATTTCAAGGGGTATAAATACTTTTTCAAGGCACTGTAGTTGGGCTGATTTGCTAAAGTTGTTGAGAGTCACACCAATTATTAATTTAGGTGCAGAAGAAGTACCATATATACTCGAGTATAGACCCGAATATAAGCCGAGGCACCTAATTTTACCACAAAAAATGGGAAAACGTATTGACTCAAGTATAAGCCTAGAGTGAGAAATGTGCAGTTACTGTAAGTGGAAAAGAGGGTCAGCAATGCCCATTTTCAGCCTCACTGTGCCCATTTGCAGCCATAGGTCCCCCAAACTTCAAACTTGGTAGTTAAGGTTTCCTAGATGCCCCCTAGCTGCAGCCAAAATCTGGGGTCTCTAGACCCAAAGGATCCTGAAATGACATTGCTGCAGATGGACACAGTTGACCGACTTTGGGGCCCCGTATCTTGGGGCCACTTGGTGCTAGGAACCCCCTTTGGATATGTTGTAGTGCTGGTTCCACTGGGTTTGCACACCAAATCTGGGGTTCCTAGCACCAAGTGGCCCTGAGATATGGGGCCCCAAAGTCAGGTCGGAAAATGTCAAGCACTTTTCTGCAGCAGAGAATGAAACTTTCTGAACCGACTTTGGGGCTCCGTATCTCTGGGCCACTTGGTGCTAGGAACCCCATCTTTGGATATGTTGTAGTGCTGTTTCCACTTGGTTACCTTGTACACCAAATGTGAGGTTCCTAGCACCAAGTTGTCCCGAGATAGGGGGCCCCAAAATCGGGTCGGAAAATTTCATTCTCTTCTGCAGAAAAGTGCTTGACTCAAGTATAAGCCAAGGTGGGCATTTTCAGCACAAAAAAATGTGCTGAATAACTCGGCTTATACTCGAGTATATATGGTACATTTTGTTTTTTTTACATGAGTGAAAATTGAAAAATGTGAAGCTTTAGTGGAGTCGTGCTATAGTGGATATATCATGCTTACCTAGTGGTCCATTTTCTCCGGTAAGAGGCCCGGTGTGTTGGTGTGCAGTGGAGGATTTCATAGTTCCTCTCAGCTTGTCATGTTTACACTATGGGTGATGCCATTTCTTGGAACATGGACTCTTTACACTCAATGACAGTGGATTTTTATTTACATAGTTCATGTTTGTATTTCTAGCGCTGCATATCTTTATACCTTTTTTTTATATTGTTACCTATATTTTATGCTAGCTGCTGAATAGACATTAGTGCAGTGATTCATTTTATTTATAAACCAGCCTCATTGTCTCCCTCAAAGATATTTTCCTATGAGATGTAGCAGCAGCAGCATTTATTGCGTGATAGAATCCAGGAAGAGCAGCCGCGCTGCCAGGTCCAGCGTGGAACCCGTCATATCCAGGTACCTGTGTTCCACACTGGTCCCGGCATCGTGGCTGCTAGACATGTGCAATTCGTTTCGTTTTTTTTCGCTTTCCGTTAAAATTTGTTATATTCGTTCATTCGTTATCGTACGAATGAACGAATGATTCGCAATTTTTTTTTACAAATAACGAATTATCGAATCGAACGAATATGAAAAACAACGAAAATCCGAAATAACCAAATTAAAAACAACGAAACTACGAAAGAAATAAAATCCGAAAAAAAAAACGAAAACAGGAACAACGAAAATCAAAATGAACGAAAAAATTTGTACATTCGTAACTTTTTTTTTGTTGAATTGGTAATTTTCCGTGTCCCTTACAATGGCGCTGCTTAACGTGCTTCGAATGGATTGAACGAAAAAATTCGTACATTTGTAACTTTTTTTTTTGTTGAATTGGTAATTTTCCGTGTCCCTTACAATGGCGCTGCTTAACGTGCTTCGAATGGATTGAACGAAAAAATTCGTACATTCATAACTTTTTTTTTTGCGATTCTTAATTTTCCGTGTCTCATACAATGGCGCTGCTTAACGTGCTTCGAATGGATTGAACGAAAAAAATTTGTACATTCGTAACTTTTTTTTTCGATTCGTCATTTTTCCGTGTCCCTTAAAATGTAATAATAGCATACACATTACATAAAATTATGAATTATGCTCCGATTACGAATCTATGAAAACAATGTTACGAAAGTACGAATAAATCAATCTTACGAAAGTACGAATGTAACTAAATCTACGAAAATACGAATGCGTCCGAATTTCGAATAAACGAAAATGAATCTAACTGAAAAACGAATCAACGAAAAAATAACTCTTACGAAAATACGAATCGTTACGAATACGAACACCGACAAACTTACGAATTTACGAATCGTTACGAATACGAACACCGACGACTTACGAAATTACGAATCGTTACGAATCAACGGAAACGAACAGAAACAAAACGAAACTAAACAAATTTTTCTATTGTGCACATGTCTAGTGGCTGCTCTTCCTGGATCCTGTCATGCAGCTCCTCACAGCTGGTTGGCTGGAATACATGCTACTGCCACATCTCATAGGAAAATCTCCCGCATGACGCCACATGCTTACTGTGACGGATCCTGTATTCAAGGTGTCCGCCGTAAATGCTTCCTAAGTCCTGGAACATGAGTCCAATGGATCTGGTTATAGGAACCCCCAAGAATTAGACAGCACTATTTCTTGGAGTACATCAGGAATGAATCTTTATTTGACATGTCACACATATATACAGCCAGATGACTCACACCTAGCCTAATTAGCATGAGCTAATTATCTTAATCAACACTGGACTCCTTCATTCAATTGCAGGGTTAATTAGCACACACAACAATAGGTGAAAACACTCCTACAAGCCAGACTATACTCAATTACATAACAGACAGGCTGTCTGGAGTTCATGACATTAGCTTCTCTTGCTAATATGCCAAATACACATACAGATTCTATGTGTATTGGGGGGCCAGCATGGACCTGAATCCAAGTACCACCAGCTCAGGGGTCCCAGGCTTGCAGCCCAAAAAGAGCACCGTTCCCCCAAATGCCAGGGCCCGTAATCAGTTGGCAAGAGGCTTGCATTTCGTCCTCTCAAAAAGCCTGTGTCCCGGCTAGGTCTGTCACACTTACTAATGAGCATGGTATAGTATAGTGTAATACTAAATTCCTGTGAGTGTTTTTAATTATCCTTTGGGCTATTCAAGTCTTGGTTTTATTGCACTTCCTTATGTTCTGATAATCACTGAATGAACGTGATGTCCTGGCCCCTCCTGCTCTAAGCATTTAAAATGTTCATATTCTCTTGCAGAAACCATAACGACATCCATACAAGATGCATTTCCTAATGCCATGAAGAAAAGACGGGCAATTATCACAACATGCTGCTGTTGCGTTCTGTTTCTTCTTGGATTGGTCTGTGTAACTCAGGTATAGCTGTTGTAGTATCACTGATCTCCCTTCTACCATCCGCTTTTCTCCATTTACTTTGTTGCAAAGGAAGTCACAATTCAGCTGGACCACAGAAGATTCAGGATAACAATAAATGGTTCAACAAAAATCCAAACAAAAAATAAATCCTGCCTGCAAATACCTTTACCTAAAAATGCTCTTCTTCTGGGATCAGAACTTTGACCATTTTGATTGGCCAGACGGAGATGACGTCACTCCTGCGCATACGTGGGAGTTCATTAGACATGTGCAATCCGTTTAGTTCCGAATTCGTTTAATGAATTTTGTCAAATTCGTTAATTCTGAATTTCAAAATATCCAAATTTTTCCATTTCTGAAATTTCCGAATTTCAAAATTTGCGAAATTACGAATTTCTGAAATTTCCCAATTTCCGAAATTTCCCAATTTCCGAATTTTGCATTTTCGGACTTCCAAATATTCAAATTTCGGAATTTTGAATTTTCGGATTTACAAATTTTCGGATTTTGGATTTCAGAATTTACAAATTTCCAAATTTCGAATTTTCGGATTTTTGAATTTCCAAATTTCTAATTTTCGGATTTTCGGTATTCCGAATTTTCGGAATTCGGAAATCCAAAAATTAGAAAATTAGAAAATCTGAAAAAATTTTTAATCTGTTTAATTCTAAATAATAACTAACTATTAAATTATAGGTATTGGAATTCCCTTTCAAATTTGTCTGTTAGTGAACGTAACGAGTACGAATTTATCTGAAGTCCCAAATGGAACGTAACGATCTAATAATAATAAATAACAATAATAATAATAAAACCTTTTTATTATTATTAATTATTTATTATTAATTATTTATAAATTCGTACTCGTTAATTTATTTATTAATTAAACTGATTTTCTTTTTTTTCAGATTTTCAAATTTTGGGATTTTCAAATCTTTGAATTCCCAAATTCCGAAAATCCAAAATTCGGAATTTCGGAAATGCGAAAATTCGAAATGCGGAAATGCGGAAATTCGAATAATAGAAATGTGAAAATTTTCGAATTTCAGAATTTCCAAATTTCAGAATTTTCCATTTTCCGAATTTCCGAAAAAAAAAAAAAAAAAAAATGAAACGAAAATGAACAAATTTTTTGTCAGTACACATGTCTAGAGTTCATTCATCTTGGCAGATGCCGATATTGTACACTGAGCTGCATGTGCACAGCTCAGTGTACAGGGAAGGCAGGCAGGTAAGAAGCTTTAGACCCGGTTCACACTAGTGCGGTGCGAGGACCCTGCAAATCCAGTGAGGACTCCCGCATCGCACCAGTGGTTCACACTGAGATCTGCGAACCGCTGGGGGTGTCAATGTAAGGTTAATGACACCCCCAGATCAGTTGGCAGATCATAGTGTGAACTATGAAATGGTGCAGCAATCGGATTGCATAGGTGTGAACACTCATGCGATCCGATCCCAGTGCAGACCAAAAAAAGGGTCCTGCACCACTATGGTGCAAATGCGATGCGATTTCCGCCATACAGTTTGTATGGCTGAAATTGCATCATACAGACATCGCATGTGATCTGAACAGCAACGCGGTGCGAATCACATGCAATGTCTGGTATCGCACTATTGTGAACGGGGCCTCAATGCTGCTTCTGCCTGTTCACAATCTTTTATTTTCCTTTTAAATTTAAAGTGGTTGTAAAGCCTTAAGTTTTTTCACCTTAATGCCTTCTATGCATTAAGGTGAAAAACCTTCTGTGTTACAGCTCCCCCTCGGACCAACCCCTTATTCTTACCTAAACCCAATCCAATCCAGCGATATGTGCACGAGCGCAGCGGCTTAAGCTGCTGTCGCTCTCCTCATTGGACAGATTGATAGCAGCAGGAGCCATTGGCTCCAGCTGCTGTCAATTAAAAGCTGTGACACGGGAACAGGGGGTGGGGCTGAGTTAGGGTTGCCACTTTTTCTTCAAGTCAATCCCGAACACTTTAGCGGCTCACAGCTATTTTTTTTTTATAGTATAAACTATACATATATTTTGCAATTAAATAACATTTCTAATCATATGAAGTTAATCACAAGAGTCCCCCTTTACATCAGAGTCCACAGAGTTCCCCTTTTACATCTGACTAAAAGCAAAAGCAAATCAAATGCAGCGCTAAATACAAAGTATCCCCTGAGGGATATATAGTGCATTCAATAAACGATATATAAATAAAGTGCAATATGCAAAATGTGTTCTTATATACAGTATATAAATAATAGCAGGTAAAAAACAAGGCAAAATTGATTGTTAGTGCTGGCTCTGGGCAGTGTAAAAAAGAGTCACTCTCGGCTTAGATGACTGCAGCCAGCCACCCAGCTGGGAAGCCATAGTCCAGTCTGAATAATGTGTCCGGGTTTCAAGCACTTTAGCTGATCTCCTTGCATTGCAACTCTGCATTAGTCAGTGGTAAATGTGGTATACACTATATACAATCACCCGACACTAGTTAGTTTCCACAATCCATGACTTAACTTCACAGTTCACACAAATACGTTTTAAATTCAAACTGTAGCACGTAAGTAATTTTTTTTCCACAGTAGCGTGACAATCCCTCCACCTCCGATCTAACTAATCATTCTCACCTTATGGCATGGACCCCTGTGCAAACAGGTGGTCATGCAAGCGGGTATCAAAAGGGTTAACACGGACCATAAACTTCTCTCACGTCTCCACCTCCGATCTAACTAATCACTCGCACCTTATGGCATGGACCCCTGTGCACACAGGTGGTCATGCAAGCGGGTATCAAAAGGGTTAACACGGACCATAAACTTCTCTCACGTCTCCTTAGATCGCAGCAAGGACGCCAGGTCTTGGGTAGAAAGAAAAGATCTAAGTGCTCACCGCTTAAGATTACATTTTTGTGTTCAAACACAAACTAATCACATAAAGATGATAAAAACACAGCATGTAAAGCCGACAATCGTGTTAGTTCCATAGGGCAGCAGCGGGTGACTTCATGCATAGCGTTGCGTTGAATCAGAACTTCAACGTCACCAGACTCCTCCCTTCGTTAGCAGACGGAGGCACTTGGGGAAAGGGGGAGGAGTCCGGTGATGTTGATGTCTGTGACGTCACTGGATCTCTGATGGAACTCCCTGAAGACCCGGAAGCCGGCGGAGAGGTGAGTACCGATCAAAAGAATTTTGATCAAACCAAAAAAATTAACGATTAATCGAGGAATTAATCTTTAATTTGCACAGCCCTAATATATATATATATTTGACATTTGACATATACTTTATTTGAGATATTTAATCACCACTGGCTCTTTTATTTTTTGCTAAACAAATGAGAAAATACTGAAAATTTTAAACAAAAACTTTTACTTTGTCTGTTACAAAATGTTGCTAAAAAAATAATATTTCTTCTTCACTAATGTGCGCAGATGAGGAAGCACTGATGGACACTAGTGAGGTTACACTGATGTGCACTGGTGAGGCTGCACTGATGGGCACTGATGAGGCAGCACTGATGAGGTGGCACTAACGCGCACTGATGAGGTAGCACTGATAAGCTGCACTGATGGGCACTGATGAGGAGGTAATGATGAGGTGGCACTGATGGGCACTGATAAGCCTCACTTATGGGCACTGATAAGCTGCACTGATGGGCACTGATAAGCCTCACTGATGGCTACTGATAAGCTGCACTGATGAGTACTAATTGGCTACACTGATAACCAGGGCACTGATCATCAGTGCCCGTATTATCAGTGTAAATGTGCCCTGTCAGCCTTGCCGGTTATCGGTTCTCCTTTCCTCACACAGTGACAGCGCATGAGGAAAGAAATGCCTGGGAGCATGCTGGGGGCAAGTTCTGTGGAGACATCCATGGACTCCCTCCCAGAGAGTCACGTTGTAGTTGTCTTTCGGCTATGGTGCGTTATTGAGGTGGTTAATAAAAGTTTTTAGTTACAATTTTCTTTAAAAAGTTTTTAGTTCCCAGGACAGTTGCCCAACCCCACATTAACATGCAGTCAAACTACACTTAATTCTTTATAATTCTTATTTTTGAACATGTTATAATTATTCTTGCTTTTTTCTGCAGTCAGGAATTTTCTGGGTAAATATGATTGACTACTTCTGTGGTGGATGGGCCCTTCTCTTTGCTGCAGTGCTGGAATTAGTGGGAATTTGCTGGATTTACGGTAATATATTAAAATTGTGGTCTACCCATATGCACCAGAGATTGCCAAGTCCCTCTGCAGATAGGTAAAGCTTAGATGTCCAACTTTCCAAGCAATATATATATATGTATCTAAATTCTCCTCCTAACTGGCACTGCTGTTACCTGTGGTTCTTCAGGATTTCCTCCTGTGATACGATAGACCCAGGCACTAGCAGCGTATTCTCGGCCACTGACTGATTGCACACACCTATGGGAGGAACTGGCGCCGGCCGGATCTGCATAGCGACGTACATACACAGGCCAGGCAGCCAATCACAGAACAGCCGAGATGTCGAGCAGAGGCCCGAGCGGCAGAGCCAATATGATGATTGGGCCGGGGGTGAGGGATGTCTGTATCTGTGATAAGTCGGAAAAGAGAGCAGCCCCAGGCCAGCAGACTCAGAAAAAAAGTCCATGGTGGCCGCAGCGGCCATTGCAACACAGGGAGACTGTCTTCAACACCTTCTTACAATTCCAGGGGGGGGGGGGCTATTGCCCCCCCTTGCCCTATGCTGCGGACGCCTATGGATATCAGGAAGAGGTACTTTTACTTACTTACTCCCTCGTTCTCAAAGTCTCCCCCGTGCTATGTGACCACACAAAGCCTCTTCTCCAAGGTGCTACCAGCCAGTGGCTGCATGCTTAGGTCATCAAGTACATTGCAGAGCCAATGGACCTGCATTGTATGTGAGGATGGCAAGGGAATGCCAACAAGGTGGAGCACCAGGAAGAAGAGTGGGGAGAGAGCATTTAACCCCTGGGGGGCACTCCAAATGTATTTTTTTTTCTTTATCCCAATTTTATTTAAAAGGTTATTAAAATATTTATTTAGGCAAAGTAACAGGTATATATTTGACTGGAGGGCAGTTGGAAGTTTGGGGCCATATCTTTTCCAGTGTTGGAAGTAAACTGATACGTAGTCCATTAAGACTATTGGATTCACCAGTGGCAATTAAATTCACGCATCTTTAATTTTAATACACACTGTACGATTGTTGGCAGGGGATTGTCTGTTGACAGACTGCTGTCCTAAAATCTTACCATTAGTAACAATTGTTGTCCAACTTTCGGCCAACAAATGTTGGATGACAGGCTAGTAAATTTTCAGCGGACAACGGCTCTAAAGCCTCATACACACGATTGGACCGTGGACCAACTTTACAGTGGATTTTTGTACAAAGGGTGTTGGCCCCAAGTTGACATTGCATACACACGATCGGACTTTTTAGGCAACAAACACGAACGTAGTGATGTTTCAACGTACTGACGACACTTCAAAAGAGGACGTTCGAGCGCTCCAGCGCCACCTTTGGTCAACTTCTATGTTGTTGTCTGATCTTTTGCATTGGTTCTGAGCATGCGTGTTTGTACTTTGTACAAAAGTCTGATGGTTTTGTGTACACACGGTCGGACTTTGGTCCATCGGACTTTTGTTGGCAGAAAGTTGCTCCGTTCGCACAGCCAACAAAAGTCAGATGAAACCTGGAAAAAGTTGGTCCGATGGAGCGTACACACGGTCGGATGTTGGTCCAAAACAGCTAATTTGCATGCTGGTTGTCAAAAAGTCCGATCGCGTGTATGGGCCTTAAGTCTGATTTTCATATCGTCTGTACACAAATCCGTCACACAAAAGTCAAATGTACAAACACGCATGCTCGGAATCAATGCTCAAACACGAAATTAGCAGAAGGGGGCCAGAGGCTGGCACTCAAGAGCTGAAATTCCTCGTAGTACGTCACTACGTTCGTGTTTGTGGAAGCACATTTGTGTACCGTTAGTATGCAAGACAAGATCCTTTCACACGCCCTTTTGACAAAAATCAGACGTTTGGTTGGCCAACAATCGTACCGTGAGGCTTTAGCCAGTATTACAACACACGTAAACACACACTCTTACATTTTTGGAGAAATCTGTGATTCATAGGGTGCACTGGCAATCCAAATTCAGAGTACAGGCAGTCCCTGGGTTACAAACAAGAAGGTTCTGTAGGTTTGTTCTTAAGTTGGAACAGGTACATTTTGTAGGTGTAACTCCAGCCCAAAAAATTATGTAAGTCAAATGTTTGTTATACATGTGCGCTTCCTTTCGTATGAATCGAAAATTCGTACATTCGGAAGCATCCGATTTACGGATTTTTATGCTTCCGAATTGTATACGAAACACAAAATTTCGTTGATGAATTTCGGATCCAAACTCCGTTACAATGGAAACGTGACTGGTTGGGAAAATTACCTTTTTTTAATAAAGGGAGTGGGAGACTGGTTCTGGTAGTTGATGGGAGATTCAGAATCGGACAAAATAAGAATGTTCGTTAATATCGTTTTATTATTGTCATAATAATTATGATTATTCGTTATGATGAAGTTAAAAATCCAGGAAGTCAGCACAGCACAGGGATAGTGGGAGCCCCTCATAATGAGCACAGTGGGTGTACGGACCAGGGAACTCAGCACAGGGATGGTGGGAACCCCTCATAATGGGCACAGAGGGTGTACAGACCTGGGAACTCAGCACAAGGATGGTGGGAACCCCTCATAGGGGCACAGCGGGTGCACAGACCCGGGAACTCAGCACAGGGATGGTGGGAACCCCTCATAATGGGCACAGCGGGCGTACAGACCCGGGAACTCAGCATAGGGATGGTGGAAACCCCTGATAATGGGCACAGTGGGTTTAGAGACCCAGGAAATCAGCACAGGAAAGGTGGCAACCCCTCATAATGGGAACAGTGGGTGTACAGACCTGGGAACTCAGCACAGGGATGGTGGGAACCCCTCATAATTGGCACAGCGGGTGTACATACTCGGGAACTCGGCACAGGGATGGTGAGAACCCCTCATAATGGGCACAGCAGATGTACAGACCTGGGAACTCTGCATAGGGATAGTGGGAACCCCTCATAATGGGCACAGCGAACATAACGAACATTCGTAATTGTTACGAAAAGTTAACGAAGAAGTTTAAGAAAAATTTGTATTTCGTACAAATCCAAATTGAATTTCGGACACGAATTACAAAATACGAATTATCGGCTCATACGAAATCGAACGTAATGAAAAAAAAATGTATTGACGGCGCACATGTCTAATGTTTGTAACTCGGGGACTGCCTGTAATATGTGCTTCTAGAGCCAGTGGTGTTGATTATGTTGATTATGTTTCTTACTCTTACAGAGTTCTGAATAAAGGATAGTTTGTGATAGAGATGACCGGTGTGATATCTTCTGGAAATTAAGAACAATTATGGTAAAATAAGATCAGTGTCAGTTTATTGATCTTAAAAATATATACTTTCAGGTGGCAATCGATTCATTGAGGACATTGAAATGATGATTGGGAAGAAGCATTGGTGTTTTTGGTTATGGTGGAGAACATGCTGGTTCTTTGTATCACCGTTATTATTAACGGTAAGTAAAATAAATCATTGGGACTTGTGTAAAAAATCTTATTACAATTTATACAAAACATTTTCTTACAATTTTGCAGTAAATCCCCCATCTTCCCACCAAGTTCTTTCCTTTGTGCTATGGCTGGTAACGAAAACTGCAAGACCATTTCTAAGGCCGGATTCACACCTATGCATTTTTTTGTGCTTTTTGCATTTTGAAGATTTGCACTACAGAACGTGTTCCATAGGAAACCATGTTAAATGGACTGTAGTGCAAATCTGCAAAAAGCACTAAAAATGCATAGGTGTGAATCCAGCACATTGATAGATGACTGGATGACCACTAGCTCCCTCAAACTAAATGGATCGAAAACAGAACTATTGCTCCTCGACGCAAACCAAAGGAAAAAGACGAAGACCCCTTGGACACCACCAACCATCCTTGGACAGACCATCCTTCCAAGCAACAAAGCCAAAAGCCTCGGAGTCATCTTTGATTCAGAGATGACCATGGAGGCGCAAATAGGATCCGTAATCAGCGGATCCCACCATCTCCTCCGCCTGCTACGCAGACTCATCCCCTTCATCCCGGAAAAGGAAAAAGTGGTAGTAGTAGGAACGATCATCAATTCGCGTCTCGACTACGCAAACTCCCTCTACATAGGATTACCGGATTACCAGATTGCACGACCTTCAAATTGTCCAAAACACAGCAGCGAGATTGGTCACCGGAAAGAAACCTTGGGAATCCATCTCCCCATCCCTAAGGATCCTCCATTGGCTCAAGGTAAAAGACAGGATCACATTCAAGACCCTCTGCCTCACCCACAAAAGTACACAAGGAAATGCGCCTCAATACCTATGTGAGAAAATAGAAAAACACACACCAAATCGCAGCCTTCGATCAACAAACCAAAACCGCCTTCTCATCCCCAAAGCCCGCTACAAATCGAAGGGAGAATGAAGATTCGCAGTACAGGGACCTCGGCTATGGAATGCTCTACCAAACAACATCCGCTTGGAAGAAAACCATCAGGCCTTCAGGAAAAAACTCAAGACCCACCTCTTCTAAACATGGCATCACAGCAAGAGCAGACAAGCGCCTGGAGGCGATTCAGTTCGCATTTGCAGCGCTATACAAATCATTCATTCATTCATAACAGAGGAGCTGCATGAACTGTTGCTCCTCTCAACAGAGAATGTGTAAATCTTGACTTCTAATCAAAGTTGAGAACTCTGACATGCCCCTGATATACCAGTATATAGGACATGCATACTTTTTAAGCAACTCTGTCAGTTAGTAAACAGATTGGTAAAAGAAAAAAAAAATGCTTACCTTGCCCACAACATGTGCCACTGAACGCCACACTGATTGATAGCAATGGTCTCTAAAATGTCCATTGTCCACTGTGAAACCAACACTTCTGGGAGTGTCAATCTCCTTGGTTCCTTGCAACCCTCAATCATTCCTCCTGCTGACCACTTCACATTACAGGAGACAGTAGTGACTTGGAGATCATCAGGAGGACCAAGGAGATGGACACACATTGAAGTGTCAATTTTTCAGTGGAATGGGGGGGAGTTCTACCAATCAAAAAGCATCTAAAAAAAGTTTATTGAGAAAAAAACATGAAGGTAAATGCATTAAAAATAAAGTGTCTAAACACCATACGGAATCAACAAGATACATAAGTATACATCATAGTCATGAGTAATTTCTCAAACCCAATGCGTTAAGTGTTATCTTGTTTCTTTTTATTTCACTGTGCTCTTTATCCCATATTACCATAAGATGTAGTGTCTGATATATTATTTCATTGTATTTTTCTATATTAGGGTCTTTTTCTCCCTGTATTCTCCCCCTGAAGAAGGAGGAAACTGTATATATCTCAGAAACGCGTTGGGTTTGAGAAATTACTCATGACTATGATGTATACTTATGTATCTTGTTGATTCTGTATGGTGTTTAGACACTTTATTTTGAATGCATTTACCTTCATGTTGTTTTCTCAATAAACTTTTTATATACTTACAATAATACTCTACTTAAAACTTTCTCTTGGGCAAAAAAACGGTGTGCATTAAAAGTCCACCACATAGGGGATTTCCTCCTTTTTCCTTTAATATTGGATGTGGCACACAAATTTATAGTCCCTTACTATTGGGCAACAATGCCGGCCAAAAAATACCCTTTGTATCTAGGTAGTTAACCGCTTCCCGACCGCCTCCTGTAGATATACGTCTACAGAATGGCACGGCTAGGCAAAGGCCCATATATATGCGTCCCCTTTAATTGCGTAGCTGCGGGGTCGCGCGCGCGGCGGGGGCGGCGCGCTTGCAACCGCGATAGGGTCACAGAACTGAAGAACGGGGAGAGGTCTGTGTAAACAAACCTCTTCCCGTGCTTCCTACTCTGCCTGTCATTGATCGGCTGTTCCCTGTCATCGGGAAAGCCGATCAATGACGTCAGACATACAGCCACGCCCCCCTACTGTAAAAAATAACACAACACGTCACACTAACTCCTCCCCGCCCCCTAGTGGTTAACTCCTTCACTGCCACTGTCATTTACATAGGAATCAGTGCTATTTAAATAGCACTGATTTCTGTATAAATGACAATGGTCCCAAAAATGTGTCAAAAATGTCCGATGTGTCCGCCATAATTTCGCAGTCACAATAAAAATCGCGGATCGCCGCCATTACTAGTAAAAAAAAAAAATATTAATAAAAATGCTATAAAACTATCCCCTATTTTGTAAACGCTATAACTTTTGCGCAAACAAATCAATAGTCGCTAATTGCGATTTTTTTTACCAAAAATATGTAGAAGAATACGTATCGGCCTAAACTGAGGAAAAAAAAATTTTTATATATTTTTTGGGGATATTTATTATAGCAAAGTAAAAAATATTGCATTTTTTTCAAAATTGTCGCTCTATTTTTGTTTATAGCGCAAAAAATAAAAACCGCAGGGGCGATCAAATACCACCAAAAGAAATCTCTATTTGTGGGAAAAAAAGGACGCCAATTTTGTTTGGGAGCCACGTCGCACGACCGCGCAATTGTCAGTTAAAGCGACGCAGTGCCGAATCGCAAAAAGGGGCCTGGTCCTTTGGCTGCAAATTGGTCCGGGGCTGAAGTGGTTAAAAATGTAGTCCTGCAATTCAATGTACATCTCTCACAAAATCATTCAAGTATTTGTTCCTGTCTATTTTTGCAGGCCATACTCTTGTGGTCACTCATTACGTTTGAAGCTCCTTCATATGGCTCCATCGCATATCCTGTTTGGGGAACAACTCTGGGCTGGTGTATGATCTCTTTTTGCCTAATATGGATTCCTATTATAGCTTTAGTTAAAATTATTCAAGCAAAAGGAAACCTCTTACAAGTAAGTGATTGAGTATAACAATAAATTAATATACTACATAATAGCAGTGTACAATTGTTTGCTATCTTTGCTTCATTATGTCATTTAATTACAAATATTAGGAAGGGCTTCAGGCGGGCAAATGAGTTGGCTAGTTTGTTCACCTGTTAGCCGAATTGCAAACATACTGGAATTGGGTCAAATTCTTGTTCAATCAACCCAAAACTCATCCCTAGTCAGCTCTAGTTGGATCATATGAACAGGTTTTCCATTTTATGGCTAAGGCCCCTTTCACACTTATACGACTTGTCCCACGATTTGGGACTGCAAAGTAGCATGACAAGTAGACATGAGCACAACAAAAAAATTTGTTTATTTTCGTTTTGTTTTTTTAGTTTCCGTTGATTCGTAACGATTCGTAAATTCGTAAGTCGTCGGTGTTCGTATTCATAACGATTCGTATTTTCGTAAGAGTTATTTTTTCGTTGATTCATTTTTCCGTTAGTTTAATTATAGTTTATTCGTTTATTCGAAATTCGGACGCATTCGTATTTATTCGTACATTCGTAACATTCGTAGATTCGTAATCGGAGCATAATTCATAATTTTATGTAATGTGTATGCTATTATTGCATTTTAAGAGACACAGAAAATTACGAATCGAAAAAAAAAGTTACGAATGTACGAATTTTTTCGTTCAATCCATTCGAAGCACATTAAGCAACGCCATTGTAAGAGACACGGAAAATTACGAATCGAAAAAAAAAAAAAAAGTTACGAATGTACGAATTTTTTCATTCAATCCATTCGAAGCACGTTAAGCAGCACCATTGTAAGAGACACGGAAAATTACCAATTCAAAAAAAAAAAAAAGAATGGAAGAATTTTTTCGTTAATTTTGATCTTCGTTGTTCCTGTTTTCGTTTTTCGGATTTTCCTCTTTCGTACATTTGTTGTTTCTAATTAGTTTTTTTCGGATTTTCGTTATTTGTTAAAAAATTTTGCGAATCGTTCGTTCATTCGTACGAAAACGAATGAACGAAAATAACGAAACGAATTGACAAGTCATTCCCCATGATTTCCAATGACAGCCATTCATATTAGTATGACTTCAAGTTGATGCCACTTACACAGGCATTCCTTGAAATCACGGCAAAATCACGGCAAAAATCACAGCAAAATCCCAGCCCCGAATCGCGGCAAAATCGCGGTAAAATCGTGCGACTTTGAAGTCGCACAAGCGTGAGGGGGGCCTAAACATGTAAAATCAAGCTGCAGGGAAGCTGTAAAATACAGAGGTAGAGTATACCTTTGTGTCTGTTTACCTGTCAAAATATTTATTCCGCCGGTCTAATGATTCACACACCTCTGGCAGACAGCACAAATTTTGCAAAATGTTACTCCTTGCAGTTAAAGTGATTATTAAAATAATAAACATGTCATAGTTACCTGCTCTGTGCAGTGGTTTTGCACAGAGTGGCCCAGATCCTCCTCTTCTCGGGTCCCACACCGGCGCTCCTGGCTCCTCCCTCCTGTTGGGTGCCCCCACAGCAAGCAGCTTGCTATGGGGGCACCCGAGCCAAGCTGCTGCTCTGTGTGTCCATTCACACACAGACACACGCGAAGCCACAGCTTGGCCCCGCCTCCACCCTATCCCGATTGGCTCACTGGCTGTGATTGACAGCAGTGGGAGCAATTGGCTGATAATATGATCGTTAGTACACAGCTTTCGAGAGCTGATCGTGACAGTTCATGCGGAATTATCCAAAGGGACAAGCACAAAAAATGTTCTTGTACAATAATAGAACAAATTATTTTTGTTTAACCACATCAATACAGGGCAAAAAATCAAGTGAACAAGACTGAGTATGCTCAGAAACGAAAGAATACATTACAATACAATATAATACAATGCATTACATCATCGCAGGAAGTTGCATTCTGTCTTATGCCCCATACACACGATCAGAAATTCTGCCAGCAAAAGACGGATGTGAGCTTTTGGTCAGAAATTTCGACTGTGTGTACGCTCCATCGGACTTTTGCTGGCAGAATTCCAGCCAGCAAAAGATTAAGAGCAGGTTCTCGATTTTTCGGTTGGAAAAAGTTATTTTGTGTGTATGCAAGTCAAGCTTGAGCGGAATTACGTCGGAAAAACCATCCAAGTTTTTTCCGACAGAAAATCTGTGCGCGTGTACGGGGCATTACGAGAATTTTCATAACTTTAAACTATTCATTTTAGAAATGAGACTAGCCTTCAAAAAAAAAAAAAAAAATGGACGATCATTCTCATTCTGTGTACAAGGCATAAGCAACTGAAGATGTAGGAGTGTTTCATTAAAGTGGTTGTAAACCCTTACCACTTTGACCTACAGGTGAGCCTAGATTAAGTCTTACCTGTAGGTCCAAGAAATATCTCCTAGACCTACACGGTTTAGGAGATATTTGCTAAAAGACAGGCGCCGCTGTCTACGGCGCATGCGCCGTAGATAGCGGCGCGCAGGCGCACTGAACACACCGCTTCTAGCGGCGATATGCCGCTAGTGGCGGCTCCCGTGCGCTCCCATGATGTCATCGCGGCTCCGGCCAATCACAGTGTCGGAGCCGCGAGACCCAGAAGTCACTCCGGGATACATGGCAGCGGCAGAGATGAAGAAAGAGGACCACTTCGGGGGCTTCGTTCTCAGGTAAGTTATTCATAATGAGCTAGTATGCTATGCATACTAGCTCATTATGCCTTTGCCTTGCAGGGTTTATTTATAATTTTTTTTTTTTAGATGGCTTAACTTCCTCTTTAAATGTACAGGTTTTATAATACAATAGTACAATAGTTATAAAACAATAGTACCTATGTCACATGACTGAGCTTCTAGTATTGCCAGACCAACAAACAAGCATACTCTAATGCGGCGTACACACGGTCGGAATTTCCGATGGAAACAGTCCGATGGGAGCTTTTCATCGGATTTTCCGACCGTGTGTATGCCCATCGGTCTTTTTCTGTCGAAATTTCCGACGGACTTTGATTGAGAACCTGTTCTCAATTTTTCTGACGGAAAACCTTTCTATTGGATTTTTCGATCGTGTGTATGCAATTCCGACACGCAAAATTCCGACGCATGCTCGGAAACAATTTGACGCATGCTCGGAAGCATTAAACTTCCCTTTTATAGTGATGTCGAACATGTTTTATGCCGCTGTGTTATTGACCGTCGGAATTTGGTGTGATCGTGTGCGCTTGAGTGTAATTCCGACGGAAAAACCGTCACAGTTTTTTCCGACGAGAATTCCGATCGTGTGTACGCGGCATTAGCCCCCGTACACACGACCAGAGATTCCGACCACAAAATCCGTTTTGATTTTTTCAGACGGATTTTGTCCGACACTGGTGTTGCATACACACCGTCGGACAAAGTTGTCGGAAAATCCGATCATTCTGAGCGTGGTGACGGACGACGGAGCTACGTAGAGGCTAGTAGCCAATAGCTTTGGTCTCGTAATTTGATCTGAGCATGTGTGGCACTTTGTCCGTCGGAATTCTCTACACACGATCGGAAAAAGTCTGATCGGATTTTGTTGTCGGAAAATTTGAGAGCAGGATCTCAAATTTTTTCGGTCGAAAATTCTGACGCAAAAAGTCCGATGGAGCCCACACACGGGCGGATTTTCTGACAACATGGTCCAATCGGACATTTTCCGTCAGAATTTCCGACCGTGTGTACGGGGGCTAAAACTTTTACCATTGACCCAAATATAAGTTTGTTTCCCTACTTTACTCCTTTACAGTACATTTACATCTAAATGATAGCATCACTTTGAGCCATATTATGTTAGTTGCTAGCCATTCCGGGTTCGCCCTGCTTATTTTTTTGTATGCAATAGCAATCCAGTTTACAAAAATGCTGGTAAAAGGTAATTAATCAGCTAATAACTTAAATATAACTTATCTTCTATATTCTCATTTTTCTGAAGGCTTGCAGAGCTGCAGACACTTGGGGACCAGCATTAACCCAACATCGTGGAGAGCGATATAAACATATGCCTGGCACTACCACAGAAAAGGACTTTGTAGAGATCCCAACAGTGAACGCAATGATGGCATATGACAATGATGCCTATCTTTGATCTCTCGGTTGTATGCAGGGGCGGACTGACCATTCGGCCACTCGGGCACTTCCCGAGGGCCCCGGGCCACTAGGGGGCCCCATCAGGGTTGCCAGCCTCAGTAAAACCAGGGACAGTATGTAAAAATCTGTTTTTTTTTTTACATCTGTTTCTGAAATGTCCCTTATCGACATCCTTTTGGTCTAAAAATCCAGAGATTATAGCTGCCCCACCTCTCCAGTACCTTCTCAGCCAAAGAAACATGTATGTGTATACTGTGTGTACATGTCTGTGTATACTGTGTGATTTTATACTGTGTGTGTGTATACTGTGTGGCCCCATAATCTGATTGCCTGGGGGCCCCATAATCTCCGATTTCCCGGGGGCCCCATGAGTTGTCAGTCCGCCCCTGGTTGTATGGACTCTCAACAAGTGACTGACAATTGACGTCCTATGTATTTATATAAAATCAGCCAATTATTTAATTCTGTGTATAATAAATGACTAAAGTATAATTATATTTTGTTTCTGTAGTAAATATTTTAAGATAAACACATGTCGGCAACTTGGCATATATTAAAGAAAAAAGCAGAAGATGCATCATCAATGTCTGTTCCTACATTCACCCCCCACTAAAATCACAACTGTCCTCAGTTGTGGAAAAAGGGAATTGGCAAAATACCTCCTTAATTAAGGAGGAAAGACATCTCATATCTAATCAGTTGGGTGGGGAAAGGAAACAAACTTGGAAGTGGGTAACATTGGTATAAAAGTACAAATGACACATACCATTTACATTTGTACAGAGTATACACAGGGCCGGTGCTACCACTAGGCAAACTAGGCAGCCGCCTGGGGCGCCCTGCTGCCGGGGGGCGCCTGGCCACTGGTGTTCCTACTCTCTTCTCTCTGCAGCAAGCAACTAAGTCTCAGCATCAGCAGGCAGCCGCCGCTCCATTCGCAGATTGTGCCAGAGGCGCATCGGCGGTGGAGGACTGTGTCTGTCTCCCGTCTCCCGAATGAATTGAAGCAAGCAAACATTCATTGATGGGCACTGGTAGGCTGCATTGATGGGTGCTGGTGAGACTGCATTAATTGGCGCTGGTAGGTTGCATTTGATGGGCGCTGGTGAGGCTGCATTAATGGGCGCTGGTGAGGCTGCATTGATGGGCGCTGGTGAGGCTGCATACATGGGCACTGGTGAGGCTGCATTGATGGGCACTGGTGAGGCTGCATTGATGGGCGCTGGTGAGGCTGCATTAATGGGTGCTGGTGAGGCTGTATTGATGGGCACTGGTAGGCTGCATTAATGTGTGCTGGTGAGGCTGCATTAATGGGAGTTTATGGAAGCTGGTAGGCTGCATTTGATAGGCACGTCATTAAAAAGGTGGGGTATACAAGGGCATGGCAAAGGGGGTGGGGTCAGGGGTTGAGCCGGGGGGGCGGCAAAATTAGGTTTTGCCTAGGGTGTCAAAAATCCTTGCACCAGCCCTGAGTATACGACCCTTTCTCTATTCCACTGGCCTCTAGAGAGGTCAACTGTGACAGTGAATACACTCTCTGCAAAGGCTTGAGAAGCTGGCATAGCCAACAGGTCTAATTCAAAAAGGTTTTAACTCATGATAAAATGTGTCGCTCTTTGCCAGACAAAAAGGTTCAATTCCATAAGGTTCAATATGGAAATATGTGTATGTACCAATAGCAATCAAAGCATATAGTAGAATAAAGGTGTATCTTATTCTTCTCCAGATAATGATATATCCCACCGGGTGGAAAACCAAGTGAATTGTTAATGAGTTCCACCATACACATGTGCCCTCCACTATAATCAAGCCTCTTACCAGATGGTTGTGATCCCCAATTACAGAGATCAACACACATGAAAAATAAAATGGGATCAGTATGATCCACTGGGTTTCAACATATGATATTCCCCAATACCAATGCCACAACTTTGGATCCAACTCAGACAGCCGCCATAGAGGAAAAGGAACATAGGCCACACATAGCATGAATACTGCTAGTACAAACACCACAAGGTATGATTCAGGACAATAAAAAGCATTCAAACCGAATGGAGCCGGCATCAGCGGGGGTCAAAGACATCACAACTAGTTTTGCATCACAGAGCATCATCAGGGGTACAGGAGCACTATTATTTATGTATATATGTGTTTTCACATCAGTTTTGGTACTCGGGTGATATATATAGGTGCAGATATAGGTGCAGCTCTTTGTTAACTTATTACACTTTAGCGCAGAAACACACTTTTGTTTAAAAAAAAAAAAATTATGAGTACAAGAAGGCTTTAGTTTTTGCACACAGGCCCATTGGTTCCATAAAAGGCCCACTGGTTCCATAAAAGACCCCTGATGTGACATAAAGGATAAACATACATTATGGCAATTTTTTACTTATCAGTTGTTAATACATCTTGTTGGAATTTTAGGGGTTCCTTCTAAAATTCCAAACAGGCATATATCCAGGCATGTGAGGCACATTATGACAATGTTGAGGGAGGAGGGCCTTTTCACTACATTCAGTCCCCAAGAGGATATGGTGGTTTGTAGGGGACTTCTGGAAGCCCCATTTATAAATATACAATACAATGCGAGTGAAAAGCTCTAACATGTGACTCGAAAACCTTATATAAATGTATATATAATAAAATGTATATACAATTATTTAACCACATGCCGACCGCGCTATAGTCTAAAGACGTCTACAGCACGGTCGGCTTATTCTAAGTCCTCCCAGAAACTTGCTCCCGCGCACTCGGGAACATCCGTGACCGCCATGTCCCGAGGACCCGGCGCATCACGCATCACGGATCACGGTAAACAGCCGCTGATAGCGGCCGTTTACCACGTGATCGCTCCGTCAAATGAAGGAGCGATCACATGTACACAAACCGGCGTCACGTCATGACGCCGGTTCCTCCCTCCCCTCTCTGTACCAATCGGTACAGTGAGGGGAGAAGCGGAAAGGGGGAGAGTCGGGACCAGCGCTGTGGGCTGGATGTGTAGTGCCCACAGCGCTGGTCAGTGCCTGCAATACACTGCCACCACTGTGCAATACTCTGCAACCACTGTGCAATGCTCTGCAACCACTGTGCAATGCTCTGCAACCACTGTGCAATACTCTGCAACCCCTGTGCAATGCTCTGCAACCACTGTGCAATGCTCTGCAACCACTGTGCAATACTCTACCAATACTGTGCAACACTGCAATACTCTGCCAATACTTGCCAATACTCTGCCAATACTTGCCAATACTCTGCCAATACTCGCCAATACTCTGCAATAATTTTTAATAGAAACAAAGAATTTTTTATTTTTATTTTTTTTACCGAATTTTCAGTATTTTTTGATTTATAGCGCAAAAAATAAAAAACCCAGCGGTGATCAAATACCACCAAAAGAAAGCTGTATTTGTGTGGAAAAAAAGGACACAAAATTCATTTGGGTACAGTGTTGCATAACTGAGTAATTGTCATTCAAAGTGTGAGAGCACCGAAAGCTGAAAATTGGTCTGGTTAGGAAGAGGGTTTAACTGCCCAGTGGTCAAGTGGTTAAAGGGTACCTCCACTTTCGTGGGGGAAAAAAAATAGCAAATAAAGAGAAAATAAAATAGCATATACATCTGCGACACAAGTCATATTGTAATTGAATGTTCTTAAAAATGACCTTTCCTTTTCAATCTGCAGTGCTGCTATTTTCTGAAAATACAATGCAATATGGCTACCTGGAGGTGTTCTGTATATAGAATGTGTACAGAACGTCCCCCAGAAACATCATATCCTGCTTGTGTGATTGGCTCACTGATCTTCCTAGAAATCTGCACTAAGATACAAGTCAGATTTCAGTCATCCCCTGCAACAAAAATGTCATTTTTGGTGAGATACTCTCAATAGGAAATAACGTCTAAAGGGATGCAGACCCAGCAGCTTTCCTCATGTGTGCCCTGCCGATGCAGCAGCTGATTGATAATTAAGAAACCACTCCCATTAGATTCACTTTCCCACATGGACACAGACAGACAAACACATCGGGATTTCTTCAGAACAACCAAAGGAAGGAGCCTACAACCAAGTATGTTAAAATCCTTGCAATGTACATAGATTACCCAGGAGGGAATGTTTTTTTCTCAACAAAATTGGAGTTACTCTTTAACAAACACTGTATTGGTATAAAATCAATCTGTAGCCATAGGAAAAAGTGTAGAAAAAAACTCCTTACACGGTCGTAAATTCCGACGGTAAAATGTCCGATCGGACCATGTTGTTGGAAAATCCGCCTGTGTGTGGTCTCCATCGGACTTTTTCCTGCTCTCAAATTTTCCGACAACAAAATACGATCAGACTTTTTCTGATCGTGTGTAGAGAATTCCGAGCCAAGCATGCTCAGATCAAATTACGAGACCAAAGCTATTGGTTACTAGCCTCTACGTAGTTCCGTTGTACGTAAAGAACGTCACGGCGTTCAGAATGATTGGATTTTCCGACAACTTTGTCCAACCGCGTGTATGCAACACCAGTGTCGGACAAAGTACGCCGGAAAAAATCTGACGGCTTTTATGGTCGGAATTTCCAACCGTGTGTAAGAGAAATTATAAAAAACATCAGAATCTGACAAACAAGTGATGGCGGGTGGGTAGGGATGGGATCAGTAAGAAGCAGAGGTGGTGGAGGACTTGGGATGGATCGATTGCACTGCAATTCGAATCGTCAGACAGTCACTTACATGAATGCCTCCAGGGATGCCTTTCCTCATGGGGAGAGAGACCCTCCCCTTCACTCAATTGGTGTCAGCTGGTCAGCTGACTTCATTTTTCAGTGTCCGCCCCGCCTCCCTACATTCTCTCTCTCTCTGGAGAGGTGGGGTGGTCCAGACAGTCTCTCTGATTCTCAGCCTCTTCTCAGCTCAGCGGGCGAAAGCCCCTCTCCCCGCGGCGGAACGAACGACCAGGCAGCGCGGCCACGGTGGCCTCCCGGGAGGTAGATGTAATTGCGGTAACGCCGCCCAAGTAATGGGAACTGCGTTACCATGAGGGGAAGAGTAATCAGTTAGATTACTCGTTACCCTCTAAAGTAACCACGTTAAGTAACTCCGTTTATTTTAACTGAGTTACTTACATCACTGGTGGTAGCAACCATTTTAGATGAAAACGGATAGTTGTGATAACTGATACTTGGTAGACTACTGATTCCAGCAAGTCCGGTGCAAATCCTCCCAACCCTCCTGGCTACAGCGACTTGACTTCAAAAACACCACAGTCTCTCCCTCTGGCTCCACATGCAATCCTGGCATGTCTCCCCCCGCGAGGGGTCCCAGTCACGGAGCGAAGGCCGCCCAGCAACATGGTCAGTTTGACTAGCCCCACAGACCCGCTTGGTCTGGGGCAAAAGATCCATCTGTTCCCGAGTCTTGGAACCGGCTGGTCTGAGGCGCAGTAACTGAGGGAGGATTCAAGGTGTCCGGGTGCGCTCTCAACTTGAAGGGGCATCGCAGCTTGTGTAAGCGATCGGGGGAGGACTCTTCGGAGGAGGGCCAACAAGCTGGCATCCCAAGAAGTGCCTGGTTGCTGGGTTGTCAAGGACACTGACGAATCAATGCTTTCCCAGTACTGCCGAGGAGACAGAGAACGTTCCAGGTACTACTACTGAGGAAAGGTTCCTGCTCCAATTTGATTGCAACTTTTCTTCAAGGTCAGAGACTTTGCAAGTTCCGAATTCAAGTGCTGACTGCCATAAACTCTGGCTAGAGATTTGTTCAGCTTTGAAGCGCCCAGCTGCGAGTGGCTACTCTCTGGGTGTGCGTTATAGACTTCCTAATAGTCCGCAGTTCAAGGTGCCTGAGTTTCTTCACCCTTGCCCTCTGTTCGCACATGAGACTGTGTCTGTTGGATGTTACACCTGCAAATAAAAACCTTTTCAAAGGACTTTTATGGTGTCAGCGTCCAAAGTCGTTGGGTACTAACTCTGGGAACCCCTAGACCTGGAAGAACAAGCCAAGCGGAGGTAACCGGTAAGCCCAAAAGTCAAGGCCACCCCATTGAGGGTTATGGCCGCTAAACATGAAAATGAAGATAATGTATAGGAGAAAGAAGAAAGAGGATGATGTCTGCATAAATTGCTCATTAATTTATCACCCATTTGCTGTTCTTCAGTTGATCTTTAAAATGTTTGTTTATTTTTTAAAATTGGTTGGTACATTGAACGATCATATTGTAACTTGCATTTGCAGAATTAGAATGCTGTCTTTGTTCCATATTTATCCTTTGAAGTGTGAAAGGATTGATCCCCCTAATGAATCAGCCTTCTTTTACGCACAATAAATATTTACAATTGGTTTACTACCACTGGGCTCTACTGTTATTGCTGTTAAAAAGCCCTTCCAAATCCTTTCCTAACAATGTGAATAGTGTAGTATCAATCAATAGGAGAAAGTAATATGATTGTTCGTCGCTGCTTAAGATGGTCACAGCGAGTCTTTTGAATTTTGAAAACCCATCCTATTTGTCTAAAAGTTTTTTTCCTCCGAACATTGTCACACATTAACCACCTCAGACCAGGAGGATTAACCCCCTTCCTGACCGGGCCATTTTTTGCAGTACGGCACTGTGTTGCTTTAACTGACAATTGCGCGGTCGTGCGACGCTGTACCCAAACAAAATTTACGTCCTTTTTTCCCCACAAATAAAGCTTTCTTTTGGTGGTATTTGATCACCTCTGCGGTTTTAATTTTTTGCGCTATAAACAACAAAATAGCAACAATTTTGAAAAATATTCAATATTTTTTACTATAATAAATATCCCCAATTATTTAAAAAAAAAAGAAAATGTCTTCCTCAGTTTAGGCCGCTATATATTCTACATATTTTTGGTAAAAAAAATTGCAATAAGAGTTGATTGGTTTGCGTAAGTTATAGCATCTACAAAATAGGGGATAGATTTATGGCATTTTTATTTATTTATTTTTTTTACTAGTAATGGCGGCGATCTGCCATTTTTATCAGTACTGCGACATTGCGGCGGACAGATCGGACACTTTTGACACTTTTTTGGGACCACTGACATTTATACAGCAATCAGAGCAAAAAATAGCCACTGATTACTGTATAAATGTCACTGGCAGAGAAGGTGTAAACACTAGGGGGCGATCAAGCTGTTAAATGTGTTCTCTCAGCGTGTTCTAACTGTAGGGCGATGGGACTGCCTGGGGGAGGAGACAGATCGGTGTTCCTATATACTAGGAACACACGATCTGTCTCCTCTCCCCTGCCAGAACGTGGATTTATGTGTTCGCACACACAGATCGTCATTCTGTCTCTGTCAGATGCAATCGCGGGTGCCCAGCAGACATCGCGGCCATGCCCCCTATACCCCTTAAAGTGGCTGCCGTACAGCTACAGCGATTCGCGCAAGCGGCGGGGCGGGCGGCAAACAGTTAAACAGGGACATCCTGTCCTACTGTATTCCCACATGGCAAGTTGTAATACAAAAATGTAAATGGCTTATTTGATAATATGGTGCATAGAGCAATGATTTATGAAACCTGCCTTGAATAATCTTACTTATGTAAATAGTTGTTGCTGAAAAAAAGCTTATTTCTGACAAATTTCTAAAGTTTATTCCTGGTAGATGCGCTTTAGATTATGTCAAAATTTGACATGCGGGCAGAAGCGGGTGCATGGATACGAATATACAGGCTGTGCATTCAGATCCATTCATCCACTCTTACCCGCATGCAGTGGTGGCTGGTACTCAATATAACGCCACACATAATGCCGCCAAAAGACTCCCTGGCCAATCAGGTCTCAGGACCCGCTTCCTGATTGGCCCGGGGGGAGAAGCAGGAAGACATTAGCGAATATTAATTTCACACAACAATGCTCTGTGCCCTGAGCCCACCCTTTTTTGAAGCCAATTAGAGCCTCAGGCTCTAATCATGTGCTTCAAAAAAGAAAAAAAGAAACATGAAATCCCTGCATGTAAATTAGGGGCCAGGAGCATGGATTAGGGTGGCAGGCCCCTAATGGAGCGGCTACCACTGTCCACATGTCATACTTTGACATGCTAGTGTGTCAGTGCAGCTGCTGCATCCACTTCTATGGGCTGCCTGCACGCAGCTCCGAGTTGGATGCACATGCATCTGCCAGCGGCTCTGCACAGAGGACGGGCTAAATCGCCCATCTGAATGAGTCTTAAAAGTGCGTAATTACAAATCAAAACAAAACATTTTTTTCACTTGATTTTTCTGCCATCTCCAGGCAGCAAGATCCAGCATACATAGTAATATTTTATCAATTGAAACATTTTATTGACTGTTTTCAGGTTACAATGTAACAAGAACACAAAACGTCAAATGTTTCCACCACAAATCATATACAGTGTACAAAGAGTGTTAACCGCTTAAGGACCTCCTCCTGCACATTTACGTCGGCAGAATGGCACGGCTGGGCACATCAACGTACAGGTACATTGCTCTTTAAGTGCCCAGCCGCTGGTGGTGCGCTCGCGACCCGGTCCTGAGCTCCGTGACCATGGCCGCGGGACCCGATCGCCGCTGGTGTCCCGCAATTCGGTCACAGAGCTGAAGAACGGGGAGAGGTATGTGTAAACAAACCTCTCCCCGTTCTTCCTAGTCAGACTGTCACTGATCGTCTGTTCCCTGTCATCAGGAAAGCCGATCAGTGATGTCGAATGCCAGGCCACGCCCCCTACTGTAAAAAAAACACACGTCACACTTAACCCCTCTCCGCCCCCTAGTGGTTAACCCCTGCACTGCCAGTGTCATTTACACAGGAATCAGTGCATTTAAATAGCACTGATTGCTGTATAAATGACAATGGTCCCAAAAATGTGTCAAAAATGTCCGATGTGTCCGCCATAATGTCGCAGTCACAATAAAAATCGCTGATCGCCGCCATTACTAGTAAAAAAAAAAAAATATTAAATAAAAATGCTATAAAACTATTCCCTATTTTGTAAACACTATAACTTTTGCGTAAACCAATCAATAATCGCCAATTGTTTTTTTTTTTACAAAAAATATGTAGAAGAATACGTATCAGCCTAAACTGAGGAAAAAAAATGTTTTATATATTTTTTGGGGATATTTACTATAGCAAAAAGTAAAAAATATTGAATTTTTTTTCAAAATTGTTGCTCTATTTTTGTTTATAGCGCAAAAAATGAAAAACGCAGGGGCGATCAAATACCACCAAAAGAAAGCTCTATTTGTGGGAAAAAAAAGGACGTCAATTTTGTTTGGGAGCCACGTCGCACGACCGCGCAATTGTCAGTTAAAGCGACGCAGTGCCGAATCGCAAAAAAGGGCCTGGTCCTTTGGCTGCAAATTGGTCCGGGGCTGTGCAGAAGGCCTTATAGTGTTTCTTGTAATAAAGGCTCTTTGTGAAATCTCTTCAATGATTAATCATGTTTTCAACAAGTAGTAATCCAAACCTCTACCCTAAAAGCCTCTAATCTCTACATTTACTAACCTAATCCCTAACCAATAGCCTTTCTGTATATTCACCTCTTCCTGAACTGGAAGCCTCTGCTCTGCTACTAAAAGCTTTCCATACCATTTCCACAGCACCTTAAAGTGGTTGTAAACCCTTACAAACCACTTTGACCTGCAGCTAAGCCTAGATTAAGGCTTACCTGTAGGTCCAAGAAATATCTCCTAAACCTACACGGTTTAGGAGATATTTGCAAAAAGACAGGCATGCGCCGTAGACAGCTGCGCACAGGCGCACTGAGCGTGGCGCTGCTAACGGTTATATGCCGCGAGTGGCGGCCCCCGTGCGCATGCGCGGGAGCGACGTCATCGCGGCTCCGGCAAATCACAGCGCCGGAGCCGCGATACCCACAAAGAAGATGGAGGCTCCGTACACAAGGGGACAGCGGTGACTACGCAACGAACGTCACCACGTTTGGAACGATTGGATTTTCCGACAACTTTGACCGACCGTGTGTGCCCAACACCACTTTCGGACAAAATCCGTCGGATTTTGTGGTCGGAATTTCCGACCGTGTGTATGGGGGCTTAGGGTAACTGTTAATTAGTTTGAAGTGAGACGATAGGGTGGGACACTGCTTTGTGCTGAGAGTTGCATATCTAACACTACCAGTACCAAAAGAAAAAAAGTTATCAGGTAATACAGAACTTGCTAAGATTAGTGACCAGTTATATGTGACAAAATATTGAGATATTTTCCCCATACAGTCCACTAAAATGTAGCAGTACTGTCCAATAATTTTTTTTCAGACTGTCTTCAATAGGGCTACACTATGTAACAATGCAAGTGTTTCCAGCTGGCCATAGATGATTATTTTTACTATTAGTTTCATTCAGCCTGTGGGCTAATGAAAATAAATGAACAGATCCCTTCATCCACACAAGTGAGGTGGATGGAGGAATCCTCATTGCTATGACATTGTATTCTGGCAGCAGGACTTTCAACTGTCAGAATATACTGATCAGCGGCTGTAGCCAATTGGCTGCAGCTGGATGATTGAGAAACATTTTCTAAGCCCCTTTGACAAAAGTCGATGTAAAGATTGAATTCTGTCAAGCAGACACGGCCACAGATGAATGGAAATTCGGACTGTCCCTGCTGAGCTGGCAGAATTTTGATCCATCTATGGCCAAGTTAACGCTTTACTTGATAATGCTGCACAAATTTAACTAATTACGCTACAGGATAAATTGCCTGTAATTTATTCTGCCAATGATATCCCTTCACACAGTACAGAAATGACATATTAGATCTATTAATTAATGAATGGATATAATATGAAATCAGTAGACAGGGAAAATGTGGTTATTTGATGCCAGCAACTACCGTATATACTCGAGTATAAGCCGACCCGAATATAAGCCGAGGCACCTAATTTTACCACAAAAAAATGGGAAAACGTATTGACTCGAGTATAAGCCTAGGGTGGGAAATACGCAGCTACTGTAAGTGGAAAAGAGGGTCAACAATGCCCATTTGCATGCCTTATTGTGCCCATTTGCAGCCATAGGTCGCTGAACTTCAAACTTGGTAGTTAAGGGTTCCTAGATGCCCCCTAGCTGCAGCGAAAGTTTGGGGTCTCTGGACCCAAAGGGTACCGAAATGACATTGCTGCAGATGGACACAGTTGACCGAATTTGAGGCCCTGTATCTCGGGGCCACTTGGTGCTAGGAGCCCCAAATTTGGATATGTTGGTTCCACTGGGTTTGAACACCAAATTTGGGGTTCCTAGCACCAAGTGGCCCCAAGATCGGGTCGGAAAATGTCAAGCACCTTTCTGCAGCAGAGAATGACATTTTCCGAACCGATTTTGGGGCCCCGTATCTCGGGGGCCACTTGGTGCTAGGAACCCCAAATTTTGATATGTTCTAGTGTCCCAAAAGTCCAAAGTCGGGTCGAAAAAATGTCATTCTCTGCTGCAGAAAAGTGCTTGACTCGAGTATAAGCCGAGGGGGGCACTTTCAGCACAAAAAAATTTGCTGAAAAACTCGGCTTATACTCGAGTATATATGGTAATTTTGGACATTATCAAACCACTTTCATTACCCATGTGGGGTAAACTAGACATTCTGCACAAAGTGAATATAGGCAAATCTGCAAATATCTGACCACCAAGCAGCTCAATTACACAAACTGTTTTTTTATGGTTCAGTAGAGCTTCAATTAAAAGACAAATGCATTAAATGATGTGGTAATGAATACAAGGCTGTAATAATCTGTTTCTTCTATATCTGCTGTGCTGTAAACTCATAACACTTGGCCTAACTTTAAAATTTGGCCCAAGCCATTTTTTTGTTGTTTTTAGATGAGTGAAGAAGGGTTAGAGCTTGTGTCGGGCTTTAATTGCTTGCTGTATGTGTTCTAAAGAAAAAATTTGGAAAAACTGCCCTCAGAGAGTGAAAATAGCTGCTGTCACCTCACTAGACATAAATAGTGCACAAGTAAAAGACATAAATCATATTGCAGTGCTAAAAAAAATAACAATGCGTGCGCCCGGCGCCATCTTTGATGGCCATTGAGTACGCATACCGGTAAATAGATTGTGTTTTTTTTTATGATTAAAACAATAAACGGATGATTTTCATTGGAGGGTAATTTTATATACATGCAGTAACCAGACAATGTGCCCACACCCCAGATGATGTCAAGCATGATGAAACGCGTTGGGTGGAGCTTGTGTCTGTGATGTTATTGCGTTTTTGATCCAGGACTTGTAAGTGTTTAGTACATTTTGATAAAAGATTTAAGTAATGGTTTTACACTATGTGTGAATGCTTGGTATTCCTTTGCATATATCCATGAGATGGGAGGTTGACCTGTGAGTGTGGTGACCATCTACCCTGACCTGGAGTACTGGGAGATCTGCAAGATCTCCTACGGTTGGATTGAGCTGGTCTTGGAAAGATTGGGAGTATTTAACAATTTTGTTGACTAAATACCAATAGTACTGATTGACTCAATTGTATATGAGTCCACTTGCTCTGGTAAGCTTGCTGGCTACACATTTGGCGGTGGATCACAGATAACTGTTCAAGGGGACAGCGGTGACTATGCAACGAACGTCACGACATTTGGAATGATCGTATTTTCCGACAACTTTGTCCGACCGTGTAAATGCAACACCAGTTTCGGACAAAATCCGTCTGAAAAAAATCGGACGGATTTTGTGGTCGGAATTTCCAACCGTGTGTACGGGGGCTTAAACTTTTCACAAACAGGCTTGTTGGTATAGATTTGCTCCATCAGCACATGCAGCCAATTGACTGCAGCGCTTGTCAGTGTATAGTGATGGTGGGGGAGTCTCGATTTCACAATAAAATGACACAGGAGGGAAGATGTTTGTGACAGACCTAGCCGGGACAGAGGCTGTTGGAGGGGACGTAATGCAAGCCTCTTGCCTTGCGATTATGGGCCCTGGCATTTGGGGGAACGGTGCTGTTTGTGAGCTGTATGCCTGGGGACCCCTGAGCTGGTTTTACTTGGATTCAGGTCCATGCTGGCCCCCCAAGACACATAGACTCTGGACATGTCAGATGCTAATATCATCAACTCCAGCCACCTGTCTGTTGTCTTGTATAATGCAAATGAGTAGTCTGGCTTGACACAGATTCTAAAGAGTATTCCACCTATTGTTGTATGTGCTAATTAAGGAAGGAGTCCAGTGTTGATTTAGATAATTAGCTCATGCTAATTAGGTTAGGTTTTTAGTCATCCGGCTGTATATATGTGTGTGACATCTCAAATAAAAGCTATTACTGATGTACTCCAAGACTGGTGTTGTCTAGTTCTTGGGGGCTCCTATAGCCAGATCCATTGGACTCCTGTTCCAGGACTTAGGAAGCGGTATACTGAAGGAAGCTTCCGTCACATTTCTCATCCACCTTGAAAATGTGGATAGGGAAATCGGGTTCATTTTTTTTTTATTTCATTCACCTGTCTGGAAAAAAACTCAACCACGTATGGTAAGCTTTAAACTTGGATCATATTCATAAAGAATAATTACCACATCATGCTGAAAGAGCCACTCACTTAAGGCGGGGCTGCACTTGCCACAGCCATATAATCGAGCTCTTCAAGGGACACTTAGTACTTAGAATTGTTTCAGAGTATGAGCTGCAGAGTTTCTAAGTCGCCTTAATAATTCACTTTAAATATTTGCAGAGCCATGAATGTTGTTCAATCTTATTGTGGACTAGGTGTACTGTAGTATCCTCATCGAGTATTCACAAGAAGTCAATTGTTACGCACCTTAATTATATGCTACCTGTCTTGTTTAACCTTACATCACTCCATCACAGTACAACACAGAGGTTACAACAAGGGACTTGCTAACTACTTAAAACGAGGACATGGGAAATTTAGCGCTACCAGGATTTTTAAAATGCTGTAGGAAAAAAGCAACGGAAACTAATGTAAGTTATTTTCAAATCATTTATTTGTCTATGCATTCTTTTAGAGCATTTATTAGGATTTGTCTAACCAGTGTAAAGATTGTATCTTTCTATGCTATGTGATTTATAAATATGACCTTCCTTCCCTCACTCCTTTGCTAGGATTAGAAGGAAAAAAAAAAAGTTTTCAAACTTGATTTATGAAGGGAGCTTTGTGTTATAGTGTGTTATATTTATTTGGAACAAATATTTAACACATATTACTGTACCATTGCTATATGAATTAAATGTACTAATGGAATCATTTTGTTTATTTTTATTTTTTTATTTTTCTTTTTATTGAAATTTTTTCTTTGATAGTACAGAACAGGGCCATAGGGGCATACCCCGGCCAACCGGTGCACATAGTCATGTGCATAACATATACTAATGGAATCATTTTTTTTATTTTTATTTTTTATTTCTTTTTATTGAAATTTTTTCTTTGATAGTACAGAACAGGGCCATAGGGGCATACCCCGGCCAACCGGTGCACATAGTCATGTGCATAACACATACTAATGGAATAATTTTTTTTATTTTTATTTTTTATTTCTTTTTATTGAAATTTTTTCTTTGATAGTACAGAACAGGGCCATTGGGGCATACCCCAGCCAACCGGTGCACATAGTCATGTGTATAACATATACTAATGGAATCATTTGAAAAGAAAACCATATGCTACTATATGAGGAAAATGTACATTTCTTCAATAGAATATAATAAAAATCTGGAACTTGGAGGGTTGGGATTCAGTGCGTAGCAACATTCAGTTCTTTACTTTATGATTATGAGGTGTTTTTGTTGCTGGGCAGATTTCAATTAAAGTCCTTAACTGTTTTTTTTTTTTTTTAATTGGTCATAGATAATCTTTTTCTAAACGGTCACCGTAATGGTAATAGGGTGATGTAATACTTTTGGAGAGCCATAAAATTGATTTATGCCATTGACTATAACAAATACAGGGGGTCCCCGGGTTACAAACAAGATAGGGACTGTAGGTTTGTTGAATCTGTTTGTAAGTTGAATCTGTTTGTAAGTCGGAACAGGTACATTTTTTAAGTGTAGCTCCAGCCAAAAAAATCTATTTTTAAGTTTTTAGATAACATAGAGAAGGGTTATCACCCCTGTAACATTTGTTTTGCTGTCTGTGCCCCTGTTCAGAAGATTTCACCTCACCTTCTGTCCCAATGACAATTGGATTTAGAAAATTTTGGGTTGTTAGGGAAGCATGGACTGGTGATAAAGCATCAGTGGAGCCACCTTTTTCCCATATTAATTCTTACAGGAGTGAATTTCCCTTCCTAGGGGTGGATTTCCACTCACTTCCTGTTGTCTCCCTCCGTTTGTAAGTAGGAGTCATTTGTAAGTCGGATGTTTATAAGTGTAGCTGGGAGTCGATCTGTTTCTGTGATCATAGCTGTTAGGAATATGCATGACATAAATCTGCTACAGGCATACCCCACTTTTAAGTACGCAATGGGGTTTATTTACTAAAGCTGGAAAGTGCAAAATCAGGCTCACTTCTGCATAGAAACCAATGAACTTCCAGGTTGTATTACAAAAGCTTAATTGAACAAGCTGGCGTTAGAAGCTCATTGGTTTCTATGTAGAAGTGAGCCTGATTTTGCACTTTCCAGCTTTAGTAAATAAACCCCATTGTGTACTTAAAAGTGGGGTATGCCTGTATTAAATTGAGCTTGCCCAATTATAAACTATAGGGTCAATTTTCTAAAGGGATTTTTTTTGTTCACTTTGTAAATTGTATGTACACTTAGCTTGTGTTTACATTTAAGTTGTGTTCACTTCAATCATCCAATCATGTACAAGAAAAATCCTTGGTAGCGGAAACTGGTAATCATATATACACACCCATGCTGCACCTAAAATTAGTAGAAACTAATATGTGATGAAAAAATATATATAAAGGGTGCAAAAGGGCAAAATAAAACAAATATCTAATTAATAAATTACAGTGTTAACTTAATTAGTAAAGTGTACAAATTAGAAGGCCTGAAATTGTCGGTTTCCTGTGCGAGATACCCACCCTCCCTTCCCCTTTCTAGGGCATTTCTCAAGTATTCTTACTCCTCAACAGAATACTCATTTCACATCATTTCATAGCTACTCTCATTTCATCACTTCTTATCTAGGGTATGCCCCCTTATTTTGGTGTACCATATGATAGACCAAGGCACACTTTCAGGTCCATTTCATGTTGGTAAGTTTGTGTTATACCTGTATGTCATCTTTTTTTTTTTTTTTACCTGCATCCCGTATGTCATCTTTACTCGTATCGGCCATAGGGCTCTAGACCATAAATAAGTAAACCATCAAAAATTTCCATAATAAACTTATGTGATCAAATCTTCTTGTGTATAGCAGAATCTTGCTCATAAAGGTGCTTCATAAATATAATAAAATGCGCTCACCAGTGACTACAAAGCATGATTTTTTTTAGAGAGAAATACGATTCAATGTTATACCTCCTTCAAGTATCTCATTCCGATCAAACGATCATGTGTAGGGGAAGCTGAATCCCAATCCAATATACAGATTTTAAATGTAGGTATCTTCACCTTATGTATTCTCCACTGCTCTACACATGATTGTTTATTCGGAATGAGATTGATGGTTTACTTATTTGTGCACTTTACTAATTAAATTATTTTGCCCTGTTGCGCCCTTTCTATATATTTTTTTTACATCTATACTGAATAATTAAAGTGAATATTTACAAAATTTTCTTGCTTTTGTTTTCAGTATTTTTCTTTGTAATTATGTCATTAATTTAATATGCTTCAAGATAATTTTTTTCTTTTTTCAGGATAACACAAGTGTGAAAAGTACAAATGAAAATCCAGAACGAGAGTTTTGGTCTAGCAAAACAGATTACTTACTGTCTTTGGTGGGGTACGCTGTAGGACTGGGAAATGTCTGGAGATTTCCATATCTGGCGTACAAACATGGCGGAGGTACTGTAAAGAATACACTGTCAAATACCATGACTGAGCATAGGATCTTGGTTTTTTGGTAGATCATAAGCTCAATAATAACATGCAATGCCAAGCTGCGGCTTCCAAAGCGAGCAAAGTCCTTTCTTGTATTAAGAGAGGTATGGACGTGCCTCTTTCATGGGACGGTGGTCCCATGGAAGCAGTACAAAGCCTCATTGATTCCAATTTTGTTAAATGAAGCTAAGAATTTAATCCCGAGGAAATGGAGGGAGGAGGGGAGCCCGACGACCCATGATTGGATTATTGCCGTAAATTCGGTTCAAAGGGTGGAAAATTCGGAAGGGATAAAGGAGGGAGAGGAAGCAGAGACTGTAGGGAAAGATAAATGGTCAGACTGGAACAAGTTTAAAGATTCTTGGAGATTCCTAACTGAGATTACAAGATAGAAAGTCCTGCCCGCGTTGTGTGTCGGGAGTATTGGGTCAAAATTGGGAAATAAAGTTGTCATAGACCTCTCTGAATGATAAGTAAGAAAGGGGGAGGGGGGTGGAAGGGGTAAAGTACGTTTAATGCGATGGAAATATTTGTAAAAATTTCTTTCTTGATGTTGTACTGGAAAATTTATATTAAATAAAGAATTTAAAAAAAAAGAGAGGTATGGACTCCAGAGAGAGAGATATATCATTTTGCCCCCCTGTACAATCATTAGTAAGACCTCATCTGGAATATGCAGTTCAGTTTTGGGCACCAGTTCTCAAAAAGGATATCAGGGAACTGGAGAAAGTGCAGAGAAGGGCAACCAAACTGATAAGAGGCATGGAGGAGCTCAGCTATGAGGAAAGATTAGAGGAACTGAATTTATTCACTCTTGAGAAGAGGAGAATAAGGGGGGATATGATCAACATGTATAAATATATAAGTGGTCCATATAGTGAACTTGGTGTTGAGTTATTCACTTTACAGTCAACACAGAGGACAAGGGGGCACTCTTTACGTCTGGAGGAAAAGAGATTTCATCTCCAAATACGGAAAGGTTTCTTCACAGTAAGAGCTGTGAAAATGTGGAATAGACTCCCTGCAGAGGTGGTTCTGGCCAGCTCAGTAGATTGCTTTAAGAAAGGCCTGGATACTTTCCTAAATGTACAGAATATATCTGGGTACCAACCTTTATAGGTAAAGTTGATCTGGGGAAAATACGATTGCCTCTCGGGGGATCAGGAAGGAATTTTTTACCCTGCTTTAGCAAATTGGAGCATGCTCTGCTGGGGTTTTTTTTGCCTTCCTCTGGATCAACTGTGGGTATAGAATGGGGTATATGGGATTGTATGATATTATTATTATTTTTTTTTAATTTTTTATTTGTGGTTGAACTGGATGGACTTGTGTCTTTGTTCAACCTAACTAACTATGTAACTATGAGCAAATAGGTGTGACATTTGTTTAAAAGTAAAAAAAACTATGCACATTAAAAATTGCCTGAAAAACTATGAAAACACGAGTCAATTAGGGACAATTTTTGTGAAATGTATTCAATAAGCATTTTCAGTTTTTTTATCCAGAGGGGTCCTTTTATTTTTTTCACACATCACACCTAAAGAATGAGAATGAGCCATTGAATTTTCCCCTTGTGTCTGATATTTGCTTTAATACATAAACCTCAGAGTAAACAGGTAGGATCAATGGCTTTCCATCTTCCTTGTAAGGGTCATTGTATTAAACTTTTCTTGTTTTCCTGTTTGCCTTTATTTGGCTACAAAATAATTTTCTAAAATACATAGTCATCACTGCTGTTTTGGTTTCATGCCTCCTATATCTACTTCTTAACCCCCTAATTACTTTGCACTTAACCCCCCCTCGTGACCAGACCAATTTTCAGCTTTTGGCGCTGACGCACTTTGAATGACAATTGCGCGGTCATACAACACTGTACCCAAATTAAATTTTTATCATTTTTTTCCCACAAATAGAGCTTTCTTTTGGTGGTATTTAATCACAGCTGGGGTTTTTATTTTTTGCTAAACAAACAAAAAAAGCTGGAAAAAAAAAAAAAAAAATCATGTTTAATAGTTTGTTATAAAATTTTGCAAACAGGTAATTTTTCTGCTTCATTGATATGCGCTGATGAGGCGGCACAGGTGGGCACTGATAGGCTGCACTGGTGGGCACTGATAGGCTGCACTGGTGGGGACAGATAAGTCGGTACTGATGGGGACAGCAAAGATGGCACTCATGGACACGGATGGGTGGCACGGATGGGTGGCACGGATGGGTAGCACTGATGGGTGGCACCAATGGGCACTGATGGATGACACTGATGGGCACTGATGGGTGGCACTGATGGGCACTGATGGGCACTGATAGGTGGCACTTATGGGCACTGATGGGCACTGGTAGGTGACACAGATGAGCACTGGTAGGTGACACAGATGAGCACTGGCAGGTGACACAGATGTGCAGCACTGGCACTGTGGGCACTGAGAGATGGCACTGTGGGCACTGAGAGATGGCACTGTGAGCACTGAAAGATGGCACTGTGGGCACTGAGAGATGGCAGTGTGGGCACTGGTAGGCGGCACTTTAATGGGGCAAAGGTGGGCACAATTGATTGGGCACATTGCAGTGAGAGGGACTGATGTCCCTCTCACTGCCGCCGGTGAGATTACCGGCTCTGTTATTATCACATGATCAGCTGTCATTGGCTGACAGCTGATCACGTGGTAAGGGGTCGGGATCGACCCCTTACTCGGATCTGTGATCCAGCGAGTCTCACAGACTCGCTGATCACATAGCGCGCCGCGCGCGCCCTTCAGACAGCTCGTGGCCGGGACGACATCAATAGACGTCGTCCCGACACAATAGATCCGCGCTGTAGCCGTCATTTGGCTATAGCGCGGATCTCAGGTAGTTGAACGGCGTAAAAAAAAATCAAACCTGGCCCAAAACTATTAAAAAATGGCCCATTTAAATTCAGAATGTAGACCATAAAGTAGAATTTCAGGTTTCATTTCACTTACTGTAAAACTGTTCATTTGGGCCAAGCTGGCCCAAACTAGCTATTTCCATTACAGAACGATGTGGCCTCTGCAGGTGCTGTAATGAACTGTAGTAGCATGAACTACAGTAAGCGGCGCTTTGTTCCAGCAGCAGTACAGGCGACTTCCTGTCTGCTTCAGATAATTAAAGAGAGTCAGGCTAAGTTATTTTCCAACAATTAGGAGAAGCCTTGTATTTGAATCAATGAGAAGAAGGCTTCCTCTGATTGGCCAAGGTGTTGAGGAGAGCAGATGATGTCATGATTTCCAACTTGCTACAATGTCTTAAAGCAGGAGTAGGCAACCTTAAGGCCCCTTTCACACTTATACGACTTGTCCCACGATTTGGGACTGCAAAGTGGCATGACAAGTCGTTCCCCATGATTTCCAATGACAGCCATTCATATTAGTACCACTTCAAGTCATTCCGACTTCATAGTCCCTGCACTACTCTGGTCCGATTTTGATGCCACTTACACAGCCATTCCTTGAAATCGCTGCAAAATCGCGGCAAAACTCGCGGCAAAATCGCGGTGAAGTCGCACAAGTGTGAAAGGGGCCCTAAGCAGTGGAGATCTACCTGAACAACATGGGAGAAGTCGAAGATTACCAAGCACAGTGGCGCATCCTCACACCTGATTTAAATGTCTAATTGCTGTAATCCTGTGTCGCAATTGCATGACAATCATCAGGTGGTGAGGAGGCAACACATCGTCTCCTCACCACCTGTCAAATACACTCAGATTGTTTTTCAGTGCCTGCTTCTAGTAAAGTTGGGGGGTGGTAAAACCCCACGGTTGAGTCGCGGTTCAGTGTGAAAGCAGCCCTATACTATTATGCCCAGTGTATTGCTTCACACTGACCTGAAGATCTCTTCTTTCCACTCTGCCAGCCGGGATTAGAGGCGTAGTGTAGTTGGTATCACTCCGCATGGGACAGGAGCTGGCACTACAAAGCAGGCATCAGCTAATGTGGCTCTTGCTTCCTACTACAGCTCCAATTTCTATTTGATGCTCTGAAATTGTGGGTCAGCAAGCACAGACCGTGATCTACCAGTCACCTGTCCGCAATCTACTGGTAGATCACAATCTACAGGTTGCTGACCCCCGTCTTAAAGCGGTGTACCACCCGCAAAAAAAAATTATTTAAAAGTCAGCAGCTATAAACACTGTAGCTGCTGAATTTTAATAAGGACACTTATGGGAGCCCGCAATGTCGCCCCCCCCCCCCCCCGAGGCCAATCCGTCCATCGGATCGGGTGCAGGCGCCGCCATTCTAACTAAGGGTAACCGGCAGTGGAGCCCCGCAGCTTCACTGCCATTTCCTACTGCGCATGCGTGAGTCGCGCGGCGCTTTGTGAATGGCTTCTGGGACGACACACACAGGTCCCAGAAGACAGCGGGGGGCTCGCCGCACAAAAGGGTATGACGTTCTGCACCTGGGTCCGGATGGATCGAAAGTACACTATGTACTTCATAAAAAGTGCCATCTATCAACGCCCATCAGTGCTGCCTATCAGTGACACTTATCAGTGCCCTTCAGTGCCAACTATAAGAGCCCATCAGTGCTGCCTATCAGTGCCCATCAGTGACACCTATCAGTGCAGCCTCATCCATGACTCCTCATCGGTGCCCACTAGTGCCGCCTATCAGTGCCACCTATCAGTGCCCCTCAGTGCTGCCTCATCAGTGCCACCTCCTCAGTGCCCATCATTGCAGCCTATCAGTTTCCATCAGTGCAGCCTCATCAGTGCACATCAGTGAAGGAAAAAAATTACCGTTTGCAAATTTTATAACAAACTATGAAAATATATATATATATATATATTTTTTTTTAATTTTCAGTCTTTTTTCATTTGTTTAGCAAAAAAAAATAAAAAACTCAGTGGTGATTAAATACCACCAAGAGAAAGCTCTATTTTTAAAAAAAAATTAATTTGTGTACAGTGTTACATGACTGCGCAAATGTGCAAATGCAACAGCGCTGAAAGCTGAAAATTGGCCTGGGCTGGAAGGGGGTGAAAATGCCCAGTGGGCAAGTGGTTAAACACCTAGTAAGCCTGACATACAGGTTATACATTTTTTTTTTTAGGTAATTCAGATGTTAAGACTCAGATACCAAAGGAACTTAAAAATTAGTAACTATGTTTAAATGGTTGCAATAATGTGTGTTAAAACAATTAACCTTCGGTTCTTATCTGTTTTAGGTGCCTTCCTGATTCCTTATATAATAATGTTGGCTCTGGCAGGTTTACCTTTATTATTTTTAGAGTGTTCGCTAGGCCAGTTTGCCAGCCTCGGCCCCATTGAAATATGGAGAATTACCCCCTTTTTCCAAGGTAATCTTAAATTGTTTCTCTTTTCACTGTCATTAAGAGGTCCTGTTGAGTCAAGATTACTGAAGGGCACCTGACAAGAAAGAAATATACTGATCTGGAAAAAATTTGCAACACGTCAATGTGTTATTGTATATATATATATTTCTTATATGACAGGTGTCCTTCAAGCAAATATAATTTATAAATATAATATATATAAAATGATGGTGTAAAAGTTTATACTATGATATGTATGCCTTAAAAATCAATACAAGCACCTAATTTTACCACAAAAAACTGGGAAAACGTATTGACTTGAGTATAAGCCGACCCGAATATAAGCCGCCTCACTGTGCCCATTTGCAGCCTCACTGTGCCCATTTGCATGCCTCACTGTGCCCATTTGCAGCCAGAGGTCTGCAGTTAAGGGTTCCTAGATGCCCCCTAGCTGCAGACAAAATTTGGGGTCTCTGGACCCAAAGGGTCCCGAAATGACATTGCTGCAGATGGACACAATTGACCGATTTTTCGGGCCCCGTATCTCGGGGGCCACTTGGTGCTAGGAACCCACAATTTGGTGTGCAAACCCAGTGGAACTAGCCCTACAACATAGCACCAAGTGGCCACGAGATACGGGTCCCCAAAGTCGGTTCGGAAAATGTCAAGCACTTTTCTGCAGCAGAGAATGACATTTTCTGAACCGACTTTGGGGACCCGTATCTCGGGGCCACTTGGTGCTAGGAACCCCAGCTTTGGATATGTTGTGGGGCAGGTTTGCATACCAAATTCTGGGTTCCTAGCACCAAGTGGCCCCAAGATACGGGGCCCCAAAGTCGGTTCAGAAAGTGTAATTTTCTGCTGCAGAAAAGTGCTTGACTCCAGTATAAGCCGAGGGGGGGCACTTTCAGCACAAAAAAATGTGCTGAAAAATTTGGCTTATACTCGAGTATATACAGTAAGTAAGTTAAATCTATCTTTATATTAGCTTTGTGTGGTCTGTTGCACAGCAGGCCTAGGAGAGAGAGGGACACCTCTGTGAGCTAATCCGTCTGTAAAGTGTGACACAGTGCTCTTAATCTTACACCAGGAGCTTGCTGCCAGGTGGAGATAGCAGAGTGATGACCTTCAAAGAGTGGTATTGGTCTTCAATTATCTAAATAGCGGGCTGGAGGTGATTGGGTGACCAAGCCACATTGCTTAACTGCTATGGAGAATAGTTTTTGCTATGCAGTGCCCCAGGGGTGTTTAGTTTATAGCACTTGCTGGGCAGAATTAAAAATGCTTTAGCATTTGATTTGATTCCAAAAAAACAATGTGTTTTAACTGTGTTATTATTATTATTATTATTATACAAGAGTTATATAGCGCCAACAGTTTGTGCAGTGCTTTACAACATTAGGGCAGACAGTACAATTACAATACAATTCAATACAGGAGGAATCAGAGGGCCCTGTTCGTAAGAGCTTATAGTGTGTCGTTTGCTTGGATTAAAAGTAGAACTATAGGCAAAACTTATTTTTTTCATTTTGGATAGAGCAAGGGAGAGTTATAATCCCTGTCAGATTTTTCTTTTCACCATCTGTGTCCTATTGCAGAGACTTACCTTCACTTCCTGTCCAACAGCCAAACAGGAAGTGAGAGGAAATCCCTGCAAATTAAGGGAATTCCTTGGGGGCCCAGAGGTCACCAGAACTAGTGTCCCCATTGGAAGATTTTACTTTTCTGGGGACAACCCAAAATCTGGGATTTTATTTTACTTTCACTTTTAATGATAATGGCAAAAAGGACAAATAGAGAGGGCGAATCTCCTTAATGAGGGTGCAGACAGCAATACCACCTGACAGAAGTTTTAATCGCTCTCAACTCTATCCAAAACTAAAAAAAGTCATGCTTCAAGCTTTAAAAAATGATAGTACCAATAGATAAACATTTGATTACTGTAAAATAGGAGGACATTTAATAATAATTAAATAATTAAATAACATAAGTCGTTGAATACTGCATATGTCAAGTAAAGTTAAAAGGCTACATAAAAAATACCAAAAGAGGTGTAAAAAAAAAAAAATCTATGAAAATTGATATTACAAAAACATATACATTTAATTACATAAACATAATTAAGAAAAGGGAAAAAAAATATTACAAAAAAGGTGGCAAATAGAGCCCTATGGCCACAATACAAAAGAATGGTTGCCTCTACATGAGTGGCCACTCACCCTGTTACCTGCAAGGTTCCAAAACCAAGTTTAAAAGGGTTAATCCCTTGGGATAGATCAACTATCTTTCATCTTCCCTGGTTTAAAGGTATCACACTGGTACCAAGTTAAGGAAAATTGGTAAACTAAGCCCCCGTATACACCACACCCCAAATCCGTCAGATTTTTTCCTACGGATTTTGTCCGACACTGGTGTTGCATACTCAAGGTCAGACAAAGTTGTCGGAAAATCTGATCATTCTGAATGTGGTGACGTTTGTTGCGTACAACGGAACTACGTAGAGGCTAGTAACCAATAGCTTTGGTCTCGTAATTTGATTTGACCATGCGTGGCACTTTGTCCGTCGGAATTCTCTACACACGATTGGAAAAAGTCATATCGGATTTTGATGTCGGAAAATTTGAGAGCAGGATCTCAAATTGTTTCCGGCGGAAATTCCGACGGAAAAAGTCAGATGGAGCTCACACACGAGCGGATTTTCCAACAACATGGTCTGATCGGACATTTTCCGTCTGAAATTCCGACCATGTGTACGGGGGCTAAGAGAAGGAAGTGCTCAGATGGCACAGTCCCCTTGAAATTTACCATCAGCATATGAAGTTTGTATTTTGGAAAGGATATAAGTATCTGAGGGAGCTGAGGGAGATATAAGTATCAGTTGATCAATTCATTAACTTCGTATTATAACAGGGTGTGGTTGCAGGGTTATTGTTCCCCCCTATTTTGTGGCATACAGACACCTCATTGGACCTCTTGGTGGGCCCTGAGGATTCTATGGAAAACGTGATCATTTTGAAGGGTGGCACTGTATTAAGGTCCTACAAAAGCTCCAGAAGAAGCCACGATTGTGGTGAAACATGTAGAGGCAACCATTCTTTTGTATTGTGACCATATGGCTCTATTTGCCCCCTTTTTTATAATTATTTTCTTCCCTTTTCTTAATTATGTTTATGTAATAAAATGTATATATTTTTGTAATATCAATTTTCATAGAATTTTTCTTTTTTTTTACACCTTAAAACTCCAATTCTTTTGGTATTTTTTATTTTTTTACTCATTTAAAGCGGAAGTAAACCCATCCATAAAACAGTTTCATTTCCTGCACTTGCTGGAAATGTAACACTCCCATTGGTTGTGCTTTCAACCAAACTGTCAAACCATCCAATGGCTGGTGTCATAACTGATCACATGTCGAGCATCATGGCAGTTGTAGATTAGAAGAGGCAAAGATGGCAGCTTCCTTGGCTGAAAACGATAGGAGGGTTTACTTACACTTTAAGGGAGGTGGTTCATATAGTGAAGTCTCCAACCCCTAATATTACATTTAAATATCTTTTTTTTAAAAGGCTACATGTTTAAGTAAGAGGTCCTAAACCTATACCATTAATCCTTTCTAAACAAAAAAAAAAAAGGCCTCAGAGCTTACCTAACACCTAATCCAAGATTTGTCCACCTCCAAGTTCTTCTGTCTGTAGTAATAATGCGGCTGGGGGCCCACATGATTGCTATATTCAGACAGGAACCGCGTCAATATTTAATGTGTTTTCCAGCCAGATCAGGAGTTTCTACTGTCCAGTATGTAAAGCACTGTAGAAAAGACTTTACCGGTACACCTCAGACAAACTAGACCGCTGTCTCTATATGTTGCTCAACAATTATTTGCTGAATACTATCAAATAAGTAGCCATCATTATCAGAATAACTCTACCAGGTTTCATAGCGCTATGTAGAAAGTTTTAGAAAAAACAATACTTTCAAAGTTGTAATATGATGTAACAAAATTAGTCAGGATCTCAGAACGAGTGAAACTAATGCCACGTACAAACAAGCAGACTTTGACGGACTAGGTCCGACGGACTTTCGACAAACTTTTCGAATGAACGGACTTGGCCACACAGAATCACACTAAATTCTGACGGATTCCAACGTGATGACGTGCGACCGGACTAGAATAAGGAAGTTCATAGCCAGTAGCCAATAGCTGCCCTAGCGTCGTTGTTTGTCCGTCGGACTAGCACACAGACGAGCGGATTTTTCGATAGGAACTGGGTCCAGCGGAAAATTTAAAACATGTTCCATTTCTAAAGTATGACGGATTTCTTGACTGCAAAAGTCAGATGGAGCCCACACACGATCGAATTGTCCGACGGATTTGTTCCGTCGGACCTTTGCTGTCGAAAAGTCCTCTTGTGTGTACGCGGCATTAGAGAGTGCTTAATGATGGAGTTACAACTGCATGGTGAGTCAGAAATAATTAACAAATGCATTAGGAATGTGATTTTGAATGTAGGCAACCAGGACAGTACAAGGGCGGTACAGACATTGGTTGTATCAATTCCTGCATATGCCAGAGCTTTAATAATATGGAAATTATAGTTTGGTGCATTAATAAATATTTCCTTGTTAATCATCCTCTAATTATTGTAAAAGAGAAATACGGGAAGTAAAATAGATTTTTTTGTTTCTTCCTAAGTTTTAGTCTGAAAACGGTTGAATCTCTAAAGATCTGTCAAACGTGCATGCAATAAAGTTATAATTTTATCAATATATGTCCCCTAATTGTAAACATATTATCGATCCATAACAACATAAATGGCACATTTTTAGTCGACCTATTACATGATGCTGGGTTGCATTTTAACACATTTATGCACTGTAGGTTCTTTCGAACTGTTTTCAATCGATTCCACTATTAATGTTTATAAAATCAATCATTTAGGTTTTTTTTTTTTCCCATAAAACTTTAGATAATCGACATTAGCCCACTAACGCTTCAAAAGTTGAACGATCGAGCACATCGAATACTTTTCAAATGATTTTCTAACCATGTATGGCCAGCAATACACAGCTTCCCTCCACTGCTTTCCCTGCTCTTACCACCCTGCCAAACTCCCTCCCTCCCATTTTCACCATCAGTAACATACCACCATCAGCATGACAACTAACCTGCCCAACCATTAAGGGATTAGAAAAATGGCACTACTACTGGAAGACCAACTCTTCAGAGGTAGTCCTGCTGCTGTCAAAGGTGAGCTGGAGAGTGAGTGCTGAGGGCAAACTCCTTGCTAGCAATCTTTCCTATGCCTGTCCTTTCCACACTCTGCCAGCCTCTGCTACTGCTGTGCTGAAGGAGGAGAATCATGATATGGGATAGGAAGCATAACAGGTTTACTTACCAGAAATGGCTGTTGCTAGGCAGATTGTCCTAATCTGCCTCCTCCAGCGCCGTGGTGATCTTCTCTCCTTCCGTCTTCTAGTGAATGGGGTGCAGTGTGTTATGGGAACTGTGTCCCACAACAAATTGCGTTCCCCATTCACAAATCCCACTCGCGCATGCGCAGTAGGCCGCGCGCCGACTTGCTCATGCGCAGTAGGCCGCGCGAAGCCATTTCTCTTACTGAGGATGGCGGCGCTGGATCCGGAACGCCGAGGGAAATCTCGGCCTCCACGAACGGCATCGCGGGCGCCCTGGGAGGGTAAGCGACTTTTTTTTTAGCTGCTAACTTTTAATTTTTTTTTTTTTAAGCTGAAACACCGCTTTAAGGCAAACTGACCATTGCTGCCTATGAGATGGTATAGAATAGCATTGTGGATATTGGTTACCTTATATGGTCAAATCTGTTGCTTTGCAAAACCTTGAAAACCATTGTAAATTATGAAAATCAGGATCCTTGATTTTTTTTTTAACTGCTTCAAATGTAAGCATTATTCTGTTTAATACAGTCTTCTCCTTTATTACATTTTGTCTTTTCAAATCATGCGCTATTTTATTTCACAGATTATTAATGTCACTCACATACAATATGTGCACAAGAGCATAGTATCTGGTCGAGAGATGTCACAATGCAACTTTACAAACTTTGAATGCAAAGTGAAACATGTGCACACTGAAATATTTCGTTTCGGAATTTTGTTTTAGTCCGAAAAATACATTTATTTAGTTACTCCCGAAATTCGTTTTTATTTATTTCGTTTTTCGTTAAAAATTGCATTCGTCCGAAAATCCAAATGAATTAAGGTGGAATCTGTCATTGAAGGCTTATGGTGTCTGTCGAATGTTCAAAGATGATTCGACGGAGCAGCTAAACTGTATGACGCTGTATAGTTTAGCTGCTCCGTCAAATCTTCTTAGAACTTTCGACAGACACCATAAGCCAAAGATTCAACATTTGTATGTTTTTTGATGCTTTGTCGAATCTTTGTCGTTCATGTTGAATGTATATAGTTCAAACAGAAAATGGACTGGTGATAGTGATCACTGATCAGACAGGTAACAAGATAGGGTATATAGAATCTATATAGAATCTCAATCTATAATATAGAATCTATAATAATAACCCCCCCCCCCCCCCCCCACAACACGGGCAGCCTCTGAGGCTATCACAACACTAGCAACACTAGTATCACTATCAAGTTCACAACACTAACACAATAGCAGCAGCTTATTATGAAAAAGTTAGGTTGAACTGTAGCTTACTTCACTATTGTTCTGCTGCTGTGCTTATGCTTAATTGCTAAATAATTCAGGTTCTCTGACAAACGGACCAGCTAAGATTGACTGTCTTCTGAAATGATTCAATGTGTGTCTCTCTCTGCTAGCAATCGTAAGTGAAAGTAAGTTGGCTGTAAGTGTGTACTTAGTTCTAGTTATTTTACTGCTCCTCCTCTTTGGTTACAATCAGCCAATAACATTCATCATCATCATTATTTTTATTTTACTTTCCCCACCCAATTCCAGCAGCGATCTTTTCTCTCTATGTCGAATCTTTTCTCTGTATGTCGAATCTTTCCTCTCTATGTCGAATCTTTTCTCTCTACGTCGAATCTTTTCTCTCTACGTTGAATCTTTTCTCTCTACGTCAAATCTTTTCTCTCTATGTCGAATCTTTTCTCTCTACGTCGAATCTTTTCTCTCTACGTTGAATCTTTTCTCTCTACATCAAATCTTTTCTCTCTATGTCGAATCTTTTCTCTCTATGTCGAATCTTTTCTCTCTATGTCGAATCTTTTCTCTCTATGTAGAATAATCTTGGACTAATAGAGTTAAGGTTAGGCACATTCGACCACAGGTTCAATGGACACAGATTGTTATTGTCAGTGTCGAATCTCCTATCTATATCGAACTGTTGTCACAACAAAAACGAAAATAAAGCATTTGTTTATGTCGGATCTTTTGTTTTTCGGATTCTGCACTTTCGTTATCGTTTGTTAAAACGATAACGAAAATACCTGAAATTCGGACGAAAATGCATTCGGACGAAAATGCATTCGGACGAAAACGAATGCACATGTCTAATGTGCACCAGATCCGACTATTGTGTGCATTATAGGTGCAGCCTTATACATACAATGGATAGGCTTTGGATGTGACTATTTCGAGCGTTTAGCTGGCACATCAGTATTCTACATTGGAAGGAAGATGGCTGTTACAGGTATATGTACTGTACGTGGAGAAATAAGTGACTGAATCTGACAGGGGGTAGAAATATGGCTCAGATGGTGCTGCCTCGGGCCCAAATACAGCATTTTGGTATGAAGAGGTGTGCTGTACACCACAATTATCTAAGGAGGAATCAAAAAATGCTTTTGTTCATAGACGCTCAGGAGCCTGTTTTCTAGACCAGCCCATAATAATGTCAATCTGTAGTTTAAATTTAGGGCTAAGCTGTCCCAAATTTACCCCATATTTCATAAGTTTCAGTATACTGCTTGCGCACCATACCACACTTGCTTATTTGGCTATACACCCTTCTATCCTCATTACCTTTTTATTTATTCACTGTTTTGTTATTACAGACTATTTTATATAACAGTCTTCTTTTACTGCAAAAAGTAAGCAGGCTGGTAAAACCTGTTTAACGAAAAAGCCATTCTGAGCTGCCAAAATCAGACTTTGACATTTATAAGAATTGAGTTACGAAGTAAAACAATTTACCACTGATTGTAATTATTAGGCATTCAAGTCTATCTTACATTTACTGTCAGTAATTGCCACATCGTGTCATAAGTACCTCGTTGTACATTTTATTTTTAACTTTATTTGACCATTTAAAAGGAACCTTTCAAGACATAAATATGGAAATTGCCATTGCTGACTTGGTGAAGTGAAGGTACGTTAGAGCTCTGCTTCTACTATTAAGTGAGTCAGTGATCCAGAACAAGCATACAACCAGTGACATGTTGGGGCTCCATATATATATATATATATATATATATACACACATACTGTGCAATAGTTTTAAACAGGTGTGAAAAAAAGGCTGTGAATTAACAATGCTTTCAGTGTAAATACTTTGTTAGTTCGTAAAGTAAATGAGCAGAAGAGAAATCCAAATCAAACCATTATTTGGTGTGACCACCCTGTGTCTTCCAAACAGCATTAGTTCTTCTAGGCATACATGCACACAGTTTTTGAAGGAACTTGGCAGGTAGGTTGTTCCTAACATCTTGGAGAACTAACCACAGATCTTCTGTGGATATGGGCTGCCGCAAATCCTTCTGTCTCTTCATGTATTCCCAGAAAGACTCAATGATGTTGAGATCAGGGCTGTCGGGGGCCAAACTATCACTTCCAGTACTCCTTGTACTTCTTTACGCTGAAGATAGTTCTTAAGGCGGAGTTCCACCCAAAAATGGAAGTTCTGCTTTTCGGATTCCTCCACCCCTCCGGTGTCACATTTGGCACCTTTCAGGGTGGAGGGGGGAGAAGATACCTGTATAATCCAGGTATTTGCTCCCACTTCCGGGCATAGATCGCTGCAGGCTCCATGGTGATCTACACCATGTCCGACCCCTCCTCCTCTACCTTCCCTGGTAGGTAGGTTAAATGCTATGCTATATTAAATATTGATTTTTATTTGAAATAACCTAAATGAGAGGAAAGTAAGCATATGAAAAGATAACATGATAAATACAAAGGGGTTAACATAATAAAACTTTCAAAATCTGGTGCAGCTGTGCATGTTAGCCAATTAGCTTCTAAATTCAGCTTGTTTAATTACGTTTTTGCAAATCAACCTGGAAGCTGATTGGTTTCTGTGCAGAGCTGCACCAGATTTTACACTCTCCAGTTTTAATAAATCTCCAACTCCAAAATCTCCTATCCAAGAACATATTATACATAACATTCAAAAAAGCAAGTACACGTAGGTGCTTCTCACCAAGATTTTTTTTTTTAATGGTGATCATTGTAAGTAATTTCCTGGAACAATGTTAGGAACTGTTGATAAGGTGTGTTATATTAGTACCGTATATACTCGAGTATAAGCCGAGTTTTTCAGTGAGTCAAGCACTTTTCTGCAGCAGAAAATTACATTTTCTGACCTGAATTTGGGGCCCCGTATCTCGAGGCCACTTGGTGATAGGAACCACAATTTGGTATGCCAACCCAGTGGACCTAGCACTACAACATATCCAAAGATGGGGTTCTTAGCACTAAGTAGTCCCGAGATACGGGGCCCCAAAGTGCTTGACATTTTCCGACCCAAATTTAGGGCCCCATATCTCGGGGACACTTGGTGCTAGAAACCCCAAATGACCCTGAGATACAGGGCCCCAAAGTCGGTCAACTGTGTCCATCTGCAGCAATGTCATTTCGGGAGCCTTTGGGTCCAGAGATCCCACATTTTGGCTGCAGCTAGGGGGCATCTAGGAACCCTTAACTACAAAGTTTGAAGTTCGGGGGACCTATGGCTGCAAATGGGCACAGTGAGGCTGCAAATGGGCATTGTTGACCCTCTTTTCCACTTACAGTAGCTGCGCATTTCTCACCCTAGGCTTATACTCGAGTCAATAAATTTTCCCAGTTTTTTGTGGTAAAATTAGGTGCTAAATCAATTTACTACATAAATATTCATTCTGATAAGAAGTATTATAAATTATCTGTCACTAGTGATTATTGTCTTTTTTTTTTCTAGGTGTTGGGTTTACTATGGTGATTATATCAACCCTTGTATCTATATACTACAATGTCATCATTGCTTACAGCTTATTTTATTTATTTGCTTCATTTCGAAGCTATCTGCCATGGAATGATTGCTATGAATGGGCAGATAGTAGCTGTCAAGGCACCATAAATGGTAAGTGGGCCTGTTGATTATATAATATACCTTTATAAATTATGAAAGTCCAGATAAGAACTGTGTTAACCTCTAAAATCTCTATTTCTGATTTATTAATCACAAAATATGATATGGGTTAAATAAGAATTCTATTGACCAGGAGGAAAAGCTTTAAATATAATAGCATTTATTACAGGTAGTTAAAAGTCTAGCTAATACACAAATCTCTAGCACATCAAGGCATAAATTGCTAGGTTGGAATAAAAATATATACATAAAGGAATGTAGATTATATTCCTTCAGACCGTGGTCTACGAGGCATGTTTAGTTACAAATAGCAGGGCATGGCTTCCCCTGCTAGCTACCATTTACCTTGGCTCCATTCTGCTTGCTGGTTCCCCGTAAAGAGCGACTTGCCTCCCCTTTCCTCTGAGGATATCAAAACCAGGCTGATGTCTCATTGGCTGGCTTAGCGTGAATTCAGATTGGTTATCTTCCCTATACTTAGTCTAAGCCAGCCCCCTTTAATGCAACTCCCAGTGATGCAAAAACACTTGAATGGTCCCGGGAAGTTTAAGTATGAAACCTGGGGTGGGACTTACTTCATTACCTATCCCGGTATGGGGTCTTTTATAGTGAATAGGTGGCAAACAATGGAATTGGCTCTCCATTGTTTGTGTATACAAGTCTCGGCCCTGCATTGTCTGTAATTAACAAGAGCTTGGGAGGAAGGCGGTTGCACCCCCTATCATAGCTGCAAGCCAAAAGAGACATATTCATAATTACAGTATTTCACAGCTATTAATGGAGATTTCACATAAACTCATAAGGCAACAACTGAATCTTTTCTTTTACAGGTTTCTGCAACGTCACTTTGGACAATGCTACACTAACTATGAACATGTCTTCAGTACATGAACAAAATCTGACTTGTATTGCAGACAACACAACAGAGCTACCGAGCAAGCAATACTGGGAGTAAGTTTCATGTATACTTTGTTTCTTTATGTAAAGATTGGTTAGGTGACAGTACAGATCAATGACATGACAACTATTATAATCTGAGAAGCTTGCCCTTTTTGCTGTCTCCCTAATGTTCCATTTTATTAAAGTGTTGTATAATATATGATATGGTACCGTATATACGCCGAGTTTCTCAGCACATTTTTTTGTGCTGAAAATGCCCCCCTCGGCTTATACTTGAGTCAAGCACTTTTCTGCAGCAGAGAATGAAATTTTCCGATATTCCATATCTCGGGGCCACTTGGTGTGCAAACCCAGTGGAACTAGCACTACAACATATCCAAAGCTGGGGTTCCTAGCCCCAAGTGGCCCCAAGATACGGGGCCCCAAAGTCAGTTCGAAAAATGTAATTCTCTGCTGCAGAAAAGTGCTTGACATTTTCCGAACCGACTTTGGGGCCCCGTATCTCAGGACCACTTGGTGCTAGGAACCTCATCTTTGGATATGTTGTAGTGTTAGTTCCACTGGGTTTGCACAAAGTGGCCCTGAGATACGGGACCCCAAATTTTGTCTGCAGCTAGGGGGCATCTAGGAACCCTTAACTACCGAGTTTGAAGTTCGGGGGACCTATGGCTGCAAATGGGCACAGTGAGGCTGCAAATGGGCACAGTGAGGCTGCAAATGGGCACTGTTGACCCTCTTTTCCACTTACAGTAGCTGCGCATTACTCACCCTAGGCTTATACTCGAGTCAATACGTTTTCAACATTTTTTGTGGTAAAATTAGGTGCCTCGGCTTATATTCGGGTCGGCTTATACTCGAGTATATACGGTACTTCTATTATAAACTTCAAGACCCACTTGGCCTATTACCTAAAAAGTTGGCTAGGACCCCACCCTTTAAAGATTGAATTGGAATTCTAAACAGGTATTTTAATTTTCCGATGCCTATCAAATTTAAAACTATTAGAAGTCCATAACAGATTTTCCTCCAAATTTGTGTTACAAATAGGCAAATTCCAGCCAGAACCGATTTTCACTCTCTGTCATCAAGCAATTGATATATTACTAACCCTATGCAAAACTTAAAGTGGGGCTCCACTGCCCCTGACGTTTTTTTTTTCAATGGTCTTTAATAAAGAATCTATTTTGTAATTGAGTAACTCACCAGTCCGGTTTCTAGCACTTGTGCCTTTCGTTTTTTATCTTCAAAAAAGACTTTATAAAAATTCTCGGTCCGTTCTCCATCTTGCCTGTGGGCATGTGAAACCTCCAGGCATTCTCTTCCTGGATTTCATTGACGCCCATTCATTGTAATCTCGCGCATGCGCAGTACAAACAGCATAGGAGCGCCGTCAGCAGCTCCTGTTGCCATCACAACGGCGGCGGCGTCGAAAGTCCTGCCCCGTTGTGATAGCAGAGACCGAACGCGACTGTCGTGATGACGTCACGTTCGGTTTCATGTCTCGCGCTATCTCGGGCCAGGCCACCACACTGACTCCTGGGAGCTATGACACAAGCTCCCAGGAGACAGTGCGGACTAGAGGATATTACGAAATAGCCGTAATATCCCCGCCCATATCCGAGGGAAGGAGAACCGGAAGCGATGGATGGCAAGAAGAAAACAACAAAAGGTAAGTTGAAAAAAAAAATACCTACCGTTTCGGATCGAGGAAGGTGAGTATAATATTTTACATCTATGTCTTAGAAACAGATGGAGCTCCGCTTTAAACCAGATTTGAGCTTGCAATATAATTGTACTTTACAAATGTATAAGCTTAAAGTTTGTTTCTGCTTTTGCAGCTAAATTGGGATAACAGCTACTTTTTATTTATTATATCTTCCCATTTACAATGCATAATATGAAAAAATAAATAAAAAAATTGCTGCTTATATTTTTTTAGATGCTCTGTTCTCGACCTTCTAGCAAGGAAAAATCCTAGGCAGTTTTCTTTGTTTATACACAGCTCTGTTTGCCATAATTAGCACCGCCTGTACTGTGCAGATCTTCATTATCAATTGTAAATTTGAACACTGTCAGTCCTAACAAACTGTTAAAGGTGTAGAGGCTGGGCTTCTTGCATTGTATGTTAATGAGGACAGACTTGGGACAGGCCCACCCATTAAAAAAAAAAAATGTGCAGTCAGACATTAGACATCCTCTGGGGAATAAAAGGTAAGAAATATTTTTAAAAAATAATTTAAGGTATGCTGTGAGAATTGGAATGCATAACAAACAAATATGAAGGTTTTCTTAAATTTGACCGGAGAAGTGTAAGTGCCCTTTAACCACTTGCCGACCAGCTGCCGCAGTTATACTGCAGCAGGGCGGCTCTGTTGCCCGAATCCCCAATAGTAATAGATACAGTCCGGCGCCAGAGCCGATGCACGTGACCGGCAGCCGCGATGTCCGCCGGCCACCCACGATTGCTCCTCAGAGAGGCAGAACGGAGATCTGCCAAAGTAAACAAAGCAGATCCTCGTTCTGACAGGGGAGTACGGTGAGATCGTCTGTTCCCAGTGACCAGGAACAGGGATCTCTCTGTACTCCCAGTCAGTCCACTCCCCCCCACAGTTAGAAAACACCTCCCTAGGACACACTTAACACCTTGATCGCCCCCTAGTGTTAACCCCTTGCCTGCCAGTGTCATTTATACGTTAATCAGTGGATAGTGTTAGCTCTGATCACTGTAATAATGTCACTGGTCCCAAAAAAGTGTCAAAAGTGTCCGATCTATCCGCTGCAATGTCACAGTCCCACAAAAAATCGCTGATGATCATTGCCATTACTAGTAAAAAATAATAATAATAATAAAAATGCCATAAATCTATCCCCTATTTTGTAGACGCTATAACTTTTGCGCAAACCAATCAATATTCGCTTATTGTGATTTTGTTTTACCCAAAATATATAAAAGAATACATATTGGCCTAAACTGATGAAGAAATGTGTTTTTTTACTTTTTTGGGGGGGGGGGGAATATTTATTATAGCAAAAAAAAGTATTTTTTTTTTTTTCAAAATTGTTGCTCTTTTTTTTGTTTATAGCACAAAAAATAAAAAACGTAATCAAATTCCACCAAAAGAAAGCTCTACTTGTTTGGGTACACCGTCGCACAACCGCGCAATTGTCAGTTAAAGCGGCACAGTGCCGAATTGCAAAAAATGGACTGGTCATTAAGGGGGTAAATCCTTCCGGGGCTGAAGTGCTTAAAGTTAAAATCCAGCAAGATGAAAAATACACAGATTAATGCAGCTCTGTGTTCAGTGATACATCATAAAATGCATTTTCAGTGTCATCAGCCTCAGGGGCGGACTGACAACTCATGGGGCCCACGGGCCATAGGAGATTATGGGGCCCCCAGGCAATCAGAGATTATGGGGCCACACAGTGTACAATCAAACAGTATACACATTCATGTACACACAGTATACACAGACATGTTTCTATTGGCTGAGAAGGTACTGGAGAGGTGGGACAGCTATAATCTCTGGATTTTTAGACCAAAAGGATGTCGGTAAGGGACATTTCAGAGACAGATGTAAAAAAAAAACACAGATTTTTTACATACTGTCCCTGGTTTTACTGAGGCTGGCAACCCTGATGGGTGGCCCGGGGCCCTCGGGCAGTGCCCAATAGACATGTGCACAATAGAAAAATTTGTTTATTTTCGTTTCGTTTCTTTCGTTTCCGTTGATTCATAACGATTCGTAATTTCGTAAGTCGTCGGTGTTCGTATTCGTAACGATTCAAGTTATTTTTTCGTTGATTCGTTTTTCCGTTAGTTTAATTTTCGTTTATTCGAAATTCGTACGCATTCGTATTTTCGTAGATTTAGTTACATTTGTACTTTCGTTAGATTGATTTATTCGTACTTTCGTAACATTGTTTTCGTAGATTCGTAATCGGAGCATAATTCATAATTTTATGTAATGTGTATGCTATTATTAAATTTTAAGAGACACGGAAAATTACGAATCGAAAAAAAAAGTTACGAATGTACGAATTTTTCCGTTCAATCCATTCGAAGCACGTTAAGCAGCGCCATTGTAAGAGACACGGAAAATTACGAATCAAAAAAAAAAAGTTACGAATGTACGATTTTTTTCGTTCAATCCATTCGAAGCACGTTAAGCAGCGCCATTGTAAGGGACACGGAAAATTACGAATCGAAAAAAAAAAAAAAGTTACGAATGTACGAATTTTTTTGTTCAATCCATTCGAAGCACGTTAAGCAGCGCCATTGTAAGGGACACGGAAAATTACGAATCGAAAAAAAAAAAATTACGAATGTACGAATTTTTTTGTTCAATCCATTCGAAGCACGTTAAGCAGCGCCATTGTAAGGGACACGGAAAATTACAAATCACAAAAAAAAAAAAAAAGTTACGAATGTACGAATTTTTTCGTTCAATCCATTCGAAGCACGTTTAAGCAGCGCCATTGTAAGAGACACGGAAAATTACCAATTCAACAAAAAAAGTTACGATTGTACGAATTTTTTCGTTCATTTTGATTTTCGTTGTTCCTGTTTTCGTTTTTCGGATTTTCTTCTTTCGTAGTTTCGTTGTTTCTAATTTGGTTATTTCGGATTTTCGTTGTTTTTCGTATTCGTTCGATTCGAACATTCGTTATGCGTTAAAATTTTTAGCGAATCGTTCGTTCATTCGTACGATAACGAATGAACGAATATAACGAATTTTAACAAAAAACGAAAAAAAAAAACGAAACGAATTGCACATGTCTAGTGCCCAAGTGGCCGAATGGTCAGTCCGCCCCTGATCAGCCTCATGCTGTTCCTGTACAGCAGATGGTAGAAGAAGCACAAGGTGGAATTCCAGCGTGCTGCAGTGCAAGGAATGAGGTGATAGAAAAGAGCAGGGCCGGGACAAGGGGTGGGCAGGAGGGGCGGCTGCCCCTGGCGCAATGGTATATTGCAGGGGTAGGGGGCACCCTGAGCCTAACCCTAAGGGAAAGGGGGGCGCAGTTTGGCATCTTTGCCCTGGGCACTGGATGACCTTGTCCCGGCACTGGAAAAGAGTGACAGAGAGATGAGTTTATCAGTCTGCTGTTTCTTCTTTCACTGTCCAATCACAGGCTGGGGTTGGGATACAACCTGAAGCTTTTACTACAGCTTCATGTAGAAAAATCTGATATTTTCCTCTGCCAGGCAGGGCTCTGCTGTGTGACAAAGCTGTGTAAAGTTTCAGAACAAGAGAGAAATTAATACTAACACTTAGCAGCTCTATATGTATTCCATTTGTATAATTACCTGTTTGCCTGGAGGGAATTTTAAGTCACGAGGAGACAGGAAGAACTGGGAATATTTGTTCATGACATTCGATACACTGAAAGCAGCAATTACCTTATTACATACATAGCTTTATGTCTTTTTTATGTCACTTAAGAGATCCATGAAGATGGATCTTCTAAGGTCATTGTCACCTGCTAGGACCAGAAAGTGAAGAGGATATTAAAAAGTTAACACTAAGCGATATCCTTATTCTCCAAAAATAATCCATACACATCTGCTACTGAAAGGCTCTTTAACCACTACAATACCGGGCACTTTCGCCCCCCTTCCTTCCCAGACCAATTTTCAGCTTTCAGCGCTCTCGCACTTTCAGTGACAATTGCGCGGTCATGCAATGCCTTACCCAAATGAAATTGTTATCATTTTGTTTGCACAAATAGAGCTTTAGTTTGGTGGTATTTATTCACGACTCCGTTTTTTGATTTTTTGCGATATAAGCAAAAAAATTGCGGAAAGTTTGAAAAAAAAAAAAACAATATTTTCTCCTTTCTTTTTTAAAAGAAATCCAATAAAATCAAATTTTGTCATAAATTTAAGCCAAAATGTATTCTGCTACATGCTTTTAGTAAAAAAAATTCTGTTAAGTGTATATTAATTGGTTTGCGTGATCACGGACATATGTACGCAAATGATCATGTACAGATGTGTGCAGGTGATCACGGACATATGTGTGCAGATAATCATTGGGACATGTTATTTTACTGGGACATATGTGGGGGACATGTGTTTTTTATTATTTGGGGACATGTGTTTTTATTTGGGGACATGTGTTTTTATTATTTGGGGACATGTGTGCTTTGGGGACATGTGTGTTTTGGGGACATGTGTGTTTTGGGGACATGTATGTTTTGGGGACATGTGTGTTTACACTGTTCTACACTAGACTGGAGATCAGTGAGTAAAAAGCTGTAAAAAAAAAACAGCTAATACTCACTGATCACCAGCCGGCTGCAGCGATCCGCTATCCTCACCTCAGCGATCACTTCCTTGTGAGGAGAGAAGAGACGATTGCCTAGCAACCGGCTATTTGCTTACATCACATGACGGCTATGATTGGACACGGCCGTCATGTGATCAGGAGGGCTAATCACAGAGCCTTCCTGCCGATCCGAGATGCGCCGTGTCCGGATGACACGGGCGCATCGGGATCGCGCCGCTGCGCGGGCACGCGCGCGCGCGATCCCCCTACTTCTGGTGGTTGTAAGCCCTTACAAGTGGTTGTAAACCCTTACAAACCACTTGGACCTACAGGTAAGCCTAGATTAAGGTTTACCTGTAGGTCAAAGAAATATCGCCTAAACCTACACGGTTTAGGAGATATTTGCCAAAGAACAGGCACCAGGGCAGGCGCAGGCGAGTTGCGGCTCCCGTGCGTCCATGGACGTCCTCCCAGAATCTTGCTCCCGCGCGCCCCCGGGAACATCCATGACCGCACCCGGCGCATCACCGCCTCTCTGCGGCTGGACTGAGAAGAACCTGGCAGAGGAATTCTGTCCTCCTGTCTGCTGCAGCTGCAGGAGAGGTTCAAGGGCCACATGAAATGACCCAGCAGGCCTTGTGTTTGACACATGTGGTTTAGGAACATTTTAATGTTAACTGTGAAAATATTACTAATATGGCTGAAAATAAATCATGATGTTTTTGTTTACAAATCCAACCTCCATCATGAACAACTACAGAATTTCGGTTAATATTCAAATAAAAACAGTATGTGCTAATAATGGCAATATATTCTGTTTTTAATGCACAACTACCATTTCACTACACACAGACACATTGTACTACTAGCAACAAATAAAGAGTAGTTTGCCCCCGTGCACGCGGTCGAAAATTCAGACCACAAAATCCGTCAGATTTTTTCCGACACTGGTGTTGCATACACACGGTCGGACAAAGTTGTCGGAAAATCTGATCGTTCCGAACGTGGTGACGTTCGTTGCGTACGACGGGACTACGTAGAGGCTAGTAGCCAATAGCTTTGGTCTCGTAATTTGATCTGAGCATGTGTGGCACTTTGTCCGTCGGAATTCTCTACACACGATCGGAAAAAGTCCGATCGGATTTTATTGTCAGAAAATTTGGGAGCAGGATCTCAAATTTTTTCCGTCGGAAATTCTGACGGAAAAAGTCAGATGGAGCCCACACACGGGCGGATTTTCCGACAACATAGTCTGATCGGACATTTTCCGTCGGAATTTCCGACCGTGTGTACGGGGCATTACTGATTAAAATTTCCGTGTTCGTTTAATCAATTTTTTTTCGATAAATTTTTTCGATTAATTATAACGCACATACAGATCCAACTACTTTTAGCTGATCTCCTTGCATTGCAACTCTGCATTAGTCAGTGGTAAATGTGGTATACACTATATACAATCACCCGACACTAGTTAGTTTCCACAATCCATGACTTAACTTCACAGTTCACACAAATACGTTTTAAATTCAAACTGTAGCACTGACGCAAGTCATTTTTTTCCCCACAGTAGCGTGACAATCCCTCCACCTCCGGTCTAACTAATCACTCTCACCTTATGGCATGGACCCCTGTGCAAACAGGTGGTCATGCAAGCGGGTATCAAAAGGGTTAACACGGACCATAAACTTCTCTCACGTCTCCTTAGATCTCAGCAAGGACGCAGGTCATGAGTAGAAAGAAAAGATCAAAGTGCTCACCGCTTAAAGCGGTTTTGCACACAATTATTTAATTTTTTTTCTTCTCCTGTTAAAAAGTATTTTAAGTAAAACGTTAAACTCACTTTTTCTGTCTGTCCTGTATCCATGTCCGTTTTGTCCCGAAATCTGCACTTTGAAAATAAAAACAGCTTAATTTCCATTTTGCTTGTGGGCATTTGAAGCCCACAAGAAATCACTTCCTTGTTCCCATTCCAGGCCTCGCTGGTTCCCGCGCATGCGCACTGACAACAGCGCCGAGCGGCGTAAAAACCACTATGTTGCCATAACAACGGGTGGCGTCCGTGAAATCACGCAAGATTTCGCGTCGGCTGTCCGCACTGACTCCTGGGATGAATGACACCAGATCCCAGGAGACAGTGCGGCAATCAAAGGAAGTGATGCGGATCCCCGCACAAACCCCGCCCACACCCGCCGAGACAGAGGAATGGGTGCATAGAATGGCAGCAATTACAAGGTAAAAAAGAAAACGGCCATTTAGCACTCTTTGCCAGATTTGGAAGACAATGAGATCAAGTCAAAAAAGTGTGCGCAGAACCGCTTTAAGTATAAGATTAAATTTTTGTGTTCAAACACAAACTACTCACATAAAGATGATAAAAACACAGCATGTAAAGCCGACAATCGTGTTAGTTCCGTTGGGCAGCAGTGGGTGACGTCATGCGTAGCTCCTCCCCCCGTACGCGTTACGTTCAATCAGAACTTCAACGTCACCGGACTCCTCCCCCCTTCCCTTCGTTAGCAGACTGAGGCACTTGGGGAAGGGGGGGGAGGAATACGGTGACGTTGATGTCTGTGACGTCACTGGATCTCCGACGGAACTCCTTGAAGACCCGGAAGCCGGCGGAGAGGTGAGTACCGATCAAAAAAATTTTGATCGATCTAAAAAATGTATCAATTAATCAAGGAATTAATCTTTAATTTCCACAGCCCTAATAAAGAGGAAATGGCTGAATTTCAGTGCAACTGCAAGGTTTCTTGTAACTCCTCCTAAACGCCGTAGCATTCCTACCCCATTCATTTAGACTCCCTAAATTCTGTTCAGTTGATCAGGGGGGTCTGAAAAAGGAGAAACTAAAAAATCTAATGGGAACTTTTGGGCGCAGGCTAAATACAGCACTCTCAGGTATTTGAGCAAATGTTTTTTTCACTTTCAGTAAAGTAGCTCTGAAGCGATCAAGTGGTATGGATGAAACGGGCACAGTTGTTTGGCACTTGGCGCTCTGTCTGCTACTGGCATGGATTATAACTGCCGCTGCCCTGGTCAAAGGAATAAAATCTTCTGGAAAGGTAAAAATGTCTATTGTGCTATTGATTTGTGTACTGACAATACTGAGCTAACTGCAGGGAAAACACTGGCAAACACCAGCATTCAAAATGGGATTTTAGTGATTGTATTGGAATCATTGATATTAGACATGTGCACAACAAAAAAATTTGTTTATTTTCGTTTTTTTTTTTTAGTTTCCGTTGATTCGTAATGATTCGTAAATTCGTAAGTCGTCGGTGTTCGTATCTGTAACGATTCGTATTTTCGTAAGAGTTATTTTTTCGTTGATTCGTTTTTCCGTTAGATTCATTTTCGTTTATTCGAAATTCAGACGCATTCGTATTTATTCGTACTTTCGTAACATTCGTAGATTCGTAATTGGAGCATAATTCATAATTTTATGTAATGTGTATGCTATTATTACATTTTAAGAGACACGGAAAATTACGAATCGAAAAAAAAAGTTACGAATGTATGAATTTTTTCGTTCAATACATTCGAGGCACGTTAAGCAGTGCCATTGTAAGAGACACGGAAAATTACGAATCGAAAAAAAAAAAAAAGTTACGAATGTACAAATTTTTTCGTTCAATCCATGCGAAGCACGTTAAGCAGCGCCATTGTAAGAGACATGGAAAATTAAGAATTGAGAAAAAAATAAAAAGTTACGAATGTACGAATTTTTTCGTTCAATCCATTCGAGGCACGTTAAGCAGCGCCATTTTAAGGGACACGGAAAATTACCAATTCAACAAAAAAAAGTTACGAATGTACGAATTTTTTCGTTCATTTTGATTTTCGTTGTTCCTGTTTTCGTTTTTCGGATTTTCTTCTTTGTTTCTAATTAGATTCGTTGTTTCTAATTAGTTTTTTTCGGATTTTCGTTGTTTTCGGATTCGTTCGATTCGTTAAAATTTTTAGCGAATCTTTCGTTCATTCGTATGATAACGAATGAACGAAAATAACGAAAAAACAACGAAAAAAAAACAAAACGAATTGCACATGTCTAATTGATATAACTTTAGGTAGAACATTGACATGAAATTGGAATATCAAGACAGTTGAAGATTGATGAATGTATGAAAAGCCCTTGTGCTGGCACAGAGTATGAACATTGTAATCTGTGCACTATAGATACGCGATTGGATAGAGATAGAATGTTACAAGTGTTGCACAGCAGGGAATAAAATTCATTACTTCCCTTAGTAAAAGCACCACACATGGTGTACACAAACACTGGCTAGGCACATGTTTAACCCTTTGCCCGCCCTAGCTGTTTAACCCCTGTACAGCCAGTATGACAGTGCATATTTTTTATTTTTTTGCAGATCATTTAGCACTGATCACTATATTAGCGTCGCTGGTTCCTACAAAGTGTCACAAGTTTCAGTTAGTGTCCAAATGTCTGCCGCAAAAATCACAGTCCTGCTATAAGACGCTGATCGCCGCCATTACTAGTATAAACAAATAAAGAAATAAAAATTCACGTATATATCTCATAGTATGTAGATACTACAACTTTTGTGCAAACCAATCAATATGCGTCTATTGGGATTTTTTTTTTTTTTTACCAAAAATATGTAGCAGAATACATATTGGCCTAAGTTTATGAAGAAATTCATTTTTTTTTTAAATTTTTTTATTAACCACTTCAGCGCCGGGCGATTTTACCCCCTTCCTTACCAGAGCACTTTTTGCGATTCGGCACTGCGTCGCTTTAACTGACAATTGCGCGGTCGTGCGACGTTACACTCAAATAAAATTGACGTCATTTTTTTCCCACAAATAGAGCTTTCTTTTGGCGGTATTTGATCATCTCTGCGGTTTTTATTTTTTGCACTATAAACAAAAGAAGAGCGACAATTTTGAAAAAAAAAAACACAATATTTTTTTACTTTTTGCTATAATAAATCTCCCTTTTAAAAAAAAAAAAAAAATGTTTCCTCAGTTTAGGCCGATACGTATTCTTCTACATATTTTTGGTAAAAAAAATCGCAATAAGCGTATATTTGCGCAAAAGTTATAGCGTCTACAAAATAGGGGATAGATTTATTGCATTTATTTTTTTATTAGTAATGGCGGCGATCGGCGATCTTTTTTTCGTGACTGCGACATTGCGGCGGACACTTCGGACACTTTTTGGGACCATTCACATTTACACAGCGATCGTTGCTATAAAATTGCAGATTACTGTGTAAATGTGACTGGCAGGGAAGGGGCTAACACTAGGGGGCGCTGCAGGGGTTAATATGTTCCCTATGTGAGTGATTCTAACTGTGGGGGGGAGGGGACTCACAAGGGGAGGAGACCGATCGGTGTTCCTCGGTACTGGGAACACACCATCGGTCTCCTCTCCACTGACAGGACGTGGAGCTGTGTGTTTACACACAGCTCCACGGTCCTGCTGTTTTCCCGGGCAATCGCGGGTGCCCGGCGGACTGGAATGGCCGGGAATGGTAGGACGTCATATGACGTCCACCCAGGATGGGAGATCCACCTTGTGGACGTCATATGACTATGGCCGGGTAATGAAGTGGTTAAATACATTTGATAGCAGAAAGTAAAAAATATAGTTTTCTTTTATTGCACAAAAAATAAAAAATGCAGTGGTGATCAAATACCACCAAAAGGAAGCTCTATTTTTGGAAAAAAAATTTGTATAACTTTTATTTTGGTACATCATTACCGTATATACTCGTGTATAAGTCGAGTTTTTCAGCACATTTTTTTGTACTGAAAGTGCCCCCCCTTGGCTTATACTCGAGTCAAGCATTTTCTGCAGCAGAGAATAACATTTTCTGATCCGACTATGGGGGCCCAATATCTCGGCGCCACATGGTGCTAGGAACCCCTTGGCGCCACTTTGGTGTGAAAGCCCAGTGGAACTAGCACTACAACATATCCAAATTTGGGGTTCCTAGCACCAAGTGGTCCCGAAATACGGGGCCCCAAAGTCGGGTCGGAAAATGTCATTCTCTGCTGCAGAAAATGTGCTTGACATTTTCCGAACCGACATTGGGGCCCCGTATCTAGGGTCCACTTGGTGATAGGAACCCCATCTCATTTGTCCCCAATGTCATTTCGGGACCCTTTGGGTCCAGAGACCCCAAATTGTCTGTAGCTAGGGGGCATCTAGGAACCCTTAACTACTAAGTTTGAAGTTCGAGGGACCTATGGCTGCAAATGGGCACAGTGAGGCTGCAAATGGGCATTGTTGACCCTCTTTTCCATTTACAGTAGCTGCGCATTTCTCACCTAGGCTTATACACGAGTCAATAAGTTTTCCCATTTTTTTGTGGTAAAATTAGGTGCCTCGGCTTATATTCGGGTCGGCTTATACTCGAGTATATACGGTACATGATTGTGCATTTGTCAGTTAAAGTAACACAGTGCCATAACGCAAAAAATGGCCTTGTCCTGAAGGGGGGTAAATCTTTTGGAGGTCAAGTGGTTAAAGAAAACTGGATTACGCCAGTCCCCAGCTTTTCTATTGAGACAGATCACAGAAAACAAATTGAACAATGTTTGCAGTCTGTAATGACACCTTCTCCTCAGAAACATCTAAAAGGCAAGACAATATATATATACCGTATTTATCGGCATATAACACGCACTTTTTTCCCCTTAACCCCTTCAATGCCCGCCCATAGTCATATGACGCCCACAAGGTGGATCTACCATCCTGGGTGGGCGTCATATGACGTCCTCCCATTCCCGGCCGCCTGGGGGGCGCCTCGATGTCCGCCGGGCACCCGCGATTGCCCGTTAAAACAACGGGACCGTGCGGGACCGTGGAGCTGTGTGTGTAAACACACAGCTCCACGTCCTGTCAGCGAGCAGGAGACCGATCATGTGATCCCAGTACGGAGGAACACATGATCGGTCTCCTCCCCTTAAGTCCCCTCCCCCCACAGTTAGAATCACACATATAGGGAATACATTAACCCCTGCAGCGCCCCCTAGTGTTAACCCCTTCCCTGCCAGTCACATTTACACAGTAATCAATGCAATTTTATAGCAACGATCGCTGTGTAAATGTGAATGGTTCCAAAAATGTGTCAAAAGTGTCCGAAGTGTCCGCCGCAATGTCGCAGTCACGAAAAAAAATCGCAGATCGCCGCCATTACTAGTGAAAAAAAAAAAATGCAATAAATCTATCCCCTATTTTGTAGACTATACGCTATACGCTATAACTTTTGCGCAAACCGATCAATATACGCTTATTGCGATTTTTTTACCAAAAATATGTAGAAGAATACGTATCGGCCTAAACTGAGTAAAAAAATAGTTTTTTTTAAAAAAAAATGGGATATTTATTATAGCAAAAAGTAAAAAATATTGTGTTTTTTTTTCAAAATTGTCGCTCTTCTTTTGTTTATAGCGCAAAAAATAAAAACCGCAGGGGCGATCAAATACCACCAAAAGAAAGCTCTATTTGTGGGAAAAAAAGGACGTCAATTTTGTTTGGGTGTAACGTCGCACGACCGCGCAATTGTCAGTTAAAGCGACGCAGTGCCGAATCGCAAAAAGTGCTCTGGTAAGGAAGGGTGAAAAATGGCCCGGTGCTGAAGCGGTTAAAATCAGGGGGAAATCGTGGGTGCGTGCTATACGCCGATCCCCGCCGATCTACTGCTGATTTTTAAGAAGGGAGCGAGCGGAGCCGATATACCGAAAGCCGCGTGTATTTTCGGCTAGTCTCGGCTCCTCTCGCAGTCCCGCCCACCTCCACTGACTGCGAGAGGAGCCGAGACTAGCCGAAAATTCACGCGGCTTGCGGTATGTTGTCGGCGCTCGTCCTCTCCACTCAGTCGGCACCAATTTTAAATCAGCAGTGCTGCAACTAGACGAGCAATGTTGCAAAGGCACTGGGCAAGGCTGCACTGGGCAAGGCTGCAAAGGCACTGGGCAAGGCTGTACTGGGCAAGGCTGCAAAGGCACTGGGCAAGGCTGTACTGGCCAAGGCTGCAAAGGCACTGGGCAAGGCTGTACTGGGCAAGGCTGCAAAGGCACTGGGCAAGGCTGCACTGGGCAAGGCTGCACTGGGCAAGGCTGCAATGATGGACAAGGCTGCAGATGGACACTGGACAAGGCTGCATTGATGGGCATTTAAATTTAAGTTTTTTTCCTTAAACTTCCCTCCTAAAAGTTTTTTTCCTTAATATTCCCTCCTAAACTTGGGGTGCGTGTTATACGCCGGCGCGTGTTATACGCCGATAAATACGGTTTATATATCAAACGTATAGTTGGAGTTTGACTGCAAGAGTGAAAATACAGTTTTTTTTTGTATGATAGTTTTCATTTCAGTATTTAAATATTTCCTGCAACACCTTGTGGTCCGATGCTAAACAAAATTATAGTAATAAATGAGTAAGGCTGTAATAATTGTTTTTCAGGTGGTATATTTCACAGCCGTGTTTCCATATGTAGTCCTCATCATACTTCTTATTAGAGGAGTCACACTGGAGGGAGCAAAGGATGGCATTGAATACTTTATTGGACAACAATCTGATATTTCAAAGCTTTCCAATGGAGAAGTAAGTGTTTTGATTGTCTTTCCAGCCCCCCAAAGGAGTTCAATCTAATGTCCCTTCTAATATATACATAGACAACTTAGGCATGGGCGTCCGCAGAACTTTATTCAGGGGGGGGGGGGGGGGGCATCATTTTAAGCTCACCCATGCAATATAAAAAGATCTACATTCTCTAGGCTATATTTAGATGGGCATGGTATGCCTGGCCTGAGTAATTTCCAATACAAAGGGCATGGTATGACCGGCCCGATCTACACAACACGTACACAGCCAGGCAGCCAATCACTGAAGAGGAGCAGCGGAACGGCCGAGCTGCCGAGCCATCTCATCCAATGATCAGGCCGAGGGTGAGGGAGGGACATCAGATGTGTCAGAACAGAGAGCGGCCGGTTGACTCAGGAAACGTCAGCGGCGGCCACGGCGGACACTGCAGCTGGCAACTGCAACACCTTCTTGACGATTCCAGGGGGGGGGGGCAATTTTAAGGTCACCCATGCTCTGACCCTTTTTCGACAATGTCATTATCACATTATCACGGTCATAGACTGCAGACATAGTACAGGTGATGGTCAGAGACTGCAGACATTGCACAAGAGACTGTCAGAGACTGCGGACATAGCCCAAAAGACTGTCAGAGACTGCGGACATAGCCCAAGAGACTGTCAGTGACTGTATACATGGCTCAAGAGACTACGGACATGGCACAAGAGACTGTCAGAAACTGCATGAATGTGGGGGGGGGGTGACAGAGAGAGACAGGGGTGTGACAGAAAGAGAGAGAGGGGGTGAAAGAGAGAGACAGGGGGGTGAGAGAGAGAGGGGGGGTGAAAAAGACAGAGGGGTGAGAGAGAGAGAGAGAGAGGGTGACAGAGAGGGATGATGGGGGTCATGACTCCTGATCCAATCCCTGATTCCAGGGGGGGCACTTGCCCCCCTTACCCCTACCTGCGGACGCCCATGGCTGCATATAACCTGTTCTGCCATAGCTAAACCTTGATTGGATATAATTAAGAGCATGTAAAGCTAAAACTGTTTTATTGTTTTGGATTCAGAATTGAAGAATAATACTCTCTACCAGTTTCTTTTTTATGCCTCCTGTTGGGGAGTAGGGATGAGCTCACCATTTAGTCCAAACACAGTTTTGGACCAAACTTTGCTTGTTTGGGCATTCGAGAGCCAAACATTGTTTGAAGTAGTGTTTTTTCAACTGATATTATTTATGGCAGTTTCTGCTGTCAATGGTTGTTAGGAAAGCAGTAGGTGCCAGCTCCCATCATGTCCTTAGAAACCAGAGATGTCACCATTCATTTGCTGGACGGGAATCCACGGAGATTAGGGATAGCATTCACATAATGGACCAAATATCACAGATCTACTCCCCTTGCCCACTCTAAAAAAATAAAAAAAATAAAAAAAAATGAAAAAAAAAGTTCAGAGACACTTTAATTGATTTAGCTATCCATTTTAAATCAATACTCTTATGCTGCGTACACACGGTCGGAATTTCCGATGGAAACAGTCTGATGGGAGCTTTTCATCGGATTTTCCGACCGTATGTATGCCTTTTTCTGTCAGAATTTCCGACGGACTTTGGATTGAGAACCTGTTCTTAATTTTTCCGACGGAAAACCTTTCTATCGGCTTTTCCGATCGTGTGTATGCAATTCCGACACGCAAAATTCAGACGCATGCTCGGAAACAATTTGACACATGTTTAGAAGCATTAAACTTCCCTTTTATAGTGCAGTGGAACGCGTTGTATGCCGCGGTGTTATTGACCGTCAGAATTTGGTGTGACCGTGTGTAGGCAAGACAGTCTGAGCGAAAATTCAAAAACGGGAAAACCATCAGAGCTTTTTCCGACGAGAATTCCGACCGTGTGTACGCGGCATTAGTTACTGTTACTATTTAGGTTGCCTTTAAAAGTTTCCTTTTCCTTTCTAGGTGTGGAGAGATGCCGCTACCCAAATCTTTTATTCTCTTAACACAGCTTGGGGAGGACTGATTGCTCTTTCATCCTATAACAAATTCCAAAACAACTGTTACTGGGACTCCATAGTGGTTTCCATTATAAACTGCCTGACCAGCATCCTTGCTGGATTTGCTATCTTCTCCATCCTTGGGCACATGGCCCTAGTGTCAGGCAAGAAGGTCCCTGAAGTTGTGGATGAAGGTAATTCATGTTTATATTGATTCTTAAAACAGCAGTTCATATTAGCAGCAAATGGATTTTCATGCAGCAGTCCCGTCATTTTGTGGACTGGTATTTTTCTGAAAAGTGGTATATACTCGAGTATAAGCCGAGTTTTTCAGAACATTTTTTGTGCTGAAAGTGCCCCCCTCCGCTTATACTGGAGTCAAGCACTTTTCTGCAGCAGAGAATGGCATTTTCCGAACCGACTTTGGTGGGGCCCCGTATCTCGGGGCCACTTGGTGCTAGGAACCTCATATTTGGTATGCAAACCCAGTGGAACCAGCACTACCACATGTCCAAATATAAAATGCCATAAATCTATCCCCTTATTTTGTAGACGCTATAACTTTTGCACAAACCAATCAATATACGCATATTGCTATTTTTCTAACCCAAAATATGTAGAATACATATTGGCCTAAACTTTTATTTTTTTAATGTGGGATATTTATTATAGCAAAAAGTGAAAGATATTGTGTTTTTTTTCAAAATTGTCACTCTTCTTTTGTTTATAGCGCAAAAAATAAAAAACACAGAGGTGATCAAATACCACCAAAAAAAAAACTCTATTTGTGGGAAAAAAAGGAGGTAAATTTTGTTTAGGTACAGCGTCGCACAACCGCAACATTGTCAGTTAAAGCGACGCAGTGCCGTATTGCAAAAAATGGCCTGGTCATTGAGCAACCAAATCTTCAAATGTTCCGGGGCTTAAGTGGTAAAAGGACAACTGTATTTTTTATTTTTTTTATTTAATTGGTTGCCCACTAATTACTTTAACCACTTAAGCCCCGGACCAATTTGCAGCCAAAAGACCAGGTTCCTTTTTGCGATTCGGCACTGCGTCGCTTTAACTGACAATTGTGCGGCCGTGCGATGTGGCACCCAAACAAAATTGGCGTCCATGACACATCAGGCACATCAGGGCACATCAGGGCACATTATGGGGCACATAGCACACCAGGGCACATAGCACATAAGGGCAAGGGGCACATAAGGGCATGGGGCACATAAGGGCACAGGGCACATCAGGCCACATCAGGGGACATGGCATATCAGGGCACATAGCACATAAGGGCACGGAGCACATAAGGGCACAGGGAACCTCAGGGCATGGGGCACCTCAGGGCATGGGGCACATCAGGCCACATGGCACATTGGGGCACGGGGCACATGGCCCATCGGGGCACATTATGGGGCATATAGCACATAAAGGCCTGGGGCACATCAGGCCACATCGCACATCAGGGCACAGGGCACATAGCACATCAGGGCGAGGGGCACATAGCACATAGCACATCAGGGCATGGGGCACATCAGGCCACATTATGGGGCACATCAGGGCACATCATGGGGCACATTAGGGCACATTATGGGGCACATTGGGGCACATAGCACATCAGGGCACATTATGGGGCACATTGGGGCACGTAGAACATCAGGGCATGGGGAACATAGCACATCAGGGCATGGGGCACAGGGCATGGGGCACATAGCACATCAGGGCACGGGGCACATCAGGGGGATCTTACTTGCCAGCATGCAGAGTAGCGAAGGAAGCGTCTGTCTGTAATAAGTTCTCTCTCATGTCACTCAGCGCTGCTCGCTCCCCGGCGCCCCCTCCTCTCTTCTCGTCTATCCCAGATGATGTCACAAGCCAATGGGGATAGACAAGAAGAGAGGAGGGTCCACCGAGGAGCGAGCAGCGCTGAGTGACATGAGAGAGAACTTATTACAGACAGACGCTTCCTGCGCTACTCTGCATGCATCTCATTTGGCTCGAGCGTTCCTGCTGTGAAAAAAGTGCAGGGACGCCGTTCCCACACGTTTCCGCAGGACTCGAGCCCTGAAAATACAAAAATTCCTTCTGACTCGAGCCATGAAAATTTCTGTTGGAGAGTAGTACGGTATATATATACTTCTCCTGGAGAAGTATATATACTACTCTCCAACAGAAACAACATATGTTAATTTGTATTTTTCTATTCCATTGGAGCCATGATTTTTTATAATTGTTCAAACATATTCTTTCGGTATTCTGAATAGCTCATTGATATTAAACATCTAAGCTTTAAGTATCTTTATCTATACTGGAGTGCCGCCATTTTCATCATTCATCTGCAAAGAAATGAATAGTTTGCTTCCGTACCTCATACTTTAAAAAGTCAGCAATGGCAGCTAATATATTTCTGTCACAGGTCCCCTTTAACACTTATGAGTAAATGGCCAAAAATTTCTTGTCAGTTTGTTGTAAACTAAGATATCAAAATACATTCTTGTTTTTCCCGGACTCCACTATCCTGCGAGTCACTGACCTGGGACAAACATGAGGCCAGTAGTCTCAAAAGTCTGAACTCTTATCTTGCATGTTCATTCCTGGTCAGTAAAGTCAGAAGGAAGTGAAACAAGAATCAAGCTGGAAGCCCCAGCCACCAATCAGTAGTTCCCATTTTTACATTTTTAATGGGTTCACTTTAATACACCTAACATGCACAAGAATACATTTTATTGATTAAAATATATATCCTAATATTATCTATCATCTTACAGGATTTGGACTGGCATTCATTGCCTACCCTGATGCATTGGCCAGGCTTCCAGTATCTCCCCTCTGGTCTATTTTGTTCTTCTGTATGCTCCTGGCATTAGGACTTGACTCTCAGTTTGCACTAATTGGTGAGTTACATAGATATTTTATGACCCTTTTATGTTAATACAGTGTTCACTTCAATGTGATTTTCCCTTATTTCTCTAGTAAATAAGCCTGACTAAGGCCCCATGCACACGAGACCCTGTTAAACGCGTGTTCAGAGGCAGTTGGACACTTTTTTCAACACATGCAATGTTATCCTATGTGTCCATGTACACAGTCTCGTTTTTCCCGTTTTTTATGCAGTTGCGTTTAACCTCGTTTTTCCAGAAGCAAAAAAAATGGGTTCAGACACTTTGCTTTTCCACGTTTCAGATGCAAAACGTGGCTAAACATGGCACCCGCGTTTATAAGTGTTTTTAAAGGAACCCGATTTTTTGGACCAGAAAACTCAGAAATATGATGGTAAACCATAACAAATACTAAAAAAAATTGGTTTAAAATGTCGTAATTACTTTAGATAGTTCATAGAGCATATATACTTACTGATGCAATGCCACTTCTTTGCCCCAACCCTTCATCCAATTTCTTTTTTTGCAAAATTGGGTCATTTTGTGTTCAATTCCATTGTCCTAGTGCTCAAGGGCCTTCAAAAATGTAATAGGTGGTTGAGAAATGAGATGTGTCATTTATGCTCGCAGAACGCCTGAAGGTGCTACTTCAATGTTGGGCCTTTGTATGTGGGCAGACTGTGTAAAAGTCTCACACATGTGGTATTGCCATACTCAAGAAGAGTAGCAGAATGTATTTTGGGGTGTAATTTGTTGTATGCATATGCTGTGTGTAAGAAATAACCTGATATGACAATTTTGTAAAAAAAATAAAAATAAAACATCTTCATTTTGCAAAGAATTGTGGGAAAAAATTACAACTTAAAAAAACTCACCATGATACTTAATACATTGGAATGTCTATATTCTATATCTCTTTATTTGGGGGGTATTTGTACTTTCCTGACTTGTTAGTGTCTCAAGAAATGAGATACACCTGATGTACTGAAGGCCTCATCAGATGTGATCAAATGTCAGTGATTGGCACCATAGATGGTAGACTATAACTTTCACAAAGACCAAATAATATACACTAATTTGGGTTATTTTTACCAAAGTTATGCAGCAGTATAAATTTTGGCCAAAATTTATGAAGAAAAATTACTAATTTGCAAAGTTTTATGACAGAAACAAAGAAAAGGGCATTTTTTTTACAAAATTGACGGTCTTTTTTTTTTATTTATAGCACAAAAAAAAACCACTAGTGATTAAATACCACCAAAAGAAAGCTCTATTTGTATGAAAAAAAAGGACGCAAATTTCATATGGGTAAAGTGTTGCATGACTGAGTAATTGTCATTCAAAATGTGAGAGCGCTGAAAGCTGAAAATTGGTCTGGGCAGGAAGAGTTGCATACACACGGTCGGACAATGTTGTCGGAAAATTCGATCATTCTGAACGTGGTGACGTTCGTTGCGTACGACGGAACTACGTAGAAGCTAGTAGTCAATAGCTTTGGTCTCGTAATTTGATCTGAGCTTGAGTGGCACTTTGTCCGTCAGAATTCTCGACACACGATCGGAAAAAGTCAGATCAGATTTTGTTGTCGGAAAATTTGAGATCCTGCTCTCAAATTTTTTCCCCCTGGAGCCCACACACGGGGGGATTTTCCGACAACATGGTCCGATTGGACATTTTCTATCGGAATTAGAGACCGTGTGTGGGCTCCATCTGACTTTTTCCGTCGGAATTTCCGACCGTGTGTACGGGGCATTAAAGTTTCCTTACAATGCTACACTTTGATCATGTGTAGGGGTGGAATTACTGATGAATAAAAGTGGAGTTTTCCTATAACATTATTGGTGGTAAAAAAAATATACTATACTATACTATGCTATACTATACTATACTATATATACATATACTATACTTTGGCTAATTGGTTGGATATGGTCATGGTATGTTTAATCTACTTTTGTTTATCTCCTTATCATAGAAACTCTTACAACAACAATACAAGATGTTTTCCCGAAAGTAATGAAAAAATTGAGGATTCCCTTGACAACTGCAATATGCGCTGTGTTATTCTTACTCGGGCTCCCGTGTGTTACACAGGTAAACTTTTGCCTGACTGTTGCTGCATGTCTTAAAATAAATTAAATTGATGATTAATAAGACCAGGAACATTGAGAGTTGTACCAGGACCAAGAAACAGTGAGAGTTGTTCATATTCTTGAAATTGTGGATTTTTTTCCCATCAAAAAGATCATATATCAAAAAGATCTAAATAGATATGAATAGATCTAGATCAAATGTTGAAACGACAGTATTCTTGGTACACTAATCCTTAATCAATTTTTCCCTAGGATGGTCTTACTGAATAGGAATAGCTACAAAAAACATGGGTGTGGCTTGGTTAGACTGGGGTGTCCTTTGATTTCATAGTTTGAAAGATTTAGCAGCATCCTTGTTTTAATCAAAGGGACCGTCCATCCAAAACAAATGAGTTGGGTTCTAGATGAGCTGAAATATCATTTGTCTTATTTAACCTCTTGTGGAGTGAGATCTCCATACCAGATTTGCCAAATACTATACCTCCCACCTTGGAGTATTGGGTTTTTCCTTTTTGGGCAATTCCAGTCCTTTTGCATTTTTATAGAAAATAAAATAAATAAAATTAAAAAATTTAATACAGAGATCAGAACCCCCAGACAGCCAGCTTTGGCGTTCCCAAGACATTTGAAGGTTTTACTCTTCATGATCTACCAAAAACTAACATATATACGTTTTGAGTGGCTTTAAAATGTTTAAAGAGAACCTTTTTCCTCAGTTAAAATCCTATACTAAATACATTCCTGGTACAAAATATATTTTACTTTATGTTGGTTACACTCAATAAAAGATTTAAACAAATTAATAACTATATTGTATGGTGTACTAGAAATAGCAGACAAACATTTATCTGATTATGTCTACAGGCAGGAATATATTGGGTAAACCTTATTGACTCATTTTGCGGTGGATGGGCTCTTCTATTTGCTGCCGTTTTGGAGCTGGTGGCTGTAATCTGGATATATGGTATGTACTTTGAAATGTTCTCACCTATTAACACTAGTAATGAGCCGATGTTTGAGTCGAACGTAAGTTTGACTCGAACATCAGGTGTTCACCTGTTCGCCGAATAGTGAACAATTTGGGGTGTTCGTGGCAAATTCAAAAGCCACGGAACACCCTTTTAAAAGTCTATGGGAGAAATCAAAAGTGCTAATTTTAAAGACATGGTATTGTCATAAAAAGTATTTGGGGACCTGGGTCCTGCCCCTGGCTACATGTATCAATGCAAAAAAAAGTTTTAAAAACAGAAATTTTTTCGGGAGCAGTGATTTTAATAATGCTTAAAGTGAAACAATAAAAGTGAAATATTCCTTTAAATTTCATACCTGGGGGGTGTCTATAGTATGCCTGTAAAGTGGCACATGTTTCCCTTGTTTACAACAGTCCCTGCACAAAATGACATTTCTAAAGGAAAAAAAAGTAATTTAAAAGAACTTGCGGCTATAATGAATTGTCGGTCCCGGCAATACACATAAAAGTCATTGAAAAAAAATGGCATGGGATTCCTTGGGTCTGGTATGAATATTAAGGGGAACCCCCACGCCAAAAAAAAAAAGGCGTGGGGGTCCCCCCAAAAATCCATACCAGACCCTTATCCGAGCATGCAACCTGGCAGGCCGCAGGAGAGGAAGGGGGATGAGAGAGCGCCCCCCCTCCTGAACCGTACCAGGCCACATGCCTTCAACATGGGAAGGGTGCTTTGGGGTAGCCAAAGCACCGTGTTACCCATGTTGATGGGGACAAGGGCCTCATCCCCACAACCCTTGCCCGGTGGTTGTGGGGGTCTGCGGGCGGGGAGCTTATCAGAATCTGGAAGCCCCCTTTAACAAGGGGACCCCCAGATTCCCCCATGTGTGAAATGGTAACGGAGTACAAATGTACCCCAACCATTTCACCAAAAAAGTGTGAAAATAGTAAAAATGACATGACACGGTTTGGGGACAAGTCCTTTATTAAAAAAAAATAAAAATAAAACTGTCCCACAAAGTCTTCTTCTTCTTCTCTTGCTCCGCCGATGAACCGAAAAAGAAAACCAACCCGCCTCCATGGGAGGCACCCACCGTAATGACTGTCCTCTCATGTGACAGCTCTTTTATAACTGAGGGCAATTTTCGATTGGGTAAAAGTAAAAAAATCTATCCTGATGTATACTTATAGGTAAAAAACTATAATGTATTTTTCAATATCTTATCATAATATTAAAGTGGTTCTAAAGGCTCAAGTTTTTTTTACCTTCATGCATTCTATGCATGAAGGTTAAAAACCTTCTGTGTGTAGTGGCCCTCTCAGCCCCCCCCCCCCCCTAACACTTACCTGAACGCCCTCTCATTCCATAGATGTCCACAAGAGCCTTGGTAACTCTTATGCCGCGTACACGCGGTCAGAATTTCCGATGGAGACAGTCCGATGGGAGCTTTTCATCTGATTTTCCGACTGTGTGTATGCCCATCGGTCTTTTTCTGTCAGAATTTCCGACGGACTTTGGATTGAGAACCTGTTCTTAATTTTTCCGACGGAAAACCTTTCTATCGGAGGCATGCTCGGAAACAATTTGATGCATGCTCGGAAGCATTAAACTTCCCTTTTGTAGTGCCGTCGAACGTTTTGTATGCCGCAGTGTTATTGACCGTCGGAATTTGGTGTGAACATGTATAGGCAAGACAGTTTGAGCGAAATTCCGTCGGAATTCCGATGGGAAAACCATCAGAGCTTTTTCCGATGAGAATTCAGACCATGTGTACGCGGCAGTAGTCCTGAAGCCATTGGCTCCCGCTGCTGTCAATTAAAACCAGTGAGCCAATCAGGAGAAGGAGGGGGCAGGGCCAAGTGTGAATGAACACGCAGAGCTGCAGCTCAGGAGCACGCCTGTTCGGTGCCCCCAGAGCAAACTGCTTGCTCTGGGGGCTCTCAGCAGAAGGGAGGGGAGGGAGCGCCAGTGTGGGACCCTAGAAAAGGAGGATCAGGGCTGCTTTGTGCAAAACCATTACACAGAGTAGGTAATTATAACATGTTTGTTCAAAAAATGTAAAATAAAAAAGACTTTAATACACTTTAACTTTTGCACCTTATACATTTGACAAAGGTGATGTATGTTATTTCCGGTTTTAATTCTAACAGGTGGCAATAGAGTTATCTTGGATATAGAGATGATGCTTGGGAAGAAGCACTGGATATTCTGGTTGTGGTGGAGAGTATGCTGGTATTTTATATCCCCGGTATTGCTAGCAGTAAGTTCTATTATGGCTCTGTCTAATTATAATAACCACACAATGCAGTCATATATTGAAGAACATATTGAGATAAAGTGATCACTTCACTTTGGACAGTGGTAGTCTGTATTGCATTATTTGTTCACTTTAAAACAAAAAGTTTACATTTGTGGATGTTTTTCTGAAAGTGATTGTAGTGTTACCTCCACTATGCAGCTCGTTTTGCACAGAGTGGCCCTGAACCTGCTCTTCTGGGGTCCCCCGGCAGCTCTCGCAGCTCCTCCCCACATTAGATAACCCCCTGGAAGAAGCGCTCTCCCGGGGATTACCTTGTGGGCACGCTCCTGAGTTCAGCATTTGGTGTCCAAAGAGGACGAATGAAGGACTCGGCCCCGCCCCTCTGGCGCCCGCGTCATTGAATTTGATTGACAGCAGTGGGAGCCAATGGCTGCGCTGCTATCAATCTATCCAATCGAGAGCCGAGAACCCGAGCAGAGGAACAGCGCATCCCCGTGGGTCAAGTTCTAGGGCCCCGGTTAAGTAAAAACAGGGGGGGGCTGGGGGGGCCGGTCACTGGCAGGTGTTTTTTCATCTTAATGCATAGGGGAAAAAAACACATAGGTTCACAACCCCTTTAATTTCCGTGTCCAGCATTAACATTTAAAACTTAAATATACAGTAATTTTCAAGTACCGTATATACTCGAGTATAACCCGAGTTTTTCAGCACATGTTTTTGTGCTGAAAGTGCCCCCCTCAGCTTGTACTAAAATCAAGCACTTTTATCCAGCAGAGAATGACATTTTCCGACCCGACTTTGAGGCCTCGTATCTCGGGGCCACTTGGTGCTAGGGACTTTGGTGTGCAAACCCAGTGGAACTAGCACTAGAACATGTCCAAATTTGGGGTACCTAGCACCAAGTGGCCCCGATATACGGGGCCCCAAAGTCGGTCCGGAAAATGTAATTCTCTGCTGCAGAAAAGTGCTTGACATTTTCTGACCGGACTTTGGGGTCCTGTATCTCGGGACCACTTGGTGCTAGGAACCCCATATTTGGTGTGCAACCCCAGAGGAACTAGCACTACAACATATTCAAATTTGGGGTTCCAAGTGGCAAGCTAGTGATAACTAGCAGGGGGCTTAGCCACGCAGGATCACGTAAACGACCCAAATATAAGCCGAGGCACCTAATTTTACCACAAAAAAATGGAAAAAACGCATTGACTTGAGAATAAGCCTAGAGTGAGAAATGCGCAGCTACTGTAAGTGGAAAAGAGGGTCAACAATGCCCATTTGCAGCCTCACTGTGCCCATTTGCATGCCTCACTGTGCCCATTTGCAGCCATAGGTCCCCCAAACTTCAAACTTGGTAGTTAAGGGTTCCTAGATGCCCCCTAGCTGCAATCAAAATGTGGGGTCTCGGGACCCAAAGGATCCCGAAATAACATTGCTGCAGATGGACACAGTTGACCGATTTTGAGGCCCTGTATCTCAGGGCCACTTGGTGCTAGGATATATTGTAGTGATAGTTCGACTTGGTTTGCACACCAAATTTGGGGTTCCTAGCACCAAGTGGCCCAGAGATAAGAGGCCCCAAAGTCGAGTCGGAAAATGTAATTTTCTGCTGCAGAAAAGTGCTTGACTCCAGTATAAGCCGAAGGGGGGCACTTTCAGCACAAAAAAAATGTGCTGAAAAACTCGGCTTATACTCGAGTATATACAGTATATGGTGCTTATGAGCTCCAGATCTGAAGTACACCAGAAGGTCATATTTGGTAATATCACATAGTGGCAAAAGTTGTGGGAATGAATGATCCAAGAACTTAAAAGAAATTACTATGTATAATTTAAAGGGATTGTAAAGTCAGAAGGTTTTTTATCTTAATGCATTCTATGCGCTGTGTGCAGCAGCCTCCCCAGCACCCCCTAACACATACCCGAGGTCCCTCTCTGTCCACGAGTGTCTCAGTTGTCCGAGATTCTCCCCCCTGATTGGCTGAGACACAGCAACAGCACCATTGGCTGCCGCTGCTGTCAGTCAAGGTCAGCTAGCCAATCAGAAGAGAGGGAGGAGGTGGGGCTGGGTCGGGGTTCCGTGTCTGAATGGACACAGGGATCTGTGATTCGGCTTGGGTGCCCACACAGCAATCTTCTTGCTGTGGCGGCACTGAACAGGAGGGAAGGGCTAGGATCACAGAAGAGGGACCTGAGAAGAGGAGGATCTGGGCTGCTCTGTGCAAATCCTCTGCAACAGAGCAGGTAAGTATAACATGTTTGGTATTTTTATAGGGGGAAAAAATGAAACTTTATAATCACTTTAAGAAATTCTGGACAATTGAGGTCTGGATTTGAGAAAAACTGTGATTGTTGCATTTTTTAGATACAGTATGTAATAGCATCTTGTTTTTTAAAACATAAACCATTTTACATTATTTTTTTTATTTTTTTGCAGGCCATTTTAATCTGGTCTTTGGTCACCTACGAAGCTACAGGATATGGTGGTGTAGCTTACCCAAAATGGGCAATTGTATTAGGATTTTTAATGGTCGTCTTCTGCCTTATATGGATTCCCATCATTGCTTTCGTGAAGGTCATTCAAGCCAAAGGGAACATTTTTCAGGTATGAAAAAGCATTTCCTATGCTTGACCTGGGTTGGCTATCCTATTGTTACTAGACATGTGCATTCGTTTTCGTCCGAATGCATTTTCGTCCGAATTTCAGTTATGTTCGTTATTGTTTTAACAAACGATAACGAAAGTGCAGAATCCGAAAAACGAAAGATCCGACATAAACAAATGCTTTATTTTCGTTTTCGTTGTGACAACAGTTCGATATAGATAGGAGATTCGACGCTGACAATAACCATCTGTGTCTATCGAACCTGTGGTCGAATGTGCCTAACCTTAACTCTATTAGTCCAAGATTATTCTACGTAGAGAGGAAAGATTCGACATAGAGAGGAAAGATTCGACGTAGAGAGGAAAGATTTGACGTAGGGAGGAAAGATTTGACGTAGAGAGGAAAGATTTGACGTAGAGAGAAAAGATTTGACGTAGAGAGAAAAGATTTGACGGAAGATTCGACGTAGAGAAGATTTGACGTAGAGAGATTAGATTTGATGTAGAGAGAAAAGATTCGACATAGAGAGGAAAGATTCGACGTAGAGAGGAAAGATTTGACGTAGAGCGGAAAGATTTGACGTAGAGAGGAAATATTTGACGTAGAGAGGAAAGATTTGACGTAGAGAGGAAAGATTTGACGTACAGAGGAAAGATTTGACGCAGAGAGAAAAGATTCGACGTAGAGAGAAAAGATTCGACGGAAGATTCGACGTAGAGAAGATTTGACGTACAGAGATTAGATTTGATGTAGAGAGAAAAGATTCGACATAGAGAGGAAAGACTTGACGTAGAGAGGAAAGATTTGACGTAGAGAGAAAAGATTCAACGTAGAGAAGATTTGACGTAGAGAGAAAAGATTCAACGTAGAGAAGATTCGACGTAGAGAGAAAAGATTTGATGTAGAGAGAAAAGATTCGACACAGAGAGGAAAGATTTGACGTAGAGAGAAAAGATTCGACGTAGAGAGAAAAGATTCGACGTAGAGAAGATTCGACATAGAGAGAAAAGATTTGACATAGAGAGAAAAGATTTGACGTAGAGAGAAAAGATTGCTGCTGGAATTGGGTGGAATTGCAGCTAAACTATACAGAGTCATACAGTCATACAGTTTAGCTGCTCCGTTGAATCTTCTTTAGACACCATAAGCCTTCAATGACACATTCGACCTTAATTCAGTTGGATTTTCGGACGAATGCAATTTTTAACGAAAAAAAACGAAATAAAAACGAATTTCGGGAGTAACTAAATAAATTTATTTTTCGGACGAAATTCCGAAACGAAATATTTCAGTGTGCACATGTCTAATTGTTACTGATTTTGAACTTACACCATATACAAATATTCATATGTTTCGTCATACTCTCTCTCCTTGAGAGGCTTTACCTTGTTGGATTGTATTGATGTACTGTATGTAATTTCTAAACTTGATCACTCAATAAAATTAATCGTAACAAAAAAACTTTGCCATCCAAAAACAAACCCCCAAAAAAAGCTGAACTCGTGCAATGCAGAACCCAGTAAGAATGAAATACATGGAACTTCTCCATCAGCTGACATTTATCTAATGCAGAATGGTTTCCTTTAACATGTCAATGAACTTCCACACTAAACTCATTTTCTTTTGTTATTGCAGCGTATTGCAAGTTGTTGTAGACCAACTGAAAACTGGGGACCTGCCCTGGTGAAGAATCGGGGAGAGAGGTACAAAGATATGAAGGATGACACAGTCAAGGAGGAGGACAAAGGAGTGGAAATTCCGGATATTAACGGAGTTGATAATGTTTCATTTCAGAGAGACTAAAGGCCCGTACACACGATCTGACTTTTTGACAACCAACATGCAAATTAGCTGGTTTGGACCAACATCCGACCGTGTGTACGCTCCATCGGACCAACTTTTTCTAGGTTTCATCAGACTTTTGTTGGCTGTGCGAACGGACCAACTTTCTGCCAACAAAAGTCCAATGGACCAAAGTCCGACCGTGTGTACACAAAACCATCAGACTTTTGTACAAAGTACCAACACGCATGCTCAGAACCAATGCAAAAGATCAGACAACAATATAGAAGTTGACCAAAGGTGGCGCTGGAGTATTCGAACGTCCTCTTTTGAAGTGTCGTCAGTACGTTGAAACGTCACTACGTTCATGTTTGTTGCCTAAAAAGTCCGATCGTGTGTATGTAATACCAACTTGGGGCCAACGCCCTTTGGACAAAAATCCACGGGAAAGTTGGTCCACGGTCCGATCGTGTGTATGAGGCTTAAAGACTGAGACACCTCATATGTACAAAATATACATTGACCATCTCTAATAGACTGATGAATCCATAGACTAACTGCTAAATGGCATCAAGAGGTTTGCTAAAGTGACAAGGAGCCTAATCAGAGCTACGTAAACATGCACAAGTCACTTTTCTTGTATGGAAGGCTCAGGATGCGCACATTAGGCATTGGAAGTGTAAAATACTGTGTGAACAAGTGCTAAATAAAAAGGAAATGTACATAAAAATACTTTCTATTAATAAAAAGAAAACACTTTTTTGTATTGGTGTTTTTGATGTAGCCATACAGTAAATCTTGGAATTAAATATTGCATAGAAATGCCAAACTGTTTTCAACTTTCAATTAAGTACAGTGCAAACCAAAATTTGCTTAGAGTAGAACTTAAAGTGTAAGTAAACCCTCCTATCATTTTCAGCCAAGGAAGCTGCCATCTTTGCCTCTGTTTAATCTACAACTGCCATGATGCTGCACATGTGATCAGTTATGACACCAGCCATTGGATGGTTTGACAGTTTGGTTGAGAGCGCAACCAATGGGAGTGTTACATTTCCGGCCTGTGCCGGAAATTAAACTGTTTTATGGATGGGTTTACTTCCGCTTTAAGGTAATTTTTTTGCCATCTGTGGCCCATTGAGTCAACATAACTAGTGTCCCAGTTGGAAGATTTTCCCTTAATTCCTGTTCTGATGGGCACCTAAAATTTGGGATTTTCTTTCACTCTCATGCCGCGTACACACGTTCGGAATTTCCGATGGAAACAGTCCGATGGGAGCTTTTCATCGGATTTTCCGACCGCGTGTATGCCCATCGGTCATTTTCTGTCGGCATTTCCGACGGACTTTGTATTGAGAACCTGTTCTTAATTTTTCCAACGGAAAACCTTTCTATCGGATTTTTCGATCGTGTTTATGCAATTCCGACACGCAAAATTCCGACGCATGCTCGGAAACAATTCGACGCATGCTCGGAAGCATTAAACTTCCCCTTTATAGTGCCGTCGAACGTGTTGTATGTCGCAGCGTTATTGACCATCAGAATTTGGTGTGACTGTGTGTAGGCAAGACAGTTCGAGCGAAATTCCGTCGGAATTCCGACGGGAAAACCATCAGGGCTTTTTCCGACGAGAATTCCGACCGTGTGTACGTGGCATCAGTGAAAAAGGTAAACAAGGCAACATAGAGAGGGTAATATCTCCCTAACTGGGAGACAGACATCAACTTGACAGGTGTTCTAATCCTCCTCCACTCTATCCAAAACTAAAAAAAAGTTTTGCTTTCCATTATACTTTATCCACTTGCCGACCACCTCCTGTAGCAATACTGTAACAGGGCGGCTTAGCCACGCAGGATCACGTAAATATACATAACTTGCATTTCCGGGTGGGGGGCAGGTGGCCAACAGCCCGCCCGCCCACCCAGGCTGTGCTGTCATTCGCTACAACACAAGCTGATGACCGGATCCCAGCAAATCATTTTTTGGGCTTGAACCCGCTGATCAGCTGAACGATTGACAGAAGACAGCCCTGTGAGTGTGTTGGTAAACAACAAAGGGCTCTCTACAGACAGCATGGTGCGTCATTTTTTTTTCTTTCTGCGAGGCAGGGAGTAAAAACCGGCACATTGCTTAGTAACACAGCACACAGTACACACAGTAAACATTGTTAGGCACACAGTTAACCCCTTAATTGCCCCTAAATGTTAACCCCTTCCCAACCAGTGTCATTAGTACAGTGACAGTGTATATTATTTACAAAGATCACTGTATAAGGCTGTGTTCACAGTTATGTGAATTGGATACGGATTTCGCCGCATCCAATTCGCATGACAAGAGATTGTGACCGGCTCTCAGGGGTGGCTGCGAAGTGAATTGCACAGGGGTCCTGTGCATCTTTGGCTCAGTTTTAGGTCCAAATTCAGGCAAAAAATCGGGCCTGATTCATCCCTGAAAAGGAGAACAGGGACGTGCCGGACCCCTGCTGTCAGCCGCATCCGTTTTAAGTGTGAACCCAGCCTTAGTGTCACTGGTAATGTCAGTAGCAGTTCATCAGTTCCCCTCTCAGCATCATTTAGTGTCAGATTGTCCGCCACACTATTGTAGACCCATTATAAGTTGTGGATCACCGCCATTACTAGTATAAAAAAAAAATTGTATATATAACTTTCACTCAAACTTTACCACAGACATGTAGCAGAATACATTTTGGCCTAAATTTAGGAAGACATATAGTCTTCCTAAATTTTGATCGGGTCACAGAGCTGAAGAACGGGGGGAGAGGTAAGTGTAAACAAACCTAGTGAGACTGACACTGATCGTCTGTTCCCTGTCATCGGGAAAGACGATCAGTGATGTCGAAAGCCAAGCCACGCCCCCCTACAGTAAAAAAAACACACACGTCACACTTAACCCCTCCCTGCCCCCTAGTGGTTAACACCTTCACTGCCAGTGTCATTTACACAGGAATCAGTGCATTTAAATAGCGCTGATTGCTGTATAAATGACAAAAATGTGTCAAAAATGTCCGACGTGTCCGCCATAATGTCGCCGTCACAATAAAAATCGCTGATTGCTGCCATTACTAGTAAAAAAAAAAAAAATTATTAATAAAAATGCTATAAAACTATCCCCTATTTTGTAAACGCTATAACTTTTGCGCAAACCAATCAATAATCGCTAATTGCATTTTTTTTTACCAAACATATGTAGAAGAATATGTATCGGCATAAACTGAGGAAAAAAAATGTTTTTATATATTTTTTGGGGATATTTATTATAGCGAAAAGTAAAAAAATATTGCATTTTTTTCAAAATTGTCGCTCTATTTTTGTTTATAGCGCAAAAAATAAAAACCGTAGAGGTGATCAAATACCACCAAAAGAAAGCTCTATTTGTGGGAAAAAAAGTACGCCAATTTTGTTTGGATACCACGTCGCACGACCGCGCAATTGTCAGTTAAAGCGACGCAGTGCCGAATCGCAAAAAGGGGCCTGGTCCTTTGGCTGCAAATTGGTCCAGGGCTGAAGTGGTTAAATATTGGTAACTATGGCATTAGCAGTATCGCTCTGTGTGCCAGTGGGCAGATGGGAATGATTCTGACTCTGCTTCTGTACTTCTCTTTCACTCTGCAGGTGGGAGATGGGAAAAATCTCCCAGTGAGTGTCTCTGCTTATAAGAGAAGAGTGGAAGCACTTCTGTTACATTTTAATATGTTTGTTTACATTTATTCATAAGATTGTATGTCTGTGTAGGGCCCCTTTCACACTTATACGACTTGTCCCACGATTTGGGACTGCAAAGTAGCATGACAAGTCGTTCCCCATGATTTCCAATGGCAGCCCGGCGGACATCGCGGCCGCCGGGCACTCGCACCGGGTCCCGAGCGATGCCGCGGGGGCGCGCGCGCGCGCGCGCGGCGGCGGCGCGCGCGCGCCCCCCAGGCGGCCGGGAATCCGAGGACGTCATATGACGCCCACCCAGGATGGTAGATCCACCTTGTGGGCGTCATATGACTATGGCCGGGTAGTGAACTGGTTAAGCAAGCTCTTGCAAGAGCAATATACACTCACCGGCCACTTTATTAGGTAGTACCGGGTTGGACACCTTTTGTCTTCAGAACTGCCTTGATTCTTTGTGGCATAGATTCAACAAGCTGTTGGAAACATTTATCAGAGATGTTAGTCCATAGTGACATGATAGCATCACATCCCTCCACATCCCAAAGGTGCTCTATTGGATTGAGATCTGGTGACTGTGGAGGCCATTGGAGTCCAGTGACCTCATTTGTCATGTTTAACCACTTCACTACCGCCCATAGTCATATGACGCCCACAAGGTGGATCTACCATCCTGGGTGGGCGTCATATGACGTCCTCGGATTCCCGGCCGCCTGGGGGGCGCGCGCGCGCGCCCGCGGCATCGCTCGGGACCCGGTGCGAGTGCCCGGCGGCCGCGATGTCCGCCGGGCACCCGCGATTGCCCGTTAAAACAACGGGACCGGGCGGGACCGTGGAGCTGTGTGTGTAAACACACAGCTCCACGTCCTGTCAGCGGGGAGGAGGCCGATCATGTGATCCCAGTACGGAGGAACACATGATCGGTCTCCTCCCCTTGAGTCCCCTCCCCCTACAGTTAGAATCACTCCTATAGGGACACACATTAACCCCTCCAGCGCCCTCTAGTGTTAACCCCTTCCCTGCCAGTCACATTTACACAGTAATCATTGCAATTTTATAGCAACGATCGCTGTGTAAATGTGAATGGTTCCAAAAATGTGTCAAAAGTGTCCGAAGTGTCCGCCGCAATGTCGCAGTCACGAAAAAAAAATCGCAGATCGCCGCCATTACTAGTAAAAAAAAAAAAAAAAAATTCAATAAATCTATCCCCTATTTTGTAGACGCTGTAACTTTTGCGCAAACCGATCAATATACGCTTATTGCGATTTTTTTTACCAAAAATATGTAGAAGAATACGTATCGGCCTAAACTGAAGAAAAAAATTGTTTTTTTTTTTAAAAAATGGGATATTTATTATAGCAAAAAGTAAAAAATATTGTGTTTTTTTTCAAAATTGTCGCTCTTCTTTTGTTTATAGCGCAAAAAATAAAAACCGCAGGGGCGATCAAATACCACCAAAAGAAAGCTCTATTTGTGGGTAAAAAAAGGACGTCAATTTTGTTTGGGTGTAACGTCGCACGACCGCGCAATTGTTAGTTAAAGCGACGCAGTGCCGAATCGCAAAAAGTGCTCTGGTAAGGAAGGGTGTTTAAAAGCCCTGTATTGAAGTGGTTAAGAAACCAATGGTGAGATGATTGGATCTTTGTGACATGGTGCATTATCCTGCTGGGAGGAGCCATCAGAAGATGAGGACACTGTAGTCATAAAGGGATGGACATGGTCAGCAACAATACTCAGGTAGGCTGTGGCGTTTAAACGATGCTCAATTGGCACTAACAGGCCCAAAGTGTGCCAAGAAAATATCCCCCATACCATTACACCACCAGCCTGAACCGCTGATACAAGCAGGAGGGATCCATGGCTTTCATGTTGTTTACGCCAAATTCTGACCTTATTATCTGAATGTCGCAGCTGAAATCAAGACTCATCAGACCAGGCAACGTTTTTCCAATCTTCTATTGTGCAATTTTGGTGATCATATGTGAATTTTAGCCTCAGTTTCCTGTTCTTAGCTGACAGGAGTGGCACCAGGTGTGGTCTTCTGCTGCTGTAGCCCATATGCTTCAAGGTCCGATTTGTTGTGCATTCAGAGAAGGTATTTTGCATACCTTGGTGGTAATGTGTGGTTATCTGAGTTAATGTTGCCTTTCTATCATGTCGAACCAGCCTGCTAATTTCTCCTCTGACCTCTCACATTAACAAGGCATTTACGTCTACAAAACTGCTGGTCACTGGATATTTTCTCTATTTCGGACCATTCTCTGTAAACCCCAGAGATGGTTGTGCGTGAAAATCCCAGTAGATCAGCAGTTTTTGAATTACTCAGACCAGCACGTCTGGCACCAACAAACATGCCACGTTCAAAGTCACTAAAATCCCCTTTCTTCCCCATTCTGATGTCCGGTATAAACGTCAGCATTTCATCTTCACCACGTCTAAATGCCTAAATGCATTGAGTTGCTGCCATGTGATTGGCTTATTAGCAATTTGTGTTACCAAGAAATTGAACAGGTGTACCTAAGGAAGTGGCCAGTGAGTGTATGTTTTTGGGTCAGCATTGTCAATAACTGAAAATGCATATTGGCAGGAAGCTTTTATATTATTAGGAGTTAGGCCCCTTTCAAACTGGGGTGGTGCGGGGGTCGGCGGTAAAGCAGCGCTATATTTAGCGCTGCTTTGTCGTCCTTTTTGCAGCGGTATTCGGCCGCTAGCGGTCGGTTTTAACCCCCGCTATCGGCCAAAAAAGGGTTAAACCCCCCGCAAAGCGCCGCAAAGCGCAGTGCTTTGCCAGCGGTATTGCCGTGCTGCCCCATTGATTTCAATGGGTAGGAGTGGTGAATACACCGCTCCTTCACCGCTCCAAAGATGCTGCTAGCAGGACTTTTTTTACCGTCCTGCTAGCGCACCGCTCCAGTGTGAAAGCCCTCCGGCTTTCACACTGGAGTGAAAGGACCCGCTTTTTTCAGGCGCTATACAGGCGCTATTTTTAGCGCTGTAGCGCCTGAAAAACGCTTTAGTGTGAAAGGGGCCTTAAGGGGGGGGGGGGGTTTAAAAAGCAAGTTTAGTTTATGCTGTACTTTTAATTCAAGCATAATACTTTTATGTACACTGCATTTCACCTTCCCAGTGTAACAAAATGACTTTCAATTTGTAAAACTACTCCACACAGTTTTTTATTTTATTTTTTGCAACTTTTCCGGAATTTCCATTTTTCCCAGAAAGAATGGCTTCAAAATTTTACATCTCTACCCTTAATTGGAAAAAAAACATTGGTCTAAGCCCCCGTACACACGGTCGGACATTCCGACAACAAAGTCCGTCGGATTTTTTCAGACGGATTTTGTCCGAAACTGGTGTTGCATACACACGGTCGGATAAAGTTGTCGGAAAATCTGATCGTTCGGAACGTGATGACGTTCTTTTGTTGCGACGGGACTACATAGAGGCTGGTAGCCAATAGCTTTGGTCTCATAATTTGATCTGAGCATGCGTGGCACTTTGTCCAATCGTAATTCTCTCCAAACCATCGGAAAAAGTCTGATCGGATTTTGATGTCGGAAAATTTGAGGTCCTGCTCTCAAATTATTTCTTTTGGAAATTCCGTTTGAAAAAGTCCGATAGAGCCCACACACGATCGGATTTTCCGACAATATTATCCGATCGGACCTTTTCCGTCGGAATTTCCAACCGTGTGTACAGGGCATTAGTCTTACCTGAAGCTGGCCATACATAGTTCAAAATTCTGCTGGTTTAACAGGACAAATTTCAATCTATGTATAGCGGTTCCCATATACAGTATGAGAAGTTGATCTATTGAACCACTTTTCATGAACTGGTTTATTGGTATATTTTCACTAGACATGTGCAATTCGTTTCGTTTTTTTTATTTTTTTTTCATTTTTCGTTTTTTTTTTTTCGTTATATTCGTTCATTCGTTATCGTACGAATGAACGAACGATTCGCTAAAAGAGTTAACAAATCGAATCGAACGAATACGAAATACAACGAAAATCCTAAATAACCAAATTAGAAACTACGAAAGAAGAAAATCCGAAAAACGAAAACAGGAACAACGAAAATCAAAATGAACGAAAAAATTCGTACATTCGTAACTTTTTTTTTTTGTTGAATTGGTAATTTTCCGTGTCCCTTACAATGGCGCTGCTTAACATGCCTCGAATGGATTGAACGAAAAAATTCGTACATTCGTAACTTTTTCTTTTTTTTCGATTCGTAATTTTCCGTGTCTCTTACAATGGCGCTGCTTAACATGCTTTGAATGGATTGAACGAAAAAATTTGTACATTCGTAACTTTTTTTTTCGATTTGTAATTTTCCGTGTCTCTTAAAATGTAATAGCATACACATTACATAAAATTATGAATTATGCTCCGATTACGAATCTACGAAAACAATGTTACGAAAGTACGAATAAATCAATCTAACGAAAGTACGAATGTAACTAAATCTACGAAAATACGAATGCGTCCGAATTTCGAATAAACGAAAATGAAACTAACGGAAAAACGAATCAACGAAAAAATAACTCTTACGAAAATACGAATCGTTACGAATACGAACACCGACGACTTACGAATTTACGAATCGTTACGAATCAACGGAAACGAAAAAAACAAAACGAAAATAAACGATTTTTTTTTGTTGTGCACATGTCTAATTTTCACATGATCAGCTGCAGCGCTGATCAGTGTATGAAGATGGTGAGGAAGTCCCGCTTTCAGAATACAATGACACAACAGGGCGTGTTTCCCCATCCACCTTAAATGTGTCAATAGAGAAATCGGTTTAGTTTTTTTCATTCGGCCAGCCAGAAAAAAACGGAGCCTTGCGAGGTCACCTTTAAAGTTGGATCCAATTCATATTCAAAAAGAATAATTAGCACATAATGTTGAAAGAGCCGCTCATTTAAGGTGGGGCCACATTTGTCACAGATATATAATTGTACTCTTGAAGGAGAACTTAGCATTTAGAATTGTTTCACAATAGAGCTACAGCAATTCTTTGGGAAATTTGCTTTAAATATTTGCAGAGCCATGAATGTGTTTCAATCCTATTGTGGACTAGTTTTACTGTAATAGCCTGATCGAGTATTCACAAGACGTTAATTGCTACACACCTTAATTATATGCTACCTGTCTTGTTCAACCTTACATCACTCCATCCCAGTACAACACAGAGGTTACAACAAGGGACTTGCTAACTACTTAAAAAGAGGACATGGGAAATATAGCGCTACCGGGATTTTTAAAATGCTGTGGGAAAAAGTCAACAAAAACTAATGTAAGTCATTTTCAAATAATTTATCTTCTGTACATTTTTTAGTGCATTTGTTAGGATTAATCTAACCAGTGTCAAGATTTAATTTTTCTATGCTATGTGATCTAAAAATATGACCTTCCTTCCGTTCTCCCTAGAAGGGAAAAAAAAAGTTTTCAACTTGATTTATGATGGAAACTTATGTGTTATAGTTTGTTACATTTAATTGGAACAAATAACACATATTACTGTGTTATTGCTATATTGTAATGTCTCAGGCAGTGAGCTAGTAGTGTTTTTGTAGAGGGTCACAGCTTCGGACTTATATACAAACTATGTAGTTAAGTGGTTACACCTTATGGCAAATTACAGATGAAGGAACGAAAAGGTATGTTGGAGTTTATTTAGAGAGTTTATATACAGCCATAACTTAGGTATCAGGAGGGTCAGCAAGGCATTAGCAGTTCAGAAGTACAAAGTTTATGCAGTTCAGGTATACTTGCAGTGAGTTGCGTTATGCTGATGGGGACACACAGCGTTCATTGGCCCAAAACGAAGAGTAGTAAGTGGGGGCTCTGTCCGGAGCAAACAAAGAGGAGGAGGTGGGGCTCTATCCGGCCCAAACGAAAAGGAGGAGGTGGGGCTCTGTCCGGCACAAACGAAGAGGAGGAGGTGGGGCTCTGTCCGGCCCAAACGAAGAGGATAAAGTGGGGCTCTGTCCGGCCCAAACGAAGAGGATAAAGTGGGGCTCTATCTGGCCCAAACGAAGAGGATGAAGTGGGGCTCTGTCTGGCCCAAACGAAGAGGAGGAGGTGGGGCTCTATCTGGCCCAAACATAGAGGATGAAGTGGGGCTCTGTCCGGCCCAAAAGAAGAGGAGGAGGTAGGGCTCTATCTGGCCCAAACGAAGAGGAGGAGGCAGGGCTCTATCCGGCCCAAACGAAGAGGATGAAGTGGGGCTCTGTCCGGCCCAAACGAAGAGGAGGAGGTAGGGCTCTATCTGGCCCAAACGAAGAGGAGGAGGTAGGGCTCTATCCGGCCCAAACGAAGAGGATAAAGTGGGGCTCTGTCTGGCCCAAACGAAGATGAGGAAGTGGGGCTCTGTCCGGCCCAAACGAAGAGGAGGAGGTGGGGCTCTATCTGGCCCAAACATAGAGGATGAAGTGGGGCTCTGTCCGGGCCCAAATGAAGAGGAGGAGGTGGGGCTCTATCTGGCCCAAACATAGAGGATGAAGTGGGGCTCTGTCCGGCCTAAAAGAAGAGGAGGAGGTAGGGCTCTATCTGGCCCAAACGAAGAGGATGAAGTGGGGCTCTGTCCGGCCTAAAAGAAGAGGAGGAGGTAGGGCTCTATCTGGCCCAAACGAAGAGGAGGCGGTAGGGCTCTATCTGGCCCAAACGAAGAGGATGAAGTGGGGCTCTATCCGGCCCAAACTTGGAGAAGTAAGCAGCAACGTGCGGATGGTGCACTAGGCCTGGTAACAGGTTCCTAGCACGAATGATGAGTAATTGGCGGCAGCTGTTTCAATAGGAAGAATAGGAGGTATCGGGTGATGTGGCTCAGACCTCATCAATGTGCTGAGGGGATAGTGGAGATGACTGAGCCCCCAGTGGATGAATCAGACATTACATATATGCACTAAATGTACTAATGGAATAATTTGAAAAGAAAGCCATAAGCTATTAAATTCAAAGAATTTACTTGTCTTCAATAAAATGTAATAAAAATCTGCTTGGAAAGTTGGGATTCAGAGAGTAGTAACATCAGCTCTTTACTTTATGACTATGAGCATTTGGTGTTTTTGTTTCTGGACAGATTCCAATTAAAAGCCAGTTGAGAGGGACAGAGAGAGAGAGGCATGAATCCAAATTGCATGAAAAATGATTTGCAATCTCAGCTGAACCACATCTGAATCGCAATGAAAGTGCTCATTAAATTTGCACTAGAAATCTGAATAAACTCGCACCGCATCAGTGTGAACCTAGCCCAAATGTTTTGTTTTTTTTCAACTAGGTCATAGTATATACCATCTCTTTCTAAACTGTCACTGTAATGGTAAAAGGGTGATGGATTACTGCAGGAGAGCATACTACTATTAAAGTGGTAGTAAATGCAGTATTTGTATTCTTACTTACAGGTGAGCTTATAATAAAGCTTACCTGCAAGTTAAGTTAGTTAGTTAGTTAGTATTTCCTAAACATGCACCGTTTAGGAGATAATTTAGGGAGCAGCAGCTGGGGATGGCACCGGCGCATGCGCTCTGAAGGAATGGCATACCCATGCCGTTCCTTCCGAGCCCTGTGCCACGGCTGAGACTCCAGTGCGCATGTGCAGGAGTGATGTCTTTGAGGCTCGGTCATTCAAGAGGCTGCAAAGGAAGACCAGGAGAAGATGGTAGCCTCTGCAGCGGTGAAAGCGTGCCACTGGAAGGCTTCATTTCAAAGTAAGTCTTTCATAATGTGCTAGTATGCAATGCATACTAGCACATTATGCCCTTTGCCTTGCAGATTTTTTTTTTTAAACCTTTACTACTGCTTTAAGTTGAGTTTGCCCAATTATAGACTATAGGGTTAATGGGATTAGGCATGTTCAGTTTATAAATTGTGTGTACGCTTAGCTTGTGTGTACACTAAAGCCTAGTACACAGGATCAGAAAATTGTAGGAAAAATACCGCTTTCGAAGCGATTGTACAATAATCGTTAGTACGCTTGTCCAAAATTATCCGAAGGGCCAAACAGAATTTATCTCGTATGATCTCCTATTTTTTTAATTTAATCAGTACAGTTTTCTTCCGCAAATACAGTACAAATACAATACAACACATTACATAATTTCCAAATTTTTATTCTGTCGTATGAGACTTTTATTAACTTTAGTAACCTCTTCATTTTTGATATGGAGACTAGCATGCAAAAAAATGGACTATCATTCATCCGATAATTTCATAGTGTGTACCAGGCTTTAAGTTGTGTTCATCCAATCATGTATAAAAAAATCACGTTTTTTTTATTGCCCTTGCACATGATTGGGTATTCAAAGTGAACATAGCTTCACCTTTTTTGGTAAGCTAAGTGAACTTTCACTTTGCTAAATAACTAACCCCTTTGTTGGAACATTCTTAACCTCCCTAGCAGTATTCCCGAGTTGGATGAATTAGAATTTTCACTACCAAATGTGGTAACCCCGAGCCACACTCGGGATTGCGAAGGCAAAGTTACTTACCTTGTCCCCAGGATCCTGCGATATCCTCCTGATGTGTCCGTGGGCTGTGTCCTCCACCCGACGAACCCGACGTACCATACTGTCGGGCTCCATTCCCGACGCATGGGGCGGAGCCCGGCGGCAAATTCAAAAAGTGCAAAATACATAACACATACAGTACACTGTAATCTGTAAGATTACATTACTATATCAGATCATTTCACATCCCTTTTGTCCCTAGTGCTTTGTATAGTGCCAAGATTTTCGGATGAAAATTAGATTTTCCGAGATTCGGTTGTATACGAATCGCTGAATGGACATAGTAACAAATGTCAACGAATCCAAAAGCAAGTTATAAGGAACTTAATGAGTGCATTTGTTTCATTCGTTTCATTCGGATGATGTCACATGAAGCGATAGTAGTTCGGGCCCATGGGTAAATAAATAAAATTTTCTAATTTGTTTGATAATTCTGGTTGGAATACATTTGTGATTTAAGTTGAATTTGTAAATGTCACAGTCAGGCAGTTCAGCTCCACAGCCTAATGCAATTCTTAGGTTGGAAAAATGGGGGGGCAAATATGACCTTCCCTCCTTCCTTCCCTCCCTCCTTTGCTAGGATTAGAAGGGTAAAAAAAATGTTTAAACTGGATTTATGATGGAAACTTTTGTGTTAAAGTTTGTTACATTTAAATGGGACAAATAATTAACACATATTACTGTATCATTTCTATATGCACTAAATGTAGTAATGGAATCATTTGAAAAGAAAACCATAAGCCTATCTTCAATCCATACATGCAAAATACAGGTCAATCAGTACTTGTTAGCCAAGCAAGTGAAAAGAAAATTCCTGTTCACTTTAAATACCCAATCACCTGTACATGACTGGATAATTAAAATTAATATTTATGTAGCGCTGACATACTTTTACCTATTAATGTGTGTTTACATGTTTTAATACAAAGTCTATGGACATTGCTATGGTTCAGTATTTGGAGCCATCTAGTGACCAAATACTGGTAATGCACTTGTATATTATTATTACCTCAAAACAAGCAAAAAGACTTATACAGGAAGTGACTGTTGTTTTGATCTGAAGGTTGACCAGTGTACCCAGGATGCCGGGTGACCTACCCATGGACACCCTCTCTTGCAGTGCATGCTGGGTAGGAGATAAAAGGACCCTGAGCAGCCATCTTAGGTCTCTTGGGATCTCGTGGCCAGTCTGTGAGGAACTGTGCGGAGGCTTACCGGAGACAGCGGCTCACAGACATGGCGGAGCACAACCCCGCTTGTTTGCACAAGTGACCTGACGGTGCCTAAAGACAGTGACCGGATTGAAGATCCAGAGACACTCATCGGAGCACCGGAGGACCGGGTCCATCCAGCGGAACGGAGTGACTGGCCCAGCTGACAGAGAAGCAAGCTACAGTCACCCGACCAAATCCACTACACGGACTTCTGATCCAGTTGGTGAGCACCCAGACCCATAGTTTGTTAACTCTCACATACAGGCCCCACTGGAATTTGTAGTTCCACGGAGGAGCAGAGCAACTGACACTGAACAGGCTTGAGGCCTATCTACTCTGACGCCACAAGCATTGTAAATTTGTTTAAAGAAGTTACACCAGGAGCACATTCGCCTCAATTTAACTTTTCATAGACTGGGGATTACAAATCACAAAGGAGTTACTTTAGCTAGCGAAGAAAGAAGATCACAGACTTTAAGTGAGAGCTCACGTATAGCTTTAAAAGTAGATGGAGCTCCCAGGAATAGTATATAAGAATATATATACATATATTGTTTGTAATTGTTTGTGTTGAAATTCATTGCGCTGTCGTCCTATGTTGGGATGACAGCACAATTACTGTAATCACCCTTTTGAATATTCTACAGTAAAATATATTTCTGGTTAAGTATCCAGTTGTGTGGCGTACTGTTTTTCCTCGCCAGGTGGAGCCGGTGAGCCCTGAGGATACAACACAGGTATATTGTTTACATGATATTGTACTGTATTGTATTGCACCACAGCTGTGTTAAGGGGACTGAGTCAATTCAGGGGGGGGGGGGGGGTTCATTAGCAGAGTGCAGGCCCAAATCAAAAATTCAGCCGCTCCTTCGGGGGTAAGTGCTACATTTACACAATTGTTTTTTCTTTCGTTTTCAGTGGTTTATTTTTGTAATTATGTCATACATTTAAGGTGCTTCAACATTATGTTTTTCTGTTTCAGGATAACACAAGTGTGAACAGCACAAATGAAAATCCAGAACGAGAGTTTTGGTCTAGCAAAACAGATTACTTGTTGTCTTTAGTGGGGTACGCCGTAGGACTTGGAAACGTCTGGAGATTTCCATATCTCGCGTACAAACATGGTGGAGGTAATGGAAAGAATACACTGTCTGCTGAATTTCTTGACTGGGTGTGGATTAGTTTAAAAAAAAAAGTATAACCTGTGTATAGTAATTCCCTTGCAAACAGAAAGGTACACTTACATACAGTACTTTCCCAAGTGTCTGAAGAAAAAAAATGTTCTTGCTGCTTATAGCAATCAAACAGATAATTAAGTTAAAAAAAAAAAAAAAACATGCTAATTAAAAATGATCAATTTTGGACCAATTTTTTATTGAATATATTAATATTCATCAAAATATACTTAACCGCTTAAGGACCACCTCCTGCACATTTACGTCAGCAGAATGGCAGGGCTGGGCACATCAACGTACAGGTACATTGTCCTTTAGGAGCCCAGCCGTGGGTCGCGCTCCGTGACCGTGGGACCAGCGGACCCGATCGCCGCTGGTATCCCACGATCGGGTCACAGAGCTGAAGAAGGGGGAGAGGTATGTGTAAACAAACCTCTCCCCGTGCTTCCTAGTGACACTGTCACTGATCATCTGTTCCCTGTCATAGGGAAAGACGATCAGTGACGTCACATGCCAAGCCACGCCCCCCTACAGTAAGAAAACATACACAGGGCTCACTTAACCCCTCCCGCCCCCTAGTGGTTAACTCCTTTACTGCCAGTGTCATTTACACAGGAATCAGTGCATTTAATTAGCACTGATTGCTGTATAAATGACAATGGTCCCAAAAATGTGTCAAAAATGTCCGATGTGTCCGCCATAATGTCGCAGTCACAATAAAAAATCGCTGATCGCCGCCATTACTAGTAAAAAAAAAATTATTAATAAAAATGCTATAAAACTATCCCCTATTTTGTAAACACTATAACTTTTGCGCAAAACCAATCAATAATCGCTTATTGTGATTTTTTTTTACCGAAAATATGTAGAAGAATATGGGGGATATTTATTGTAGCAAAAAGTAAAAAATAATGTGTTTTTTTTTTAAATTGTCGCTCTTATTTTGTTTATAGCGCAAAATATAAAAAACCGCAAGGGTGATCAAATACCACCAAAAGAAAGCTCTATTTGTAGGAAAGAAAGGACGTCAATTTTGTTTGGGAGCCACGTCGCACGACCGCGCAATTGTCAGTTAAAGCGACGCAGTGCCGAATCGCAAAAAGTGGTCTAGTCTTAAGCCAGCAAAATGGTCCGGTCTGAAAGTGGTTAAGCAATGCAGATGTTAGCACAACTTAAATCAACTTAATTAAATGGTTGCAATAATTTGTGTTAAAACCGTTAACCTGCTGTTCTTATCTGTTTTAGGTGCCTTCCTGATCCCTTATGTAATAATGCTGGCTCTGGCAGGTTTACCTTTATTATTTTTAGAGTGTTCGCTAGGCCAGTTTGCCAGCCTCGGCCCCATTGAAATATGGAGAGTTGCTCCCTTATTCCAAGGTAATCTTGAACTATTCCTTGTTTTACTGTCATTAAGAGGTCCTGTTGAGTCAAGATTATTGAAGGGCACCTGACGTGAAAGAAGTATACTGATCTAGAAAAAATATGCAACACACCAAAGTGAAGCAAAATTCCACATCTGCATCTTTGTTCCAGATAATTGACTTATTTTATATAAAATATATTATATTTCTTATAGGACAGGTGTCCTTCAGACAAATATCATTTATAAATATAATCGATAATAAATAATTGTGTAAAGGTTTTTTGTGATACGCATGCATTCAAAAAATAAATAAAGGTATTTTGAAATATATCTGGAATAGGTAAGGTAAATCTATTAGACATGTGCACACTGAAATATTTTGTTTTGGAATTTTGTTCTCGTCCAAAAAATAAATTGATTTAGTTACTCCGAAATTCATTTTTATTTATTTCGTTAAAAAATGCATTGGTCCGAAAATCAGAAAAAATTAAAGTCGAATCTGTCATTGAAGGCTTATGGTGTCGAATGTTCTAAGAAGTTTCGACTGAGCAGCTAAACTGTACGACGCCGCAATCGTACATTTCCAGTCGAATGTCCCGCTTACAAGCTATAGTAGAATTCTAATGTTGTATGACACTAGTATTTATTATATTTATTAATTATTTATTATTACTAGTCAACCAACATTAGAATTCTTCTATAGCCTATGGGCGGAGCATTTGACCATAAATGTCCGCTCACTGCGACTGCTTCATCGAATCTTCATGTCAAATCTTTTCTCTCTATGTAGAATAATCTTGACTAATAGAGTTAGGTTAGGCACATTCGACCTTTTTTGCTATTGTCTCTATAATGTTGAATCTTTTCTCTCTATGTCAAATCTTTTCTCTCTATGTAGAATAATCTTGGACTAATAGAGCTAAGGTTAGGCACATTCGACTAAAGATTTGATGGACACAGATCAATATTGTCAGTGTTAGACATGTGCAATTAGTTTTTAGTTTTTTTAGTTCGTTCGTTTTCGTAAGAATGAACGAATCGTTCGAATCGTATGAATCCGATTAACGAATCGTTTGAATCGAACGAATCCGAAAAACAACGAAAATCCGAAAAAAAATAATTAGAAACAACGAATGTACGAATGAAGAAAATCCGAAAAACGAAAAAAAGGAACAACGAAAATGAACGAAAAAATTCGTACATTCGTAACTTTTTTTTTTCGATTTGTAACTTTTTTTTTTCGATTCGTAACTTTTTTTTTTTCGATTCGTAACTTTTTTTTTTCGATTCGTAACTTTTTTTTTCGGTTCGTAAATTATTAAAATGTAATAATAGCATACACATTACATAAAATTATGAATTATGCTCCGATTACGAATCTACGAATGTTACGAATGTACGAATAACTACGAATGCGTCCGAATTTCGAATAAACAAATGAACGAAAATTAAACTAACGAAAAAACGAATCAACGAAAAATAACTCTTACGAATGTACGAATCGTTACGAATACGAACACTGACTACTTACGAATGTACGAATCGTTACGAATCAACGGAAACGAAAAAAACGAAACGAAAATAAACAAATTTTTTTCGGAACGGAAAAAAAAGAACCGAAAATAAACACATTTTTTTGTTGTGCACATGTTTAGTCAGTGTCATGTTGAATCTCCTATCTATATCGAACTGTTGCAACAAAAAGAAAATAAAGCATTTGTTTATGTCGGATCTTTCGGTTTTCGGATTCTGCACGTTCGTTATCGTTTGTTAAAATGTTAATGAAAATACCCGTTTGTGTGATCTCTTGCACAGCAGGTCTATGAGAGGGAGGGGACACCTCTGCGAGTTAATCAGGCTCTAAGGTATTGTACAATGCTCTTAATCTTACAGAAGGAGCTCACTGTCAGGAGGAGATAGCAAAGTGATCAACTGCACAGGGTGGTATTGACCTTCAATTGTCTAAACCAGTCATAGGTATATGCAGCCTATTGCATTAGGGTGTGCACCCCAAAGCTCAAACACATATGCGGTGCATGTGTATATATACTGACAGTCTCAGTAGAGCAGTGAACGGTGTCAGTAGGGCAGAGGCTGGTGTCTCTATCATCAGACAGGAACTGTGCCACTGATTGGTTGGTTAAAACTCACGTGAATCACCTAGTCATTCATAAAGCTACGATCCGAGCCAGATCAGGGGATTCTACTGTCCAACTTTGAAAGTGACTTTGTGTCAGGGCTGGGATCAGCTCTTGCTTCTCTGAGCTGGCCGCTCAGCTGTCGGCTAATTGCCAGCTTCTATCTCTCTACAGTGACTCACATGTTGATGATATCCTGCTCGTTAGTCCTGCCTACTTAAGCCGTACAGCCCAGATGATCTCTGCCTTCACCTTGGTCACATCTCTAGAGACGCTCTCCTGTGTTCCTGTTAAAGACTTGCTTGGCTGACATTCCTTCTGGCTCCAGATCCTGCTTGATGTTCTACTATGCTCATCTCTGGCTTCCTGACGTTTTGGCTTGTCTGACTATCCGTTCTGGTTCCTGAACTCTGGCTATATTTTGACTACCTTTACTCTGTTTACCTTTTTCATTATTATTAAATAAGTGAGATTTAACTGTACTTCTGTCTCAGTCTGATTCATGGCTTCTGACAGTAGGCGAAAGCCATGAATTCAGAAGATGCAGTCAATCCACTTTTCGTTAATATTTTTTCCAGATTGAATGAGCAGGATCACCGCATGAATCAGTTTGCTATGGCCTTACAAACGCTCCTGGGTCGCATGGCTCCCCTGGAATTTCCCACTGTGGCTGCTCCGGTACAACCTGTGTTGCAGGTCGTTCCTGCTGCTGCTCCAGTCTCTGTGCAGGCACCCGCCTCGAGTATTACCTCTATAAGAGGTATGTCTGGATCCGCTCCGCTACCCCAGTGATTTGGGGGCGATCCAGTCCAATGCAGTGGGTTTTTCAACCAGGTTGAGATATACTTTAAGATGCTGCCCCAGGCGTTTCCCATGGACAGAAGCAAAGTAGGTTGTGTGATATCTTTGCTTTCTGAGAGAGCCTTGGCCTGGGCAAACCCTCTATGGGAGATGCAAAAACCTGCTGTCTTGAGTTAGCCTGAGTTTGTGGCCTCCTTTAAAAGGTTATTTGATGTTCCCGCATGCTCCGCTTCTGCTGCCAAGTGCCTCATGTCCATCAAACAGAGTACGAGGACTGTTGCCGATTACGCCATTGAATTCCGTACTCTGGCAGCAGAGGTTGCTTGGAACAATGAGGCCCTCGTGGCTGCTTTTTCTCATGGTCTCTCGGATACCATCATGGATGAGATAGCAGCCCGAGATATACCCACTGAGCTGGAGAAGTTGATCACGTTTGCCATCCTCATTGACTCCAGACTCTCTTTTAAGGAGCGCTTGCGGAAGCCTCCTGTATATTTGTCTCCGAGCTTTGCAGTATGTACACAAGAGATTAGTATCTGGCAGAGAGATGTCACAATGCAAACTTTAAAAGTGAAGTGAAACTGATGTGACTATTTTCTGTGCTTAGGTGGCACATTTCCAATTCTACATTGGAAGTAACATGGCCGTTACAGGTACATGTGGAGACATAGGTGTCTGACTCTGGCAGGTAGCAGAAATATGGTTTAGATGGAGCTGCCTCAGGCAGTACCTAAATGTGGCATCCTTGCATGAAGAGGTGCACACCACGGTACACCACATACACTAGTTTGTCAAACGTATTTTTTGTTAAAATTCGTTATATTCGTTCATTCGTTATCATACGAATGAATGAACGATTCGCTAAAAATTTTAACGAATAACGAATGTTCGAATCGAACGAATACGAAAATCCGAAATAACCAAATTGCAAACAACGAAACTACGAAAGAAGAAAATCCGAAAAACTAAAACAGGAACAACGAAAATCAAAATGAACGAAAACATTTTTTTTGTTGAATTGGTAATTTTCTGTGTCTCTTACAATGGCGCTGCTTAACGTGCTTCGAATGGATTGAACAAAAAAATTCGTACATTCGTAACTTTTTCTTTTTTTTTTCGATTCGGAATTTTCCGTGTCTCTTACAATGGCGCTGCTTAACGTGCTTCGAATGGATTGAACAAAAAAATTCGTACATTCGTAACTTTTTTTTTTCGATTCGTAAATTTTCCGTGTCTCTTACAATGCGCTTCTTAACGTGCTTCGAATGGATTGAACGAAAAAATTCGTACATTCGTAACTTTTTTTTTCGATTCATAATTTTCCATGTCTCTTAAAATGTAATAATAGCATACACATTACATAAAATTATGAATTATGCTCCGATTACGAATCTACGAAAACAATGTTACGAAAGTACGAATAAATCAATCTCACGAAAGTACGAATGTAACTAAATCTATGAAAATACGAATGCGTCCGAATTTCGAATAAACGAAAATTAAACTAACGGAAAAACGAATCAACGAAAAAATAACTCTTACGAATTTACGAATCGTTACGAATCAACGGAAACGAAAGAAACTAAACGAAAATAAACAAATTTTTCTATTGTGCAGATGTCTAAACTTTAATGGCATCCCAGTCTTAGTCCATAGGGTTCAATAGTGAGTTGGCCCACTCTTTGTAGCTATAACAGCTTTCATTCTTCTGGAAGGGCTGTCCACAAGTATTATGCCGCGTACACACGGAGCGGACTTTTCAACGGACTAGGTTCGACGGTCTTTCTGATGGACTTTCGACGTAGTTCCGACGTACTTTTCGAATAAACGGACTTGGCCACACACACTCACACTAAATTCTGACGGATTCGAACGTGATGACGTACGACCGGACTAGAATAAGGAAGTTCGTAGCCAGTAGCCAATAGCTGCCCTAGCGTCGTTGTTTGTCCGTCGGACTAGCACACAGACGAGCGGATTTTTCCATAGGAACTGGGTCCAGCGGAGTTCCGATGGGAAAATTTAAGACATGTTCTATTTCTAAAGTCTGTCGGATTTTTCAACAGCAAAAGTCCGATGGAGCCCACACACGATCGAATTGTCCGACGGATTCGTTTTGTCGGACCTTTGCTGTCGAAAAGTCCGCTCGTGTGTACGCGGCATTAGGAGTTTGTCTATGGGAACGTTTGACCATTCTTCCAGAAGCACATGTGTGAGGTCACCCAGTGATGTTGGACGAGAAGGCCTGGCTTGCAGTCTCCACTCTAATTCATCCCAAAGGTGTTCTATCTGGTTTAGGTCAGGACTCTGTACAGGCCAGTCAAGTTCCTCCACATTAAACTTGCTCATCCATGTCTTTATGGACCTTACTTTGTGCACTGGTGCGCAGTCATGTTGCTACAGGAAGGGGCCATCCCCAAACTGTTCCCACAAAGTTGGGAGCATGAAATTGTTCAAAATGTCTTCGTATGCCGATGCCTTAAGAGTTCCCTTCACTGGAACTAAGGGGCCAAGCCCAACCTCTGAAAAACAATCCCCCCTCCACCAAATGATTTGGACTAGTGCACAAAGGTCCAAAAAGACATGGATGAGCGAGTTTTGGGTGGAGGACCTTGACTGGCCTGGTCTTGATCTCAACCCGATAGCACTCCTTTGGGATGAATTAGAACAGAGACTGCGAGTCAGGCCTTGAGGAATTTCACCGCTCACAGGTAATTACCTCTCCTAGGTTCAGCTGTTTCCACAATCAAGCAGGGTGCAGGCTCTGTATGCAACAGGAGTGATAGGAAAATAAATAGCTGGATAGCCGCACCTTTATTGTATAAGAATGGATATCAAAGCATCACAAATGGGTACAGACTAACTGTACAGCGGCTGACGCGTTTCACACCAGGCACGGTGTTTAGTCATAGCTGTGAGTCAGGCCTTCTCGTCCAACATCAGTACCTGACCTCACAAATGCGCTTCTGAAAGAATGGTCATACATTCCTATAGACACACTCCTAAACCTTGTGGACAGCCTTCTTAGAAGAGTTGAAGCTTTTATAGCCGCAAAGGGTGGGCCAACTCAGTATCAAACTCTACCGACCTAGACTGGGATGACATAAAAGTTAATGTAAAGGCAGGCGTCCCAATACTTTTGACAATATAGTGTATGTGATGTACCGTGCAACTCTTCATGCAGGGATTCCAAGGCTTGCGTCCCAATACTTTTGGGAATCTAGTGTATATCTAAGGAGGAATCAAAATATTGCTTATAGACCCTCAGGAGCCTGTCTTTAAAACCAGCTTGTAATACTATCACCCTTCAATTTGAATTTTGGCCCGGAGCTGCCCCACATTTGCCCCTTATTTCATAAGTTTCAATATATTTCCTGAGTACCACGTCAAACTTGTTTCTTTATCTATACACCCTTCTATCCTCATTATCTTTATATTCATCTACTGTTTTGTTATTACAGACTATTTTATATTCCAGTATTCTTTTATTGAAAAAGTAAGCAGGCTGGTAGAACCTGTTTGAGCTTTCAAATTCAGATTTTGACATTTATATGTATTGTGATACTTAGTAAAAAAAATTACCACTGATTGTAATTATTGAGCATTTAAATCTTTTTTTGCATTTACTGTCAGTAATTTGCCACATCGTGTCATAAGTATCTCATTGTACACTTTATTTATTACCTTATTTGACCATTTAAAATGAATCTTTAAGGACATAAATATGTAAATTGCCATTGCTGACTTGGCAAAGAGAAAATGTGTTAAGGCATTACTTTACTAACAAATGAGTACTGACCCAGCTCAGAACGACCATACAGACAGTGATATGTACAGTGCCTTGCGAAAGTATTCGGCCCCCTTGAACTTTTCAACCTTTTGCCACATTTCAGGCTTCAAACATAAAGATATAAAATTTTAATTTTTTGTGAAGAATCACCAACAAGTGGGACACAGTTGTGAAGTGGAACGAAATCTATTGGATTGTTGAAACTTTTTTAACTAATAAAAAAATGAAAAGTGGGGCGTGCAAAATTATTCGGCCCCCTTGTGTTAATACTTTGTAGAGCCACCTTTTGCTGCGATTACAGCTGCAAGTCGCTTGGGGTATGTCTCTTCATCTATCAGTTTTGCACATCGAGAGACTGAAATTCTTGCCCATTCTTCCTGGCAAAACAGCTCGAGTTCAGTGAGGTTGGATGGAGAGAGTTTGTGAACAGCAGTTTTCAGCTCTTTTCACAGATTCTCGATTGGATTCAGGTCTGGACTTTGAATTGGCCATTCTAACACCTGGATACGTTTATTTGTGAACCATTCCTTTGTAGATTTTGCTGTATGTTTGGGATCATTGTCTTGTTGGAAGATAAATCTCCGTCCCAGTTTCAGGTCTTTTTCAGACTCCAACAGGTTTTCATCCAGAATGGTCCTGTATTTGGCTGCATCCATCTTCCCCTCAATTTTAACCATCTTCCCTGTCCCTGCTGAAGAAAAGCAGGCCCAAACCATGATGCTGCCACCACCATGTTTGACAGTGGGGATGGTGTGTTGAGGGTGATGAGCTGTGTTGCTTTTACGCCAAACATATCGTTTTGCATTGTGGCCAAAAAGTTCGATTTTGGTTTCATCAGACCAGAGCACCTTCTTCCACATGTTTGGTGTGTCTCCCAGGTGGCTTGTGGCAAACTTTAGACAAGACTTTTTATGAATATCTTTGAGAAATGGCTTTCTTCTTGCCACTCTTCCATAAAGGCCAGATTTGTGCAGTGTACGACTGATTGTTGTCCTATGGACAGACTCTCCCACCTCAGCTGTAGTTCTCTGCAGTTCATCCAGAGTGATCATGGGCCTCTTGGCTGCATCTCTGATCAGTCTTCTCCTTGTCTGAGCTGAAAGTTTAGAGGGACAGCCAGGTCTTGGTAGATTTGCAGTGGTCTGATACTCCTTCCATTTCAAAATGATCGCTTGCACAATGCTCCTTGGGATGTTTAAAGCTGGGGAAATCTTTTTGTATCCAAATCCGGCTTTAAACTTCTCCACAACAGTATTACGGACCTGCCTGGTGTGTTCCTCGGTCTTCATGATGCTCTCTGCGCTTTCAACAGAACCCTGAGACTATCACAGAGCAGGTGCATTTATACAGAGACTTGATTACACACAGGTGGATTCTATTTATCACCATCAGTCATTTAGGACAACATTGGATCATTCAGAGATCCTCGCTGAACTTCTGGAGTGAGTTTTCTGCACTGAAAGTAAAGGGGCCGAATAATTTTGCACGCACCACTTTTCAGTTTTTTATTATTTAAAAAAGTTTCAAAAATCCAATAGATTTCGTTCCACTTCACAATTGTGTCCCACTTGTTGGTGATTCTTCACAAAAAATTACATTTTATATCTTTATGTTTGAAGCCTGAAATGTGGCAAAAGGTTGAAAAGTTCAAGGGGGCCGAATACTTTCGCAAGGCACTGTATATATATATATAGGAAGGTCAGTGTGGTGGCCTGAAATTATGGGAGGGGCCCGGGGGGGTAATTTAAGCAGTCCACCCACAGTGGTCTTTGTCGGTTCCAGTGCACGGTATTACGTCACCAGGCCGACTCTGCCAGCTCACTGCGTGTTCGTGAGTCTGTGTATTATAATTCCAGGGTGTTGCAGTTCCCCGTTAAAAGGTTTTCGACAATCATTCTGCACTCTGTCGCAGGTAGGATTCGTTTTTATACATTTTCCTACAAACGAACCGTTGGTTATCATGTTCCCTACTGTCGTCACCACATGTTGTAAAGCTCCTTGCCTTATTCCCGCTGCTTCGAAAAAACGTACCATATCATTCGCATGTATTCATACCTAGTAGGTTTTTCAAAAGTCACTACCACCCATTTGTAAAGATTCTATATCTCATTCGAGTCCAGTCGCATCGGCGACGTAAAAACAACTCGTGTCAGCCCACTGCTCAGGCCTATTCGTATCAAGTCGCCTCAGTGGCATGAACGATTCAACTTCACGTAACTCACTCACACTACAGCCACTTCCGAATCAAGTCGCATATGTCCCAAATCCTCTGCCCTACATATAATATATTTTTTTTAATTTTGGTTCGGGGTTCCCCTTAATATTCATACCAGACCCAGGGCCCGGTAATGGACTGGGGGGATCCCATGCCGTTTGTTTCAATGACTTCTTTTATCTGTATTGCTGGAACCGACAATTCTTTATAGCCGCAAATACTTTTAAATTACTTTTTTTCCTTTAGAAATGTCAAATGTCATGTCTGTTATAAACACAGGAAAAATGCGCCACTTTACAGGCATAGTATAGACACCCCCCAGGTACGAAATTTAAAGGAATATTTCCCTTTTATTGTTTCACTTCAAAGAGGAAGTAAACCATGATGGGTTTACTTCCTCTTTGTTTCCCTGCAAAGATAAAGCATAATTGACTACTATGCATCGCATAGTAGTCCATTATGTGTCACTTACCTGACACAGGAGCCAGCGAAGTCACCGCTGTCCCCTTGTGTACGGAGCCTCCATCTTCTTGGGGGGTCTCCCTGCTCCGGTGCCGTCATTCGACGGAGCAGCGATGACGTCACTCCCGCGCATGCGCACGGGAGCCTCCACTCGCAGCATATCGCCGTTGACATGCGCCGCAGACATCGGTGCCTGTCTTTTGCCAAATATCTCCTAAACCGTGTAGGTTTAGGAGATATTTCTTGGACCTACAGGTAAGCCTTAACCTAGGCTTACCTGTAGGTCAAAGTGGTTTGTAAGGGTTTACAACCACTTTAAGCATTATTAAAATCACTGCTCCCGAAAAAACGTCTGTTTTTAAAACTTTTTTTTGCATTGATACATGTCCCCTGGGGCAGGACCCGGGTCCCCAAACACTTCTTATGACAATACCATGCATATAAGCCTTTAAAATGAGCACTTTTGATTTCTCCCATAGACTTTTAAAGGGTGTTCCGCGGCTTTCGAATTTGGCACAAACACCCCAAATTGTTCGCTATTCGGCGAACAGGCGAACAGCCGATGTTCAAGTCAAACTTACGTTCGACTCGAACGTCGGGCTGATCCCTACTTGCAACTATGCTCACTGTAAGCTCCTCCATATTTGGCTCACATGCCATAAAGCACATCCCAAAGTCTCGTGCGGCATCAAGCAGCTAAATTCCTCATGACTAGGCCGCGTACACATCGGGTGGCTCGGATTCTACCTACCTACCTAGGTTTCGAGACTAGTTTTGTAACACATTTTTTGACCTGCATTACCAAGAATCATGCTTTCACTCCATTACTAGATTTGCAAACTATTATTAATTTTCATCTGGTATCACTGGGGTTAAATGTATGAACTACTGCCTAATATCATTATCTAATTTAGTTACGGATAGGACTAATTCTCTACATGTGGCATTTATGAAATACTGAGCGAACTGGGATCCTACTATATTAATTAGTAATTAATGATATTGGTGAGGGAGGTGTGTCTGAGTATGGTGGCCATCTGTGTCATAAGGCAACGTTGTCTACTTTTATTGTATGTGGTGGAGGTGTGTCATATATATATATTCATTGGCGTCCGCAGGTTCAGCACAGTGGCGTCGCTATGGTGGTTTGGGTGCCAGCCAACAGTCAGGTGACCCCATCAAGGTGCTGACAAGCCCCCCCCCCCCCCAACAGTGTAGTGTGACTGTGGGCTCTTTTCCGGCGGCGCTGTGACAGGAGAAAGGGGAGCTGTGGGCTGTCAGAGGTTTCCCCCGCTCGCACCCCCCCCCCCCCCCTTCTCCTGTCAGGGTTTCACCACCCAGCTTCCTGCCCACTCCGTTCCTTCCCCATTGGCCATAACTGAGGGCCAATCAAAAAGGAGACAAGGAGAGGAGAGCATCATGGGACATGTAGTCCCGAAGATTGGCAGCTCCATTTTTCACAGGGAGGAGGCTACAGCTCGATCAAGAGAGAGATTGAGAGACTGCCGCCTGGAAAAAAGCTGAGAGAGTGCTACAGGACAAAGAAAGAGGAGTGTTCTGGGCGGAAGCCAGAGAGAGAGACACACTGCCCAGCACCACCAGAGAGAGAGCCACATTGCCCAGCACCACCAGAGAGAGAGCCACGCTGCCCAGCGCCAGCAGAGAAAGAGAGAGCCACGCTGCCCAGCGCCACCAGAGAGAGAGAGCCATGCTACCCAGTGCCGCCAGAGAGAGAGACATGCTGCCCAGTGCCACCAGAGAGAGAGCCACGCTGCCCAGTGCCACCAGAGAGAGAGCCACACTGCCCAGCGCTACCATAGAGAGAGCCACGCTGCCCAGCGCCACCAGAGAGAGAGAAAGACTGAGCCACTGCCAGGGTACAGACATGCTACACTATTGAGGAAACCAGAGTGTGTGATCGTCCAGCCGGAGGGATCACTGCTGTAGTTTTGCTGGGTCTGGTAAGAGGGCAAACAAAATTTGTTTGGGTACAGTGTAGCATGACCGCGCAATTGTCATTCAAAGTGCGACAGCGCTGAAAGCTGAAAATTGGTCTGGGCAGGAAGGTGTTTAAGTGTCCGGTATTGAAGTGGTTAAGGATCATTTATTACTTCATACTGCATAAATATTCCTTCTGATAAGAAATATTATAAATCAGTGTATTATCTTTTTCTATTCTAGGTGTTGGATATACTATGGTGATTATATCGACCCTTGTATCTATATACTACAATGTCATCATTGCTTACAGCTTATTTTATTTATTTGCTTCATTTCGAAGCTATCTGCCATGGAATGATTGCTATGAATGGGCAGATAGTAGCTGTCAAGGCACCATAAATGGTAAGTAGGCCTTTTCATGATATAATATAACGTTTTAAATCATGAAAATTCAGATGAGAACTGAAAGTTTTGTTTTCTAGGGTTCTGCAATGTCACTTTGGACAATGCTACAATAACTATGAACATGTCTTCAGTACATGAACACAATCTGACTTGTATTGCAGACAACACAACAGAGCTACCAAGCAAGCAATACTGGGAGTAAGTTTCATGGATATTTTATAAAAAAAATGTATTGGCGAGGTTAGGTGACAGGTGACAGAAAATAAATGACAGAAAATAATCAGATGAATGATAGCTAGCGAGTATAAGCCGAGTTTTTCAGCACATTTTTTTTGTGCTGAAAATGCCCCCTTGGCTTATACTGGAGTCAAGCACTTTTCTGCAGCAGAGAATGACATTTTCCGAACCGACTTTGGGGCCTGGGAACCCCAATGTTGTAGTGCTAGTTCCACTGGGTTTGCACACCGAATTTGGGGTTCCTAGCACTAAGTCGGTCAACTGTGTCCATCTGCAGCAATATGATTTTGGGACCCTTTAGGTTCAGAGACCCCAAATTTGGCTGCAGCTAGGGGGCATCTAGGAACCCTTAACTACTGAGTTTGAAGTTCGGGGGACCTATGGCTGCAAATGGGCACAGTGAGGCTGCAAATGGGCATTGTTGACCCTTTTTTCCACTTACAGTAGCTGCGCATTTCTCACCCTAGGCTTATGAGTGAATAATTTGTATAGTGCTGCAAATGCGAACTGAATCGCCTCAAGGTGCTGGATTCGACCTGTGTTGTCAAGCTTCTAGAAGAGGTGGGTCTTGAGTTTTTTCCTGAAGGCCTGATGGTTTTCTTCCATGCGGATGTTGGTCGGTAGAGCGTTCCATAGCCGTGGTCCTTGGACAGTGAATCTCCGTTCTCCCTTTGATTTGTAATGGGATTTGGGAATGAGGAGGAGGTTTTGGTTAGATGATCGAAGACTGCGATTGGGTGTATAGTGTTTTATTTTCTCGAGTAGGTATTGAGGGGCGTTTCCTTGTGTGCATTTTTGGGTGAGGCAGAGGGTCTGGAATGTGATCCGATTCTTTGCGGTTAGTCAATGTAGGCTCCTCAGGGAAGGGGAGATGGATTCCCAGTTTTTTTTTCCTGTTATCAGTCTTGCCGCCGTGTTTTGGATGAGTTGTAAGCCCGCAAGTTGATATTGGGCTAGTCCTATGTAGAGGGAGTTTGCGTAGCCGAGTCGTGAATTAATTACCGTTCCAACTACCGCTGCTTTGTCCTCTTTTGGAATGAAGGGGATGAGTCTACCTGGCAGGCGGAGGAGATGGTGAGATCCGCTGACTACTAATCCTATTTGTGCATCCATTGACATTTCTGAGTCAAAGATGACTCTGAGACTCTTGGCCTTGGTCCTTGGAGCTTAGGCTTATACCTGAGTCAATAAGAGAACTCGTGGCAGGCATCCCCAATGACTCCTGGGAATAATGACAGGAGCTCCCAGGAGACATTGCTCGAACAAAGGAAATGAGGTAATACCCGCAGATTACCCGCCCATATCCGCAGAGAGCTAAGACAGGAAGCAGAGAAGAATCGTACATATTCGCCAGCACACCATGGATCGAGGAAACTTCGTCCAAAAAAAGGTTTTTAATGAAAAAAAAAAATTTACATCACAAAAGTATAAGGTGCAACGTTTCGGAGCCGCGCAGGACCCCTTCGTCAGGCATGTGATCACATGCCTGACGAAGGGGTCCTGCGCGGCTCCGAAACGTTGCACCTTATACTTTTGTGATGTAAATTTTTTTTCATTAAAAAACTTTTTTTGGACGAAGTTTCCTCGATCCATGGTGTGCTGGCGAATATGTACGATTGTTTGATGTTTCCAGGACCCGACTGGTAATCGCTACAGCACCCGCCTTTTTTATGAGCCACATATACCAGGAACGAGTGCGATAGGAATATCAATTTGAAGGAAGCAGAGAAGGACTTCTGCAAAAACACAGGTACAAAAAAAAAACTATCCGTTTATTACTGAATAGATTTATGGCATGTGATTAAGCAAAACATGTAAAATGGGGTGGAGCTCGGCTTTAAGTAAAAGTTGCATTAACTGTTCTAAGCCTGGTCTGAAGTTATTCAAAGGGGTGCATGATGGCTCATGGCATATGCAAGTATCTTGGGCCAGTAAAGCAAATTTTGGTTATGATGCAAGACCACTACTTAAAGGGTTAAATCAACAAGACAAGTGGGAGAGGAATGCAGTTGGCAGTTGCCCTGGTTAACTGAATATTAGACATGTGCGATTAGTTTCGTACGAATCGGAAATTCGTACGAATTTTTCGAAATTCGTACATTCGTACGAATCCGAATTACAAATTTTTACGAATACGAATTCTGTACGAAATACGAAATTTCGTTTACGAATTTCGGATCCAAATTATCCGAATCCAAACTACCAAATAACTAATTTCAACTAATATGAAAGAAATTATAGCGGATATAACGAATGATTTGAATGAATTTGAGATTCAGTATAACGAATATCGACACTCTACGAATAATAACGAATTATCCGAAAATGTATTCACGTTACATAACACAAGTCTATTGTTCACCAATCACTCAGAGGAAGTACGAAATACGAAATTTCGTATTCGTAAACGAAATTTCGTATTTCGTACTTCCTCTGAGTGATTGGTGAACAATAGACAATAGACTTGTGTTATGTAACGTTAATACGTTTTCAGATAATTTGTTATTATTCGTAGAGTGTCGATATTCGTTATCCAAATTAACGATTCGTAACGATTCGTACGAAATTCGGATTTCGTACGAATCCGAATTAAATTTCGTACACGAATTACGATTTTTTTTTTATACGAAACGTAACGTAACGAAACAAAACAAATTTATTGACAGCTTCCATGTCTACTTTTGTTCTGAAAATTCGGAATTCCGAAAATCTGAAATTCGGAAATTCCGAAAATCCAACATTCGGAAATTCGAAAATCCAAGAAATTCGGAAATCCGAAATTCCAAAATTATACAATATGAAAATTCGGAAATTCGAAAATTCGGAAATACGAAAATGCGAAATTCGGAAATTAGAAAAATCATAATTTCGGAAATTCGTAATTTCGGAAATTTGTAATTTCGCAAATTTTGAAATTCAGAAATTTTGCAAATTGAAAAATTCGGAAACTCGGAATTAACGAATTTGTCAAAATTCGTTAAAAAACGAATTTGGTACTAAACTAATTGCACATGTCTAAGTGCTGCCGCCGCTATCTCGGCTAAGGGAAATGGGCAGTGAAGCCTTGCAGCTTCACAGCCTGTTACCTACTGCATATGTGTAGAGCGCGCTGCGCTCGGTGAAGAGCCCGGCGGTGGGGGAAGGAGACGAAGAGGAAGCCACTGTCAAGCACCAGGAGGAGGAGGAGACACCCGCCTCCCGCCTGGAGGAAGTGCTGCCCGCAACCTAGGTGGGGTAAGTGAAGGTGCTGGTGACCGACTGAGCAGGGGGGGGTGCCTGGGGGGTGGCATCGGGTGGAGTGTTTGTCGCCCTACCCAAAAAATATACCACCAGCCGCCACTGCATTATACTACTAAAAAACAAAGAGGGAATGGCTGCATTTCAGTGGAACTGTAAGGTTTCTTGTGACTACTTCTAAAAGCCATAGCACTCCTCTCCCATTCATTTTTACACCTTAACTTATGTTCAGTTCTCCGGGGGCTGAAAAAGTAGAAACAAAAAAAATTTTTGGTAGCAGGCTAAATACGTTACTCTTGGATATTTGAGCAAATGTTTTTGTATTTTCAGTAAAGTAGCTCTGAAGCGATCAAGTGGTATAGATGAAACAGGTCAAGTGGTTTGGCACCTAGCATTATGTCTGCTACTGGCATGGATTATAACTGCCGCTGCGCTCTTCAAAGGAATAAAATCCTCTGGAAAGGTAAATATTTCTATTGTGCTATTGACTCATGTACTGACTTTACAGCTGCTGTCATATCGATCAGTTTTTGTTCAGTTAAAAAAAGCAGAAGAAAAATACATCCTTTTAAATGGAACTCTTCACACCCGAATAAAAGCGCATAAAAACCAGATCACTGTGAAAGGGGCACCAAATGTGCACCAAAAATGCAGCTAGCAGGACTTTAACCACAACTGAAATGCACCAGACAAATGTGAACAGTTACCTTATATATTTGAGTATAAGCCGACCCGAATATAAGCCGAGGCACCTAATTTTACCACAAAAAAACTGGGAAAACGTATTGACTCGAGTATAAGCCTAGGGTGAGAAATGCGCAGCTACTGTAAGTGGAAAAGAGGGTCAACACTGCCCATTTACAGCCTCACTGTGCCCATTTGCATGCATCACTGTGCCCATTTGCAGCCATAGGTCCCTCGAACTTCAAACTTGGTAGTTAAGGGTTCCTAAATGCCTCCTAGCTGCAGCCACAATTTGGGGTCTCTGGACCCAAAGGGTCCCGAAATGACATTGCTGCAGATGGACACAGTTGACCAAATTTGGGGCCCTGTATCTCGGGGCCACTTGGTGCTAGGAACCCAAAATATGGATATGTTGTAGTACTTGTTCCACTGGGTTTGCACGCCAACGTTGGGGTTCCTAGAACCAAGTGGCCCTGAGATACAGGGCCCAAAATTTGGGTTGGAAAATGTCATTCTCTGCTGCAGAAAAGTGCTTGACTCCAGTATAAGCCGAGGGGGGCACTTTTAGCACAAAAAAATGTGCTGAAAAACTCGGCTTATACTCGAGTATATACGGTACATAGGATTTAAAGGGATGCATTTTTCTTCTGCTTTTCTTCTTTTTTAACTGAAAAGCTGATCAGTGTGAAAGGGCCCTTAGTCAATGGGAAGAGATGAAAAACTGATCAGTGTGAAAGCATAACTGCAGGGAAAACTCTGCTAAACACCAGCATCCAAAATGTGATTTTAGTAACTACATTGACATCATTGATATAATTGTAGGTAAAACATTGGCATGACATTATAGGATAAATTCTTAATCACAAACAAACCAGTGAAATTTTCATCACATCTCTAAATTAAATAGATATAGGAATAGTTGTGAGATTTTTAAGGTGCATGTACTAATAAATCGATCCAAGGAAGTATATTAAAAAATATTCATTTTATTTAAACAATGATTAAAGAATTGTCTAAAAACAATTCCACAACAAGTACATAAAGTAAAATCCTTATGGATACAGCAGATTTGATGGAGTTCCCAACATGTTTCGCCCTCAATCTGGGCTTCCCCATGGGAGCTGTCCACTTGGAGCACAAGCCTTCTAATAAAGAAAATATATACACTGATATCAATACAAAGCATTTTTAAAACACCAAGAGCAGAAAGTAAAAAAACAGCAAAAACACAAAGAGGTTGGATTTACATACAGTGGTGTGAAAAAGTGTTTGCCCCCTTCCTCATTTCCTGTTCCTTTGCATGTTTGTCACACTTAAGTGTTTCGGAACATCAAACCAACTTAAACAATAGTCAAGGACAACACAAGTAAACACAAAATGCAATTTGTAAATGAAGGTGTTTATTATTAAAGGTGAAAAAAATCCAAACCATCATGGCCCTGTGTGAAAAAGTGATTGCCCCCTAAACCTAATAACTGGTTGGGCCACCCTTAGCAGCAACAACTGCAACCAAGCGTTTGCGATAACGTACAATGAGGCTTTTACAGCGTCCTGGAGGAATTTTGGCCCACTCATCTTTGCAGAATTGTCCTAATTCAGTTACATTAGAGGGTTTTCGAGCATGAACGGCCTTTTTAAGGTCATACCACAACATCTCAATAGGATTCAGGTCAGGACTTTGGCTAGGCCACTCCAAAGTCTTCATTTTGTTTTTCTTCAGCCATTCGGTGGTGGACTTGCTGGTGTGTTTAGGATCATTGTCCTGCTGCAGAACCCAAGTTCGTTTCAGCTTGAGTACACGAACAGATGGTCGGACATTCTCCTTCAGGATCTCTTGGTAGACAGCAGAATTCATAGTTCCTTTTATCACGGCAAGTCTTCCAGGTCCTGAAGCAGCAAAACAGCCCCAGACCATCACACTACCACCACCATATTTTACTGTTGGTATAATGTTCTTTTTCTGAAATGCAGTGTTCCTTCTACGCCAGATATACTTGGACACACACCTTCCAAAGAGTTCCACTTTTGTCTCATCGGTCCACAGAATGTTGTCCCAAAAGTCTTGGGGATCATCAAGATGTGTTGTGGAGAAATTGAGACGAGCTTTGATGTTCTTTTTGCTCAGCAGTGGTTTTCTCCTTGGAACTCTGCCATGCAGGCCATTTTTGCCCAGTCTTTTCCTGATGGTGGAGGCATGAACGCTGACCTTAACTGAGGCAAGTGAGGCCTGCAGTTCCTTGGACGTTGTTGTGGGGTCTTTTGTGACCTCTTGGATGAGTCGTTCACCACTGTTCCATGTCTTCGCCATTTGTGGATAATGGCTCTCACCGTGGTTCGCTGGATTCCCAAAGCTTTGGAAATGGCTTTATAACCCTTTCCAGACTGATAGATCTCAATTACTTTCTTTCTCAATTGTTCCTGAATTTCTTTGGGTCTCGGCATGATGTGTAGCTTTTAAGGATCTTCTGGTGGACCTTACTGTGTCAAGCAGCTCCTATTTAAGTGATGCCTTGATTGTGAACAGGTGTGGCAATAATCAGGCCTGGGTGTGGCTAGAGAAATTGAACTCAGGTGTGGACAACCACAGTTATAGTATGTTTTAACAAGGGGGGCAATCACTTTTTCACACAGGGCCATGATGGTTTGGATTTTTTTTCACCTTTAATAATAAACACCTTCATTTACAAATTGCATTTTGTGTTTACTTGTGTTGTCCTTGACTATTGTTTAAATTGGTTTGATGTTCCGAAACACTTAAGTGTGACAAACATGCAAAGGAACAGGAAATGAGGAAGGGGGCAAACACTTTTTCACACCACTGTATATGTGCATATTCAACTCGAAGGTATCCCTACTCAACCCAGGATTTGAGACAAATGAGCAACAACAAGCCAAGGACCGGTGACCATGGGAGGCATTTGGGGACCAACTAAGAATACATGAAAATTGAAAACTAAATACATAATAAGGAAATAAGTTATATGGGAACAGTTATCTCCAAAGCAAAAACAAAGACTTACAAGAAATTGTCTTGCACAAAACACAGAACACTCAGGGATTCCAAGGCAGAACATTCACATATGTAGCTACACAATCAAAGAAAGAAAGACTTCAAATGTATGCATTGATGTTAAAAAATCACCAGCATCTAAACATTCAAAACAAATGCTTCATACTGAACCAAGTTTTCCAAACAGCGAGGGACAAAAAAGGATGCTGTGCCAATAATAGGGATGAGCTCGGTGTTCGACTCGAACATCGGCCATTCGCCTGTTCAGCAAATCCAGAACTTTGTGGGCCGTTCGCAACATATTCGTGTGACACGAACGGCCCCACAATGCACGGCGCCATCGCAGTGCATTGCTGGCTCATGATTGGCCAAGCATGCACTGTGACCCCACATGCTTGGCCAATCACAGCACTGGCAGCGAGGAGAGCCATAATTGGCCACAGGCAGGATGCCACCAAGTACTAAGTCATGTTTTGTGAAGGGGTCAAATACCTATTTCACTCATTAAAATGCAAATCAATTTATAACTTTTTTTAAATGCATTTTTCTGGATATTTTTGTTTTTATTCTGTCTCTCACTGTTAAAATAAACCGACCAATCAAATTATAGACTGATCATTACTTTGTCAGTGAACAAACGTACAAAATCAGCAGGGGATCAAATACTTTTTTCCTTCACTGTGGATGCTTTTTTTAGTAAAATAATGACAGTGGCATCATCCACATACAGAAATAGAAGGGGCAATGCAAATTAACCCTTTCCCGCCGCGCGTACGCACATCTGCGTACTCGGCTTTCGGGGGTTATACTGTTGTTTAGAGTCGGTGATCGGCTTTCCGAAGATAACAACCGATGCGGATAAAAGCTGCTCGGTTGTTATCCCGGAGGAGCGGGAGGGGACATCCCCCCTCACGCTGCCTCACGCCGCTCTTTCCGGGCCTTCCGTTCAATCGGGAGGTCCGATCCAACATCCGCCGCTTCCGGCAGCTAGTGACAGACTGGAATGAAGCCGGAAACGGCTTCATTCCAGTCTCCTTGATGTAAACACGGAAGCGACGTCACTTCCTGTTTACTTGACTGCCAATGGCGCAGTTTAAAAAAATATATAGAGTATTCAGATACACCGTTTTCGGTGATCTGAATACTTTGAAGTGCAAAGGAGGGATTTGGGGTCTTTTAGACCCCCCGATCCTTCCATAAAGAGTACCTGTCACCACCTATTACTGTCAAAAGGGATGTTTACATTCCTTGTGACAGCAATAAAAGTGATTTTTTTTTTTTTAAAACACAATTTTATGAAATAAAAAAAATAAGAATATTTTTTTTTTTTAAACGCATACGGAAGTTGCGCCCGCATATGTAAACGGTGTTCAAATAACACATGTGAGGTATCGCCGCGATTGTCAGAGTGAGAGCAATAATTCTAGCATTAGACCTCCTCCGTAACTGTATCCTGGTAACCGTAAAAAAAAAAAAACATTTAAGCGTTGCCTATGGAAATTTTTAGGTATCAAAGTTTGTCGCCATTTCACGAGTGCCTGCAATTATAAAGCATGACATGTTTGGTATCTATTTACTCGGCGTAACATCATCTTTCACATTATACAAAAAAATTTAGATAACTATACTGTTTTGTTTATTTAAAATTCATGAAAGTGTCCCTTTTCCCCAAAAATTGCGTTTAAAACACCGCTGCACAAATGTGTGACATAAAATATAGCAACCACCGCCATTTTATTCTCTAGATTCTCTGCTAAAAAATATATATATATATATCATTTTTGGGGGGTTCTAAGTAATTTTCTAGCAAAAAATAGGGATTTAAACACCAAATGTCAGAAATAGGCTTAGTCATGTGTGTTTAGCATCACTTTAAGCCTATTCTTGCTGATGATTGGAAAGCTCTGGTTCTGATTCAGCAGGTGGTGTGTTGGACCTCTGCATAGAGACTGCTGCTTTCACCAAGAGAGCACACAGGCTTTGCAGGTTGTATTTAGACATGTGCACAATAGAAAAATTTGTTTATTTTCGTTTCGTTTTTTTCGTTTCTGTTGATTCATAACGATTTGTAAATTCGTAAGTCGTCGATGTTCGTATTCGTAACGATTCGTATTTTCGTAAGAGTTATTTTTTCGTTGATTCGTTTTTCCGTTAGTTTAATTTTCGTTTATTCGAAATTCAGACGCATTCGTATTTTCGTAGATTTAGTTACATTCATACTTTCGTTAGATTGATTTATTTGTACTTTCGTAACATTGTTTTCGTAGATTCGTAATCGGAGCATAATTCATAATTTTATGTAATGTGTATGCTATTATTACATTTTAAGAGACACGGAAAATTTACGAATCAAAAAAAAAAAAAGTTACGAATGTATAAATTTTTTCGTTCAATCCATTCGAAGCACGTTAAGCAGCGCCATTGTAAGAGACATGGAAAATTACGAATCGAAAAAAAAAAAAAAAGGGTACGAATGTGCGAATGTTTTCGTTCAATCCATTCGAAGCACGTTAAGCAGCACCATTGTAAGAGACACGGAAAATTACGAATCGAAAAAAAAAAAAAAAGGGTACGAATGTACAAATTTTTTCGTTCAATCCATTCGAAGCACGTTAAGCAGCGCCATTGTAAGAGACACGGAAAATTCCGAATCGAAAAAAAAAAAAAAAAGGGTACGAATGTACAAATTTTTTCGTTCAATCCATTTGAAGCACGTTAAGCAGCGCCATTGTAAGAGACACGGAAAATTACGAATCGCAAAAAAAAAAAGTTACGAATGTACGAATTTTTTCGTTCAATCCATTCGAAGTACGTTAAGCAGCGCCATTGTAAGAGACACGGAAAATTACGAATCGGAAAAAAAAAAAAAGGGTACGAATGTACGAATGTTTTCGTTCAATCCATTCGAAGCACGCTAAGCAGCGCCATTGTAAGGGACACGGAAAATTACCAATTCAACAAAATAAAAAAAGTTCCGAATGTACAAATTTTTTCGTTCATTTTGATTTTCGTTGTTCCTGTTTTAGTTTTTCGGATTTTCTTCTTTCGTAGTTTCGTTGTTTCTAATTAGTTTTTTTCGGATTTTCGTTGTTTTTCGGATTTGTTCGATTCGAACATTCGTTAAAATTTTTAGCGAATCGTTCGTTCATTCGTACGATAACGAATGAACGAATATAACGAATTTTAACGGAAAAAAAACGAAACGAATTGCACATGTCTAGTTGTATTTGCTTTCCTAAGAAAACAAACTGTAAAACTTTGAACACCATTTGTTTTAACCCACCATAAATGTGTTTTGATGATTTATACTAAAAGTTCAGTTATGTTTAAATGTGCTATATAAATATTACTGCTCTGTAATGCAAACAGAATAGCACATCTGAGAAACATTAGAGAAGGAACTGGCAGCATCTTTATTCAGACCATAAGAAGGCAAAATACATGTTTATTTTTCCTATACCCAGTGGACATTCACAGAGATCTGGTACATAAAGTTCTTCTGTGCCAGCTCACCAGACAAGAACATGGCATAAAAATACATTTGTGTGGGTAATACTTGTGCAATAAACATAACAAACTCAGGACAGTGTTTACGATGTACTGACGGAGGTTGTGAATTGTTGGCACCTATCAAAACCATATATTCCATAGTGCAATAGGTACAGAATAGACACGCCATGTGAATTGTTTGTTCTGACATGATCCACCCCATCAAATACCAACTAGCTACAAGCATATCCTCCCTAGTGAAATGCCAGGTAGGTTCACCTTTTTTTTCCTGGTTTACTGCAGGAGCATGGAGGTTTAGTACACGCCCCACACTATATAAGGCCGCCAGTGCGGCGGCCTTGTGTAGTGTGTTGGCGTTCAGGGAGAGAGCAGGATAGGCAGGGACAGTGTCAGCTTTGCTTTGCTTCTTAACCTAGCGCTGTTACAGTGGGTGTAGTGTGCCTCCTGCACAGCATACACCTGAAGCTACCCCTCATTGCTGGTGTTGTGTTCTGTAGTTCTGTAGTCGACTATGCAAACTCCCTGTACATAGGATTACCGGATTACCAGATTGCGCGCCTTCAAATTGTCCAAAACACAGCAGCAAGATTAGTCACCGGAAAGAAACCCTGGGAATCCATCTCCCCATCCCTAAGGATGCTCCATTGGCTCAAGGTAAAAGATAGAATCACATTCAAGACCCTCTGCCTCACCCACAAATGTACACAAGGAAATGCGCCTCAATACCTTTGTGAGAAAATAGAAAAATACATACCAAATCGCAGCCTCCGATCAACAAACCAAAATCGCCTTCTCATCCCAAAAGCCCGATACAAATCGAAGGGAGAACGAAGATTCGCAGTACAGGGACCTCGGCTATGGAATGCTCTACCAAACAACATCCGCATGGAAGAAAACCATCAGGCCTTCAGGAAAAAACTCAAGACCCACCTCTTCTAAACATGGCATCCCAACATGAGCAGTCAAGCGCCTCGAGGCGATTCAGTTTGCAGTTGCAGCGCTATACAAATCATTCATTCATTCATTCATTCATGTAGTTCAGTTGTGCAACACAGGCATCTACAGAATATTCAGTGGGTGTAGTGTGCCTCCTGCACAGTATAATAAGTTCTAAACACGGGAAACACATGCCACTTCACAGGCATACTTTAGACACCCCCAGGTACCATATTTAAAGGAATATTTCACTTTTTTTTTTTTTCACTTTATGCATCATTAAAATGACTGCTCCCGAAAAAACTGAAGTTTTTAAAACTTTTTTTGCATTGATACATGTCCCCTGGGGCAGGACCCGGGTCCCCAAACCCTGCTTAGGACAATAACATGCATATTAGCCGTTATAATTAACACTTTAGATTTCGAACCTTTGCGTCCATTGTATTTAATAGGGTTCTAACGTTCGCACAAACTTTCGGTCCGTTCGCAGGTTCTGGTGCGAACCGAACCGGGGGGGGGGGGTGTTCGGCTCATCCCTATTGTTGCCCTTTAGTGCTCAAATCGCTAGTAGCGCTACTAGGGATTTGAGCACTATATTGCTTGATATATAATAACATGCAGCGCTTGATAAAAGTAGGACTATATAACATAACATTGAAAAGTCCTTAGGAGGAACCAGCAAAAAAAGAAGGGCTATCCCAGCACCAGCTTCAGTGTGACAGCAGGAACCACACAACACCACTCTGATCAGACAATTTCCCTTACTGGAAGGAGTGGACCCTCAAATTATAGAGTGGTCAAACTCATTTGGTAGCCATCAGATGGAGTCCTCAATCCAAAGGAACTGTGACCAAATCAGATGGAAAACTCCAACAGGTGTTAGGGAGCCGGTACCCAAAGGACAACCGTGTAGACCTCCAGTGGCCAGCACCAAAACATACATCCTCATCCAATGCTAGTATGGATCACCTCACAAAGGTATCAAAAATACCACAGTGCAATATGTTTTTAACATCAACAGTACCTTTATTAAAAAATGCACACTCACGTGTATATCAAATAATGAGTGCTTCACATAAACAATCAAAATGGCCTCAGCGGATGGCGTGCTTGCATGAGTTGTCACGTTGTGGTAAAGATGGCTGCAAAGCTTATAAAAAAAGTGCAGAAACTTTTGCAAGAAGCAGTGCAAAAAGGAAGCCCATAACAAACGTATAGTTGGGTTTTCTCAAATTTGACTGCAAGAATGGAAATACACTGTAAAGATATTTTTTTTTTTGTGATGGTTTTTGTTTCAATATTAAAATATTTCCTGCAGTGCTTTGTGGTCTGATGAAGAATACAATTATAGTAATAAATGAGTGAAGCTGTAATAATTGTTTTTCAGGTGGTATATTTCACAGCCGTGTTTCCATATGTAGTCCTCATCATACTTCTTATTAGAGGAGTCACACTGGAGGGAGCAAAGGATGGAATTGAATACTTTATTGGACAACAATCTGATATTTCAAAGCTTTCCAATGGAGAAGTAAGTGTTTTGATTGTCTTTCCAGTCCCCCAAAAGAGTGCCATCCAACGTAGGCATGTGCATTCGTTTTTGTCCAAATGCATTTTCGTCCGAATTTCGGGTATTTTCGTTATCGTTTTAACAAATGATAACGAACGTGCAGAATCCGAAAACCGAAATATCCGACATAAACAAATGCTTTATTTTCGTTTTCGTTCCAACACTTTGATATAGATAGGAGATTCGACATGACGCTGACAATAGCGATCTGTGTCCATCGAACCTGTGGTCGAATGTGCCTAACCTTAGCTCTATTAGTCCAAGATTTTTCGACATAGAGAGAAAAGATTCGATATGAATTCGACTAGCCACATGTAGCTTCTGTGATTAATAACTGATACAATCCTAAAGGCACATAGGGGGAGATTTACTAAAACTGGTGCACGAAGGTAAAAAAATCTTCTGTGTGCAACCCCCCTCCCCAATACTTACCTGAGCCCCCTCTCGATCCAGTGATGTCCACGAGAGCCTTGCCTCTCCGAGGACTCACACTCCTGATTGTCTTTTGGCCGATGGTTTTCCACTGCTGTCAATCACAGCTACTGAGCCAGTCAGGAGATGGAGGGGGCGGGGCCAAGCTGTGTGAATGGATATGCAGAGCAGTGGCTGACCATGAGTGCTCCCATAACAAGCGGCTTGCTGTGGGGGCACCTGGAAGAAGGGAGGGGCCAGGAGCACCGGCGTGGGACCCGAGAAGTGGAGGATTAGGGCTGTTCCATGCAAAACCACTGCACAGAGCAGGTAAGTATAACATGTTTGTTTTTTGTTTTTTTAATTAAAAAACAAAACTTTAATATAATTTTAACATTAACATGGAAAGATTATATTGTTTCCAATAATAAAAACATTTCATTAAATAAATAATGCTCCAGTTCCTGTTTATCTGTCATACTGATGCGTTTGCTTCCATGCTTTCTGAGTTGTTGACCTGGAAAAGTATAACAAAGTATATTTTTCTTTTATTCGGTGCATGCTTGTTCTGGCTCTACAACTCAGTAATTTAAAATAGACATGCAACTAGCACTTTCAGAAAAAGGTCAGCAGCTGCAACCCTATATTTTTCTCACGATAGGTATAAAAAATACTAAAGTTTCTCTTTAAATCATTCTGAATGCTAGTGTTATGCCCCGTACACACGGTCGGATATTCCGACCACAAAATCCGTCTGATTTTTTCCGACGGATTTTGTCCGGACAAAGTTGTCGGAAAATCCGATCATCCTGAACGTGGTGACGTTCGTTGCGTACGACGGGACTACGTAGAGGCTAGTAGCCAATAGCTTTGGTCTTGTAATGTGATCTGAGCATGCATGGCACTTTGTCCGTCGGAATTCGCTACACACGATCGGAAAAAGTCCGATAGGACTTTGTTGTCGGAAAATTTGAGAGCAGGAGATAAAACTTTGTCCGTCGGAAAATCCGACGGAAAAAGTCCGATGGAGCCTACACACGGTCGGTATTTCCGACAATATTGTCCGATAGGACATTTTCCGTCGGAAAATCCGACCGTGTGTATGGGGCTTTAGGGTTGGCAGATGCACGTAAACTTCAGCATGTCAAGAAAGATGTAGGGATAGCACTGACATGACTGATCAAATATCACTGATCTCACCTCAATAACCACTCTATGAAAAAAAAAAGAAAAAGTTTAGAGACAATTTGAGTGATTTTGATAATTACCCTTTAAAATCAATAGTGTAAGTTACTGTTTAAGTGCTTTAAAAATTTCATTTTCCTTTCTAGGTGTGGAGAGATGCCACTACCCAACTATTTTATTCTCTTAGCACAGCTTGGGGAGGACTGATTGCTCTTTCATCCTATAACAAATTCCAAAACAACTGTTACTGGGACTCCATAGTGGTTTCCATTATAAACTGCCTGACCAGCATCCTTGCTGGATTTGCTATCTTCTCCATCCTTGGTCACATGGCCCTAGTGTCAGGAAAGAAAGTTCCTGATGTTGTGGATGAAGGTAATTCACATTTATTTTCATTTCTAAAACGTTTTTATCAGCAGTAAATGGATTTTCATGCAGCAGTCCCACCTTGGACTGGTATTTTTCTGGCAAGTGGTATATGAAAAAAAAAAAAACATACACATGTTCTCAGTAATGTTTTGCCCCGCAGTTCTTCCTTATTCACTTCAGCTATCAAACCCCTCATGGCCCAGAATAATATTTTCTTGTATTACGCGATAATAAGTCTTATGCCGCGTACACACGGTCGGAATTCTCGTCGGAAAAAGCTCTGATGGTTTTCCCGTCGGAATTCCGACGGAATTTCGCTCAAACTGTCTTGCCTACACACGGTCACACCAAATTCCGACGGTCAGTAACACAGCGGCATAAAACATGTTCGACAGCACTATAAAAGGGAAGTTTAATGCTTCCGAGGATGCGTTGAATTGTTTCCGAGCATGCGTCGGAATTTTGCGTGTCGGAATTGCATACACACGATAGAAAAATACGATAGAAAGGTTTTCCGTCGTGTTCTCAGGTTCTCAATCCAAAGTCAGTCAGAAATTCCGACAGAAAAAGACCGATGGGCATACACTCGTCGGAAAATCCGATGAAAAGCTACCATCGAACTGTTTCCATCGGAAATTCCAACCATGTGTACGCCGCATTACTTAAAACTCAATTGTAATTTTATTAATTTTTTTATTTAATTTTACTAGACCCCCCACCTCCCACAGCCTTACCTTCAAAAATAGCTGCACATGTGCAATAGGGATGGGTCGAACGGACCGCTGTTCGGTTCACACCAGAACTTTCGAACACTGCAAAAGTTCAGACCCGAATAACGAACCCCATTAAAGTCAATGGGACCCGAACGGCAAAAATAAAAAGTGCCCACTTTGAAGGCTTATATGCAAGTAATTGGGCATACAATGGTTATAGAGGTCTGGGTCCTGCCCTGGGGGACATGTATCAGTAAAAAAAAAAAGTTTGTAAATGAGCAGTGATTTTTAAAATTTTTAAAGTGAAAGCATAAAATGAAAAATCCCTTCCAATATAGTGCCTGAGGGTCCTCTTAGTCTACCTGTAAAGTGGCAGATCTGTACCGTGTCTAGAATCTGCTGCAGCAATAATTGCATTTATAAAGCCAAAAAAAAATGAAATTTTCCCTGCAAGCTGCCTTTATTTTGCTCAGCAACTGCTGGGGAGCCAATGTGTATGATGAGGCCACAATGTACTGTAATGCACTGCAGTGGGAACAAGATTAGAGATTTTTTGGATACATTCTGGTGTCACTTTGTATAGAAGTAACGGGTGCGTAAAAATTGGTCTTTGGGTGTCGGTGGCGCCTTCCCACCATAACCCTATAGAGGTACTCTTGATTAAAGCAAGAATTGGCCTTGCTGTAAAAAATTGCAATGATATGCACCAGTCAAACGGGTGCATAAAAATTGGCTTTTGGGTGTCGGTGGCACCTTCCCACCATAACCCTATAGAGGTACTCTTGATGAAAGCAAGAATTGGCCTTGCTGTAAAAAATTGCAATGATATGCCCCTATCAAACAGGTGCAGAAAAATTGGTCTTTGGTGAAAGGAATTCTGGTTCTGGACGACCATCCTTGGTTAATTCAGGCAGACCACCTGGATCTTCGGATCCGTGAGAGACCACATGAGACACGGGAAACAAGCTGGAATGTGTTTATAAGATCTCTGATTTGTATTGAACACAACAGTAGTATATATACCTGTAAAAATACATGTCTAAGGGTTTTACGTCTAAGGTCTAAATTCGCTTGTACAATCATTCCTGGTCAGTAAGTCAGAAGGAAGTGAAAGGAGAATCAAACTGAAAGCTCCAGTCACCAAGCAGTAACTGCCATACAGTAAAACCTTGGTTTGAGAGCATTTTGCAAGACAAGCTAAATTTTTTAATAAATTTTGACTTGATATACAAGCGATGTCTTGATATAAAAGTAGCGCCACGCATGTCACAACTGAGTATAAAAGAGAAGAGAGACTGCTCACATATGGGCTCCACGATCCACATTTGGTGGGAGTGTCCCAAAATACGAAACTTTTGGAATAAAATATTTGCCTCGATACGCAAAATTACTGGTATTACAGTCACAAAAGAGCCACATGTAGCCTTATTAAATTTCCCTATTGAAAAGGCATCTAAGAATACAGGGCGATTGATACACTTTATCTTTCTTGGGGCTAAATTGACTATTGCCAGAGCTTGGAAGCAACCCTTTGTCTCTTTTGCCACGACGAAACGAAAAATGTCATGGATCATGGCCCATGAGAAAATGGTCAGCATCCTACAGGACACAGTTGGGAAGTTTAAAGCCACTTGGCAACCATGGGCTGACTATATACATACACCTTTGAATCTCTCATAGGGTGCTCAAGCCCCAATCAATGGTTCCGTTGGGATAAAATAGATCTTCTACCCCCTTTTCTTCCCCCCCCTTCTTTTTCTATATCTTTCTACCTTTCTTTAACCTATGCGGTTGTTCCTTCCCAAGCAACTGCCTGTGTTGATTACAGTTCTGTTATACATTGGATTGTATTTCTCATCCAGAATGTACATGCATTGATGTCTGCTATTGCTTTGTGGAGTGGTGATGGGCCCTGGATCCCGGACACAGCTTGATCCCAAGGGGGGTGGCTGGGAGCGGGGGCTGTCTCTACACCCTACTGTCTCACATGAACTTCAATGTCAGCTAACATATATGATCCAAACCTAGCTACCATAATGTTGTTTATTTCTCAATGTCCTAACCTTTATCTCATTTAATTTGATATTTTCTGTGTATAAACTGTTTTCTTTTTCTTTTTTTTATGCTGTAAAAATTCAATAAAAAACTATCGAAAAAAAAAAGAGAAGAGAGGTGCCTCTAAGTGTAGCAATGTGGTTACATTTAATGAAGGTACAACATTGCTACACTTAGAGGCGCCTCTCTTCTCTTTTATACTCTGTAGCTCCTGCTGGATTTTGCTTCTAATCCCCTTGTGGAGGCTGCCATTTGTGGATGGATATTTTACACTTACACAACCTGGTCACATTGCTATAATATTTTTATATGGACTATAAATTGAAGGACCTATGAATAAATGGTTGTGGAACGAATCATTTGAGTTTCCATAATATCTTATGGGGAAATTTGCTTTGCTATACAAGTCTTTTGGATTACAAGCATGTTTCTTGAACAAATTGTTCTCGCAATACAAGGTTTTACTGTATTTACATTTTTAACAGGTTCACTTTAAAACTATAAAAAAAAAAATATCTCCTAATATCTATCGTCCTACAGGATTCGGGCTTGCATTCATTGCTTACCCTGATGCATTGGCCAGGCTTCCAATATCACCCCTCTGGTCTATTTTGTTCTTCTGTATGCTCCTGGCATTGGGGCTTGACTCTCAGTTTGCACTAATTGGTGAGTTACATAAATATTCTATGCTCCTTTCATGTTAATACAGTGTTCACTTCAATGTCATTTTCCCTTATTTCTCTAGTAAAATATCCTGACTAATATGTATGTAGCAATGACCTTTGAAGGAGCTGCTGAGCTTTGTTGGGATCTTCCACCCTAAAAGTGACCTGCTCTGTTGGCTTGAATGTCTAGGGAGAGCAGGTCAGGTGCACAGGATTACCTTAACATTAAAAAATATATCAGGCCTTCTCAAATCAGCAAAAAAATAGCTGGTGGATCTAGTTTTTCTAGTAGCAGCCTCCCAGTAATATCAATGTTGATAACAGCTGTATTGTGTTAGTGGCAGCCTGCCAGTTACAAAAAGATCAGCTAAGAAAAACTCATTGGTGGCCCTAAATTCTTCAGTAGCAGCTTCCCAATGACAATAAATCTTTCAAGTACCTCCAGTGGTAACTAAAAATACTACAGTAGCAGCCTCCCAATAAGAATTGGTCTTCAGGCCAAGCAGTCACACATACCTTACAGAGTTATGGGGTCTCCATGCAATGTCTATTGAGAGAAGCTCCCCTTAAGCTCTCTGGACATTTTTTCACAAAGTAGACTCATTTGAGAATACTTTTAACTGATAGCCACCTTCTTAATTCTCCAGTCCTAACACAGGCCAGCTTAGGTTTTTTGGATCAACACTCAGGCCCCAGGAAATACCTTTCTCTTTGAACACATCTTCCTCAGCTATCATACCAGGGAGGTGAAAACTGGGTCCTTCTAAATGCACATTCCCAGTAGACAGAGCCTGGGAGGAAAATACCTTTTTAGAAATTCTCTCTAAATATTTATTAAAGGAGAAGTAAAGCCAACGCTCGTTTTGACTGTACTTCTCCAATGGATCACAGGAGTGCAGTTCATTCTGCACTCCTGTGAACCATTTTCAGCTGAAGCCCACTCACAGAGCCAGGCTGGGGCAAGATCATGACAATCAAGTCGGGACTCACCCATAAACCTGGACCTGCACCTGGCTCAGCCTCTCAGTGAGCCCCTAAGAGCCTGAGCCAGCCGCTCCCGCCCCTCCACAGCTCAGCGCTGCATTTGCCTAGGTAAGTATGATTTCGAACTTCTCTTTTAACTTCTCCAGATCACATCACTAGCAAGAACCCCTCAGTGAATGGCTAGTGCAAAAAAAATATTCATTACTCAATACACTATATCTTTTCACTCTAGCTACCGGAGCACACTCCCAAGAAGCAGACAGTCCTTGATCTTAGGAAAAACCTAATGATCCCAGATAAAATAACATAAACAAAGCTCAGGCTGGCACTAAATTTAGACTCCATCCTAAAACAGGATCCCTACATGTGTAAACACATGTCGGCCATGGGATCACATCCTCCCCACCTTTCCTCCTTTAGTATAACAGGGCTTGTATCTTATTTGTTGAGATAATTTATTGAGCAAGGCACTGGCTGTGCTCATCACAGTCCAACAGCCCAATATAATGCCAGGACAAAGATCAGGACATCTCAAGCAGACCTTCCATGAAAATGCAATTCATACCAGAAGCTGGGGTGTAACATAAGTATTCATCACTTTTATTCAGATTGTTTTTCTATTTGAACTTAAGATTTTAAATCAAGAAAGGGGAGTGCTAATTTATATTTTATATATATATGGGGGGGGGGGGGGTAGCTAACTTGCATTTTTATGAAAGCTTCACTTTAGGACCCCAAAACAGCAATGACAATATCAGAAGCACTTTTTTTAGAGATTTTCTAATTTGTTGGAAAATTTTCACATGAACTTGCCTTCACAATCAGATCATAGAATGTCCATTAAATTTGTACCGTTTATTATCAAGTACAATTAATCTTCAAGCAAATCTTTTTTTTTTTCTAGAACCTCTATTAGTTTTATATATATATATATATATATATATATATATATATATATATATATATATATATATATATATATATATATATATATATCTTGGGGATATTTCTCCTCATGTCTACTTCCAGAGACAGAACAGGAAGAAAGAAAGAAAACGAGGGTAGATCCCTGCTTTAACAGTTGTCACTGGAACAGTTTTTCCCTCTCCTTATGCTCTTCCGACAGTTGTGATGTTTTGAATTCACCTTCTTTCAGATGACAACACAAAAGCAATAAATGCCTAATGCCGCGTACACACGATCGGAATTCCGGCCAGAAAAAGACAGATGAGAGCTTTTCATCGGAAAATGCGACCGTGTGTAGGCTCCATCAGAATTTTGATGCCCGAATTTCCAACAGCAAAGAATTGAGAGCATGTTCTCAATTTTTCCGATGGAAAAGGTTTCTATCGGAAATTCTGATCTTCTGTAGCAATTCTGACTCGCAAAATTCCTACGCATGCTCGGAAACAATTCGACGCATGCTCGGAAGCATTGAACTCGGCTCGTTGTAGTGTTGTAGGTCACCGCGTTTTGACAGTCGGAATTAGGTGTGACCGTGTGTAGGCGAGACGGTATGGGGGGATTCCGTCGTAATTCCATCGGGAAAATCGTCAGAGCTTTTTCCGACGAGAATTCCGATCGTGTGTACCCGGCATTACAGATATTTGAATCCTTCCACAAAAAAATTATCTAAGGTTGCATTTTAAAAACAGTTGCATATGCATGATTACACTTAAAGTTTCCTTACAATACTACACTTTTAAAATGTGAAATTATTAATGAATAAAAGTGTAATTTTCCTATAACCTTTTTGGTGGTAAAAACATATACTATACTTCATTTTGGCTTATTGTTTGGATATGGTCATGTATGTTTAATCTACTTACTTTTTTGTATTTCCTTATAGAAACTCTTACAACAACAATACAAGATGTTTTCCCAAAAGTAATGAAAAAAATAAGGATTCCTTTGACCGCTGTGATATGTGCTGTGTTATTCTTACTGGGGCTCCCATGCGTTACACAGGTAAACATTTTCCTGACTGTTGCTGCATGCCTTAAAATAAATACATTTAAATATCCTTCATGATTATACCAGGAAAATTGTAAACACTGAAAATTGTTAATTTTTTCTTGAAATTGTGAATTTATGCCCAACAAAAACATAATTTATACAAAAAAGATCTAAATAATTATAAGTAAGTGAGAAAATGTTGTAACATCACAGTTTTCTTGATACCCTAATCCTTAATCAATGTTTCTCAAGGATGGTCCCACTGAATAAGAATGGCTTCACAAACATCTGTATGGCTTGGGTAGACTGGGGTGTTCTTTACCTTATATTTGGAAAGATTTAGCAGCATCCTTATCTTAGTTAATTAAAGGGTCAGTCCAACCAAAAAATAATAGTTTAGTTCTAGGTGAGCTGAAATTTCATCTGTAATTTTTAACCTCTTGTGGAGTGAGATCTCCATACCATATATGCCAAATACTTTACCTCCTATCTTGGAGTGTTGGATTTTTCTCTTTTTGGGTGATTCCACAACTTTTGCCTTTTTATATTAAATTGTATAAATGAAATAAAAAATCTAATACAGAGAGTGGAACCCCCAGGCAATGACTTCCATAGGTCTGCCAACCTGTGCTTTCAAAGGTGAGTCTGCCATCTTGGGCGTTCTCAACAAATATACAAAGCCATTAGATGGCTCAACTCTGTGTCATCTACCAAAAACTGACACATATGTAACAGTGACACCTTTGCAAGGTGTCCGCTATGTGTAAATTTTGTTGTTTTTCTCTCAGGACAGTAAAAGGGTTCTGAGAGCTAATTGGGTAGGTTAACTTTGGCATCAGTCTGGCTGGGCTGTGTTGGATCTGGGCTATGTGGGGGCCATGTGTGCAGTAAGACACACATGACAGTTTTAGAATCAGGCCTGGTTGGACATTTGGGTACCGGCATTCCTTGGAGCCAATCAGTGGGTGCGTTTGGCCCCACTGAGGAGTCTGGAAAGGGGTACTTAAGAGGCTGGAGTCACGTGTTCGGGGTTCGTTCAGCCATAGCTGCCTGTTCCTGAATCTGGACCGCGCTAGTCCTGCGAGGGGTCCCGGTCACGGGAGCGTGTGCCGCCCTGTAACATGGCTGGTTTGACAGGCCCCATAGACATTCTTGGTCTGGGGCGAGGATCCATCTGTTCCCGAATCTCGGAACCGGCTGGTTCGAGGCACCGTAACTGAGGGAGGATTCAAGGCGTCCGGGTGCGCTCTCAACTTGGAGGAGCACCACAGCTCATATAGGCGACCGGGGGAGGACTCTTCGGAGGAGGTCCAACAAGCTGGCATCCCAAGAAGTGCCTGGTTGCTGGGTTGTCAAGGACACTAGAGAATCCACGCTTCCCCAATACTGTCAAGGAAACGGATAACGTTCCAGGTACTGAGGAAAGGTTCCTGTTTGCTTCTGAATACTACTTTATTTCAAGGTCAGAGACTTTGCAAGTTCCGAATTCAAGTGCCGACTGCCATAATCTCTGGCTAGAGATCGCACCCAGCTGCGAGTGGCTAATCTCTGGGTTGGCAGATAGAGACTTTCATATACCTATCAGTTCAAGGTGCCTGAGTTTATTCACCCTTGCCCTCTGTTCCCACATGAGACTGTGTCTGTTGGATGTTACCCCCTGCAAAAAAAAACCTTTCTAAAGGTCTTTTAGGCTTACTGGTAACCAGTAAGCCCAAAAGTCAAGGCCGCTCCTTTGAGGGTTATGGCCGCTACACATATGTTTGGGGTGACTTTAAAATGTTGAGAGAGAATATTTCTTTCTTCCTCAATTAAATTCCTATACCAAATAAATTCCTGGTACAAAATATATTTTACTTTCTGTTGGTTAGAGCCAGGCTACATAGTATAAGCAAATACAATTAAAGCTTTAGATAAATCAAAAGCTCTATAACATGGTTTACTAGAAATAGCAGACAAACATTTAACTGATTATGTCTACAGGCAGGAATATATTGGGTAAACCTCATTGACTCTTTTTGCGGTGGATGGGCTCTTCTATTTGCTGCTGTTTTGGAGCTGGTGGCTGTGATCTGGATATATGGTAGGTACATTTTTTGGATACCACACTTTACATAGCTATATCCCTAAAATCTATAATACTCTTAGCCAGTCCAACCGGATTGTTGTCTGCATATTTTATGAGCAGTTAGCTAAAAAAAAAAATACAATAATAAGAATACAAAACAGCAAGCATGCAAAAATGTCACATCAAAATTTACTTTTAGGTAAGAGTAAAAATATCAATTACATTTCTAAATGTATACTCATTGGAAATACATTTGTTTTTTACCTATATTGTATCATAAGATTAACCTTTGCCTTGCGCATCATACATTTGACAAAGGTGATATATATTATTACTGTTCATTTTAACAGGTGGGGAAAGAGTTATCCTGGATATAGAGATGATGATTGGGAAAAAGCACTGGATATTCTGGTTGTGGTGGAGAGTATGCTGGTATTTTGTATCCCCGGTATTACTGGCAGTAAGTTCTATTATGGCTTATAATCTAAGTATAACAACAATAGTACAGTCATGTATTGAAGCACATCTTGACATAAAGTGATAATTTCTGTAACAGTGATTATTTCTGTAACGCATTTATTTGCCCACTTTAAAACAAAAAGTTTACAATTCTGTGTATTTTTTTCCCTAATTTTCCCTAATTTCTTTGTCCAACATTAACATTTAAAACTTAAAAATATTTTTTTAAGTTATTGCATAAAAATACTTAATTTATACAGTATGACTTACAGCCAGCAGAACAAAGACTAGGCCCTGTTCCCCACTGAACCCCTTTACTTTACATGAAAATGCAAGGTCAGTTTATGTTGCAACCCTCATCCTTTGTAAAAAAAAAAAAAACATATTAACGAGAAAAGTTAAGTCTATCTTTTTGTGGATATACATGTCTGAGCTTAAGTAGCAAACATAAAATGTACAATAGAGTCAGTTCCAAGTGCTAGTTGAAAGGTGGTAGGTATTGTCTCACACCTCCAGACACCCCATCTTGGGAACAAGCTGTGTCATGGTGGGGAGACAACCCGACCGGCCTTAAGTATCAATTTCTTTCTATTGAGATTTTCGTTCAATAATTTTTATTGAGGTTTCAAAAAATCAAAACCTATAAGAGCAGAAGAAAAAGACTAGAAATGCATGAAAGGGAGAATAAATGGGTGAGCAAATGAAGACACCAGCACTGGGTTCTTTAGTGTTAAATACACTGAGAAGGCTAGAAGAGGAGTGGCGTAACCTTCTAATACCATTTTCATTAAACACAAAGATCTGTCTAACAGTTGTTTAAACACTAACTTATTAACAAAAGGGGTTATGATTCAACCACTTCCTCCCAATCGGAGACTGAGCCCGGGATAAAGCTACTGATATGCCTGAAAACAAGGATTATCCCTGACATGTTGATCAGCCTAAAACAGCAATGAACAATATAGGGGGAAACCAGAAATAGAAAGCTAGGCATATAAAGTCTACAAGAGCATAGGGGTATGGCACCAAAGAGTATTCCAGAGCAAGAATCATTACTCTTCAACCAGGAGGTAATTGAATATAGTTCTTCCATCTTTAATAAAGTCACGGACTGCCCCTTGAACTTCTGTAATGTTTTCAGGAAGTCCTCTAATCCAAAAGTTGTAAGGCCTGGAACGGTTTTCCAGGTCATCAATTTTGGAGAGGGCCATGTCCAGTTGATCCTATAAATCTTGTACAGTATGCGGGCCGTGTTTTGGTTAGTTCTGGAGATTGTCTGTTCCGTATTTTGTTCTATGACCTCAATCCTGGTTCTGCTTGAATGGTGGAAGTGCTTTGAGATGCCGTTTGGGCTAGGCCCCTGGAGAGCATTTTAGAAAATATATTACATAGTTACACAGTTACATAGTAGGTGAGGTTGAAAAAAGACACAAGTCCATCAAGTACAACCTATGTGTGTGATTATATGTCAGTATTACATTGTATATCTCTGTATGTTGTGGTTAAGGATGAGCCCGGTGTTCGATTCGAACCCATGTTCGAATCGAGCACCGGGTGTTCGCTCGCTCGGCGAGCCCAGAACTATTGGGACCGCTCGCATCAAATTCGTGTGATGCGAGCGGCCCCGCAATGCATTGCGGCCCGCGCAGTGCAATGCTGGCTGATGATTGGCCAAGCATGCACTGTGACCCCGCATGCTTGGCCAATCACAGCGCCGGCAGCGAGGAGAGCCATAATTGGCTACAGGCAGGATGCCTGTAGCCAATTATAGCTCAGGGGCTTTAATACACGCCCCACGGTATAAGAGGCCGCCGCTGCGGCGGCCTCGCATATTATGTTTCACTCACAGTGTCAGCGTGTCAGTGTGCTGCTGACTGCTGACAACAATATGTTCTTTATTTCTGGGGATATGTGTGTGCGTGCTGTTAGAACAGCATTGCAGTATCACATCTGGGGGGTGTCTATAGGTAGCCTGTGAAGGAGGGCAGGTTTCCTGTGCTTAGAACTTTCCCTGCAAAAAAGTGTCATTTTTGCAGGAAGAAAGCTATTTAAATCACTCGCGGCTAATGAATTGATGGCTCCTGTAACACAGAGAGCTGTCATTCATTAATAAAAAACAAAAAAAAAAGCGTAGGGGTCCCCCCAAATTCAATAACCAGGCCCTTCAGGTCTGGGATGGATATTAAGGGGGATCCCAGCCAAAAAAAAAAAAAAAAAATGGCGTAGGGTCCCCCTCAAAATCCATACCAGACCCTTGAGGTCTGGTATGGATTTTAAGGGGAACCCTAGCCAAAAAAAATGGCGTGGGGTCCCCCTCAAAATCCATACCAGACCCTTATCCGAGCACGCAACCTGGCAGGCCGCAGGAAAAGAGGGGGGGACGAGAGCGGCCCCCCCTCTCGCCTGAACCGTACCAGGCCACATGCCCTCAACATTGGGAGGATGCTTTGGGGGTCTAAGACCCCAAAAGCACCTTGTCCCCATGTTGATTAGGACAAGGGCCTCTTCCCCACAACCCTGGCCGGTGGTTGTGGGGGTCTGCGGGCGGGGGGCTTATCGGAATCTGGAAGCCCCCTTTAACAAGGGGACCCCCAGATCCCGGCCCCCCCCCTGTGTGAAATGGTAAGGGGGTACAAAAGTACCCCTACCATTTCACCAAAAAAGTGGCAAAAATGGTAAAAAGGACAGGAGACAGTCTTTGACAATTCCTTTATTAAAATCTTCTTTCTTCTTTCTTCATCCTTCGGTTTCTTCATCTTCTCCTTCCTTCATCTTCTTCCATCTTCTTCTTCCATTTTCTTCTTCCTCCGATCCGCTTCTTCTTGCGCTGGTCTTCTCGTCCTTCTCGTCCGGCATCTTCTTCCGTCGGCGTCGGCGTCGGTGTCTCTGTCTCTTCTTGGGCCGCTCCGCGCAATGGGAGGCTCCCGCTGTGTGAGGCTCCGCTCCGTCTGACAGGTCTTTTATAATGGAGGGCACCTGGTGACCCCGCCCCCTCTGACGCACAGGGACGTCATGGGGAATTCCATGATGGCTTTCCCCATGATGTCAGAGGGGGGCGGGGTCACCAGGTGCCCTCCGTTTTAAAAGACCTGTCAGATGGAGCGGAGCCTCACACAGCGGGAGCCTCCCATTGCGCGGAGCGGCCCAAGAAGACACCGACACCGACGCCGACGCCGACGGAAGAAGATGCCGGACGAGAAGGACGAGAAGACCAGCGCAAGAAGAAGCGGATCGGAGGAAGAAGAAAATGGAAGAAGAAGATGGAAGAAGATGAAGGAAGGAGAAGATGAAGAATCCGAAGGATGAAGAAAGAAGAAAGAAGATTTTAATAAAGGAATTGTCAAAGACTGTCTCCTGTCCTTTTTACCATTTTTGCCACTTTTTTTGGTGAAATGGTAGGGGTACTTTTGTACCCCCTTACCATTTCACACAGGGGGGGGGCCGGGATCTGGGGGTCCCCTTGTTAAAGGGGGCTTCCAGATTCCGATAAGCCCCCCGCCCGCAGACCCCCACAACCACCGGCCAGGGTTGTGGGGAAGAGGCCCTTGTCCTAATCAACATGGGGACAAGGTGCTTTTGGGGTCTTAGACCCCCAAAGCATCCTCCCAATGTTGAGGGCATGTGGCCTGGTACGGTTCAGGCGAGAGGGGGGGCCGCTCTCGTCCCCCCCTCTTTTCCTGCGGCCTGCCAGGTTGCGTGCTCGGATAAGGGTCTGGTATGGATTTTGAGGGGGACCCCACGCCATTTTTTTTGGCTAGGGTTCCCCTTAAAATCCATACCAGACCTCAAGGGTCTGGTATGGATTTTGAGGGGGACCCTACGCCATTTTTTTTTTTTTTTTTTGGCTGGGATCCCCCTTAATATCCATCCCAGACCTGAAGGGCCTGGTTATTGAATTTGGGGGGACCCCTACGCTTTTTTTTTTTAATTTTTTTTTTTTTTTATAAAATAATTTTTTTTTATGAATGAGTTTCAATGAATCACTGTTCTCTGTGTTACGGGAGCCGTGAATTAACATTAGCCGCGAGTGATTTTAAATAGCTTTTTTACTTTCAAAAATGACACTTTGCGCAGAGACAGTTCTAAACACGGGAAACATGCGCCCCTTTACAGGCATACTATAGACACCCCCCAGGTACGAAATTTAAAGGAATATTACACTTTTATTGTTTCAATTTAAGCATTATTAAAATCACTGCTCCTGAAAAAACGGCCGTTTTTAAAAAAAAATTTTGCATTGATACATGTCCCCTGGGGCAGGACCCAGGTCCCCAAACACTTTTTATGACATTAACATGCATATTAGCCTTTAAAATGAGCACTTTTAATTTCGAACGTTCGCATCCATTATAACTAATAGGGTTCTAAAGCTCGCACGGACTTTAGGTCCGTTCGCGGGTTCTGGTGCGAGCCGAACGGGGGGGTGTTCGGCTCATCCTTAGTTGTGGTCGTTCAGTTGCTTATCTAATCATTTTTTGAAACTATCGCTGATACCACTGCCTGTGGAAGGAAATTCAAGAGTCTTGTAGCACGGGAGAATTATCATTTTATCTCTGGGGTTGATCCAATATTCTGTTTGCCATTGCTGAGCCTATCATCTACACGGACCCCCAGGTCATTTTCCATCTTAGATTCCCCCAGAGGTTCTCCCCCCCAGTGTATAGATTGCATTCATTTTTTTGCCACCCAAATGCAATTTTTTTTACATCTTTCTACATTAAACTTAACTTGCTATATAGTTGCCCACCCCATTAATTTGTTCAGATCTTTTTGCCAGGTTTCCACATCCTGCGGAGAAGTTATTGCCCTGCTTAGCTTAGTATTATCCGCAAATACAGAGATTGAACTGTTTACCCCATCCTCCAGGTCGTTTATAAACAAATTAAATAGGATTGGGCCCAGCACAGAACCCTGGGGGACCCCACTACCCACCCCTGACCATTCCAAGTACTCCCCATTTATCACCACCCTCTGAACTCGCCCCTGTAGCCAGAGAAAACTGGCCCTTGTAGCCAGTTTTCAATCCATGTACTCACCCTATGGTCCACGGACATTATTTTGTACAGTAAACGTTTATGGGCAACTGTGTCAAATGCTTTTACAAAATCCAGATACACCACACAAATCCCTCTGAGAAGAGGAGAAACAGATTATGAGTTCCTACTAGCTAGGAACAACGATCTGTCATTTCCTCTAGTCACTCCCATCCCCCTACAGTTAGAACACACACTAGGGAACACAGTTAACCCATTGATCGCCCCTAGTGTTAACACCTTCCTTGTCAGTGACATTTACACAGCAATCAGTGCATTTTTATAGCACTGATCGCTGTATAATTGTCAATGGTCCCAAAAATGTGTCAAAAGTGTCCGATTTGTCTGCTATAATGTCGCAGTCCCGATAAAAATTGCTGATCACCACCATTACTAGTAACAAAGAAATAATAATAAAAATGCCATAAATCTTTCCCCTATTTTGTAGACGCTATAACTTTTGCGCAAACCAATCAATATACTCTTATTGCGATTTTTATTACCAAAAATATGTAGAAGAATACATATCGGCCTAAACTGAGGAAAAAAGTCGCTTTTTAAAAAAAAAATTGGGAATATTTATTATAGCAAAAAGTACAAAATATTGTGTTTTTTTCAAAATTGACACGCTTTTTTTGTTTATAACGCAAAAAATAAAAACCGCAGAGATGATCAAATACCACCAAAAGAAAGCTCTATTTGTGGGAAAAAAATCATAAAGGTTTTACTAATTTCCAAGCCCTGTTGCTGCGTCCATTGACACAGACAGCGAGACTCGCCCCCCCCCCCCCCCCCCCCGCTACCCGCTCCCTCATCACTGGCTTTGATTGACAGCAAGCCAGCGAGACCCAGAAGTGAGGGGAGAGAAGAGCTGCAGATGTGCACGGCACTGGATCGAATGAGGGCTTAGGTAAGTTAAAGGAGGGGGTGAGGGGGGATGCTGACACCTAAACGTTTTTTACCTTAATGCAAGGAATGCATTAGGGTAAAAAATGTTTAGGCTTTACAATGCTAATTGAGGATAATATTAAAAGTAATTCTTATGCCCCGTACACACGGTCGGAAAATCCGACCACAAAATCCATCTGATTTTTTCCGACGGATTTAGTCCGACACTAATGTTGCATACACACGGTCGGACAAAGTTGTCGGAAAATCCGATCATTCTGAACGTGGTGGCGTTTGTTGCCTACGATGGGACTACGTAGAGGCTAGTAGCCAATAGCTTTGGTCTTGTAGTGTGATCTGAGCATGCGTGTCACTTTGTCCGTCGGAATTCGCTACACACGATCGGAAAAAGTCCGATAGGACTTTGTTGTCGGAAAATTTAAGAGCAGGAGATAAAACTTTGTCCGTCGGACAATCCGATGGAAAATGTCCGATGGTGCCTACACACGGTCGGAATTTCCGACAACATTGTCCGATAGGACAGAATCCATCGGAAAATCCGACCGTGTGTATGGGGCTTTATACTGGTGCTTATGAACTCCAGTTCTGAACTACCCCAATAGGTCATGTTTTGTAATATCATATAGTGGCAAAAGTTGTGGGAATGAATAATCCAAGAATTTAGAATATATTTCTTTGTATAAATTAAGAAATTCGGGAAAATTGAGGTCTGGAGTTGAGAAACACTGCAATTGTTACATTCATGAATATTTTCATATATAAACTATTTACTTTATGTTTTTTTTTTTTTTACAGGCCATTTTAATCTGGTCTTTGGTCACATACGAAACTACAACGTATGGTGGTGTAGGTTACCCACAATGGGCAATTATATTAGGATTTTTAATTGTCGTCTTCTGCCTTATATGGATTCCCATCATCGCTATTGTGAAGGTCATTCAAGCCAAAGGGAATATTTTTCAGGTATGGAAAAGCATTTCCTATGCTAGATCTAGGTTGGAGTATAAAAACTTTGCTATCTAAAAACAAGCCTAAAAAAGATGAACTCTTACAATGCAGGAACCAGTAAGCACAAAATATAGAACTATTATATCTATCTGTATCTATAACTAATGCTCCGTACACACGATAGGATTTTCACACAGAAAATGTTTAATAGGAGCTTGTTGTTGGAAATTCTGATCGTGTGCAGGCTCCATCGGACATTTTCCATTGGAATTTCCGTCACACAAAATTTGAGATCTGGTTCTTAAATTTTCCGACAACAAAATCAGTTGTCGGAAATTCCGATCGCGTGTACACAATTCCGACGCACAAAGTGCCACACATGCTCGGAATCAAGCAGAAGAGCAGCACTGGCTATTGAACTTAATTTTTCTCGGCTCGTCGTACGTGTTGTACATCACCGCGTTCTTGATGTTCGGAATTTCCGACCAACTTTGTGTGGCCGTGTGTATGTAAGACAAGTTGAGCCAACATCAGTCAGAAAAAAAAACATGGGATTTCGTTGTCGGAATGTCCGATCGTTTGTACGCGGCATAAGAAGCTTTTTTTTAGCGCAGAATGGTCTCCTATAACATATCAGTGAACTTTCACACTAAACTCATTTTCTTTTGTTATCGCAGCGTATTGCAAGTTGTTGTAGACCAGCTGAAAACTGGGGACCTGCCCTGGTGAAGAATCGTGGAGAGAGGTACAAAGATATGAAGGATGACACAGTCAAGGAGGAGGACAAAGGAGTGGAAATTCCCGACATTAAAGGATTTGATAATGTTTCATTTCAGAGAGACTAAGACTGAGACACCATATGCAAAAGTATTCACCCTCCTTGGCATTTTTCGGATTTTGTTGAATCAAATTAACATGGATTATTTGAGTATTTGCATCATTTAATGCACACAACTTTGAAAACATTTTTTTAAATATTGTGAAGCAAACAAATAGGACAAAATAACAGAAAACATCAATGTGCATAACTATTCACCCCCCTAAAGTCAATACTTTATAGAGCCACCTTTTGTGGCTATCACAGCTCCAAGTCGCTTTGGATAAGTCTCTATGAGCTTGCCACACCTTACCACTGGTATTTTTGCCCATTCCTCCTTGCAAAACTGCTCTAGCTCCTTCAAGGTAGATGGTTTGCATTTGTGAACATCAATCTTTAAGTCTCACCACAGATTTTCTGTTTCATTGTTTTTTATTAAAGTTTTCACATTAACAAAGAATGAGTACATTCAGATAAGGTTGTCATACAATATATCACGTATTTAAAATTACTTTAAGAAAAATGACATGGCATAGTTTACATTTATACCTAGGTGACTAGTATATTTTATACCGACTATCAGGCGTGGAGTGGAGAAAGAAGACCTCCCCCTCCCGGCACCCCAATTGGGAACAAACTGTGCCTAGGGAGAGAGGATCCACCCACCCCCCCCCCCCCCCCCCCCCCCTCAAACCACCTAAGCATATAGGGCAAGAGTTGTTGCTCGTCATCGGTTGATACCTTATCTTTGTGTATATAGGGTATAAGTACTCATTGTTGTACTTCAGAATAAAACGAAAGAATAAAAAAAAAAAAAAGGTGAAAGTAATAGAATATAAAAGTAACTGAGTAAACATAAACTGTTTAAAGAACATAACATACCACCATTTAGAAGATATATCAGTATCAGTATATCAAAGAGGAGTTTCTGGAAATCTTGAGGACCATAATATCCAATTGGGATAGAATTTATTGATTGAATTAGATGAATATGCAAAAAAAAATTCATACAGGTATTGGGTTTTTACTAGGTATTGCATCTGTTTTCCATTTCGAAGTAATAGATAGGCGTGCTGCGCATGCGCAGAGCGGCATTAGACGGAACATCGGAAATGTCCGGAAATGTCCGTAATTCTCCGTAATTGTCGGTCTGCGCATGCGCGGCCGACTTACGAACAATTCCGACTTAAGAACAGGCGGGCAGTCCCTAACGAGTTCGTAACTCGGGGACCCCCTGTATCAGTTTGTTCGTTTAAAGCCTTCCAAGCGGTTACAGTTGCATCTATTGAGGGAAATTTGGGATAAAATAGTGGTCTATGTGTTGAAGCCAATAAAAGTGATGGTACACAGATTTTCTATTGGATTGAGGTCTGGGCTTTGACTAGGCCATTCCAACACATTTACATGCTTCCCCTTAAACCACTCAAGTGTTGCTTTAGCAGTGTGTTTGGGGTCATTGTCCTGCTGGAAGGTGAACCTCCGTCCTAGCCTCAAATCACACACAGAGTGATACAGGTTTTGCTCAAGAATATCCCTGTATTTAGCACCATCCATCTTTCCCTCAACTCTGACCAGTTTCCCAGTCCCGACTGCTGAAAAACATGGTGTTCTTTGGGTGATGTGATGTGTTGAGATTGCGCCAGACATAGCACTTTCTTTAACCACTTCAGCCCCGGACCAATTGGCAGCCAAAGGACCAGGCCCCTTTTTGCGATTCGGCACTGCGTCGATTTAACTGACAATTGCGACGTGGCTCCAAAACAAAATTGGCGTCCTTTTTTTCCCACAAATAGAGCTTTCTTTTGGTGGTATTTGATCGCCCCTGCGGTTTTTATTTTTTGCGCTATAAACAAAAATAGAGCGACAATTTTGAAAAAAATGCAATATTTTTTACTTTTTGCTATAAGAAATATCCCCAAAAAATATATAAATTTTTATTTTTTTCTCAGTTTAGGCCGATACTTATTAATATTTTTTTTTTTACTAGTAATGGCGGCGATCAGCGATTTTTATTGTGACTGCGACATTATGGCGGACACATCGGACATTTTTGACCCATTTTTGGGACCATTGTCATTTATACAGCAATCAATGCTATTTAAATGCATTGGTTCCTGTATAAATGACAGTTGTAGTGAAGGGGTTAACCACTAGGGGGAGGGGTTATGGGCTGTGACGTGTGTGTTTTTTTTTACATTAGGGGCGGGGCTGACGTCATTGATCGGCTTTCCCGATGACAGGGAACAGCCGATCAATGACAGGCAGAGTAGGAAGCACGGGGAGAGGTTTGTTTACACATACCTCTCCCCGTTCTTCAGCTCCGTAACCCGATCGCGGGACACCAGCGGCGATCGGGTCCGCTGGTCCCGCGGCCGGGGTCACGGAGCTCCCGACCGGGTCGCGAGCGCCCACAGGCAGGCACATGCACGATCACGTACAGGTACGTGATTTTGCCTGCCCGTGCCATTTTGCCGACGTATATCGGCGTTAGGCGGTCGGGAAGCGGTTAATGGCCAAAAAGTTCAATTTTAGTCTCATTAGACCAGAGCACCTTCCTCCATACATTTTGGGAGTCTCCCACATGCCTTTTCGCAAACTCAAAACGTGCCATTTTGTTTTTTGCTGAAAGTAATGTCTTTCTTCTGGTCACAGCGTACGGCTTATTGTCATCCTATGTACAGATACTCCAGTCTCTGCTGTGGAACTCTGCAGCTCCTCCAGGTTTACCTTAGGTCTCTGTGCTGCCTCTCTGATTAATGCCCTCCTTGCCCAATCCATGAGTTTTGGTGTGCGGCCGCCTCGTGGCAGGTTTGCTGTTGTGCCATGTTCTTTACATTTGGTTATAATAGATTTGATGGTGCTCCTAGGGATCATCAAAGATTTTGATATTTTTTTATAACCTAACCCTGACTTGTAGTTCTCAACAACATTGTCCCTTACTTGTTTAGAGAGTTCCTTGGTCTTAATGGAAGTGTTTGGTTAGTGGTGCCTCTTGCTTAGGTGTTTCAGCCTCTGGGGCCTTTCAAAAAGGTGTGTATATGTAATGACAGATCATGTGACACTTAGATTGCACACAGGTGGACATCATTTCACTAATTATGTGACTTCTTAAGGTAATTTGTTGCACTAGAGCTTTTTATGGGCTTCATAACAAACGCACATGCCAATTATCAGTTTTTAATTTTTGAAAAATTTGTTTTATGTATATAATTTTCTAATTTTACTTCACCAACTTAGACGATTGTGTTCTGATCCATCACATATAAATCAGATTAAAAAAACATTGAACTAAAAGCTGTAATGTAACAAAACAGGTAAAAAGCTGTATATGTATATACATTGACCATCTGTGATAGACTGATGAATCCATAGACTAAGGCCCCTTTCACACCTATACGACTTGTCCCACGATTTGGGACTGCAAAGTAGCATGACAAGTCGTTCCCCATGATTTCCAATGACAGCCATTCATATTAGTACCACTTCAAAGTAGTCCCTGCACTACTTTGGTCCGATTTTGATACCACTTACACAGGCATTCCTTGAAATCGCGGCAAAAATCGTGGCAAAATCGCGGCCGCGAATCATGGTAAAATCACATGACTTTGTAGTTGCACAAGTGGCAAAGGGGCCTAAGGTAGGCCATACATGGTTCGAATTCTGTCCGGTTCAGAATGAACTGGCCGAGATTCAAACCGTGTATGGGCAGGCTGAATATACCAAGTTGTTTAATCAGCATGCTGGGTTTTACCTGCAATTATCGCTAGCTTTTCCTTTAGCTGCTAGCAATAATCACTGTCTTCTCCCAGCATGGAGGGCTTCCCCCGCCCCGTCCGCCGGGAGAAGACATTGGCCCAGCAGAAGGGAATCCTGCATCAGCATTTTCTGTGTTGATGGGGGGAATTGAGTTGCAGGAAAGAAACGTGTATGGCTGGCCTAACTGCTAAATGGCATCAAGAGGTTTGCTAAAGTGACAGGGAGCTTAATAAGAGCTGTGTAAACATGCAAAAGTCACTTTTTTTGTATGGAAAGCTCAATGTACGCACAAGGAACATGGAAAGTGCAAAATAATGTGTGAATGTTACAAGTGCTAAAAAAAAGGCATATCTACATAAAAATGCTTTCTATTAATAAAAAGAAAACACTTTTTTGTATTGGTGTTTTTGAGGTAACCATACAGTAAATTTTAAAATTAAATATTGCATAGAAATGTTAAATGGTTTTGCAAGGTTGATGCAAACCCTAACTGAAATTTGCTTAAAGTAGAACTGAAGGCAAAACTTTTTTTCCATTTTGGATAGAGTAATGCCCCGTACACACGGTCGGAAATTCCGACCACAAAATCCGTCTGATTTATTCCGACGGATTTTGTCCGACACTGGTGTTGCATACACACGGTCAGACAAAGTTGTCGGAAAATCCCATCATCCTGAACGTGGTGACGTTTGTTGCGTATGACGGGACTACGTAGAGGCTAGTAGCCAATAGCTTTGGTCTTGTAATGTGATCTGAGCATGCGTGGCACTTTGTCCGTCGGAATTCGATACACACGATCGGAAAAAGTCCGATAGGACTTTGTTGTCGGAAAATTTGAGAGCAGGATCTCAAACTTTTTCCGTCAGAAATTCTGACGGAAAAAGTCCGATGGAGCCCACACACGGTCGGAATTTCCGACAACATGGTCCGATAAGACATTTTCAGTCGGAAAATCCGACCGTGTGTACAGGGCATAAGAGAGAATTATAACCCTTGTCTGTTTTTTTTTTTTTTCTTTTGTCATCTGTGGCCTATTGGGGAGATTTTTCTTCACTTCCTATGCCAAAGCCACAGTAGGAAGTAAAAGGAAATCCCTTGAAAGAGAAATCTCTATTAATCACCAGAGTCAACAGAACTAGCATTCCAATTGGAAGAATTTCCCTCTATTCCTTTTTTGGTGACCACTTAAAATTTGGGATTTTCTTTCAGTTTTGTTTTCAGTGCAAATGGTAAACAGGACAAAATAGAGAGGGTATAACTCCCTAACAGGGAGACAGACAACAACCTGACAGGTGTTCTAATCCTCTTCAACTCTATTCAAAACTAATGTGCATCGTAAACAAGTGCAGATGCATTCCCAGTTACTATACTTATGTGTCACAAAAAAGAAGGAAGAACCACTTGTAATAGTAAAATCCAGTTTTTATTTATACCAATAATACAAAGTTAAAGTGGTTGTAAACCCTTACAAACCACTTTGACCTACAGGTAAGCCTAGATTAACTCTTACCTGTAGGTCCAAGAAATATCTCCTAAACCTACACGGTTTAGGAGATATTTGCCAAAAGACAGGCACCGATGTCTACGGCGCATGCGCCTTAGACAGAGGCGCGCAGGTGCACTGAGCGCGTTGCTGTCAACGGCGATATGCCGCGAGTGGCGGCTCCCGTGCGCATGCCCGGGAGTGACGTCATTGCGGCTCCGTCGAATGACAGCGCCGGAGCAGGGAGACCCACTAAGAAGATGGAGGCTCCTTACACAAGGGGACAGCGGTGACATCGTTGGCTCCTGTGTCAGGTAAGTGACACATAATGGACTACTATTCGATGCACAGTAATCCATTATGCTTTACCTTTGCAGGGAAACAAAGAGGAAGTAAACCCATCAGCAATGACAATTGACCACTAATAATACAAATCACATGTTACAAGTGATCATTAAATGGTAAAACATATAGTTGGCATAAAATCATGGCATATAATAGCTCTATGCATTTTGTGGATTCATCCACTCTTCAGGAGCATGCACGTGGAATACTGAATGCTGTAGTATAATAGTAACAAGAATATCTGTAAGGTCTGACCCTGTCACATAAGGAGATTAAAATAAAGTAATTAGAGGTAATCGTGCCTAGGATGTTTATCTACTAGTGTGTTTATCTACTGGATGGAATATATTGGTTTTCTTGGTGTACTCATGATTACCCTCATGCAACTTATCACTGATTTCCAATAAATCGAAACGTTTTACACCTTCCTGCTTCATTTAAAGTCCCAACCCCCAGTCCTCCTGTTTGTTTCAATTAGATAGGGATGGAGGCAATTGACCTTACCCGGTCACCGCCTCATTTAAAGTCCCAACATTTTCCTAAAAAATACATTGATACATCAAACAAAATACAGGCAAAAATATCCTCAGCTTACATCCTTATCATGTGCATCACATTGTATATTGATATTATTCTGCCAAAGAGACAGTACATATCTCTTTATTTCCTAACAATCATAGGTACCGTATATACTCAAGTATAAGCCGAGTTTTTCAGCACATTTTTTTGTGCTGAAAGTGCTCCCCTCGGCTTATACTCGAGTCAATCACTTTTCTGCCGCAAAAAATGAAATTTTCCGACCCGACTTTGCGGCCCCGTATCTCGGGGCTAGGAACCCAAAATTTGGATATGTTGTAGTGTTGGTTCCACTGGGTTTGCACATCAAATTTGGGGTTCCTAGCACCAAGTGGCCCCGAGATATGGGGGCCACAAAGTCGGGTTGGGAAATTTCATTTTTTGCTGCAGAAAAGTGCTTGACATTTTTGGACCCGACTTTGGGGCCTCGTATCTCTGGGCCACCTGGTGCAAACCCAGTGGAACCAACATTAGAACATATCCAAATTTGGGGTTCCTAGCACCAAGTGGCCCCGAGATACAGGGCCCCAAAGTCGGTCAACTGTGTCCATCTGCAGCAATGTCATTTTGGGACCCTTTGGGTCCAGAGACCCCAAACTTTGGCTGCAGCTAGGGGGCATCTAGGAAAGCAAGTTTGAAGTTTGAAGTTCAGGGGACTTATGGCTGCAAATGGGCACAGTGAGGCTGCAAATGGGCATTGTTGACCCTCTTTTCCACTTACAGTAGCTGCACATTTCTCACCCTAGGCTTATACTCGAGTCAATAAGTTTTCCCAGTCTTTTGTGGTAAAATGAGGTGCCTCGGCTTATATTCGGGTCGGCTTATACTCGAGTATATACGGTAATTCATTTCAAATTCAAATCATTACTGAGTCCCTGTGGTGACAAAATGTCTAAAAATAAACCCGTTTAGTCTCAATTTTCAATTTATGTGCAGTCAAGTTTGACTCCTCCAAAGCCTTGCAACCTTATTGATCCCACTGATTGTTAACCCTTTTGTAATATGTGTGTGTGCTATCCATTAAGTTGTATCCAGTTCTTAGCAGTTCTATGGGCCAGTCCTCTGGGGACCATGTCTGATACTAGTGAGAACCTTTTTTCCATAAAATTTTCTTGGCTAATTAGGTCACCTGTAAGGAAAAGCTAAGGTTCCCTTCGAGAAACTGTCACATGATAGCCATTAGCCAGCCACTAGTCCGTTCAGCTGTGGCCACGGAATTCCTCTCCTCTTAGCTGCATTTAATAAAAGGGGTTGGGATGCTGGTAACATCATCAACCTTATATGGTCATATGGTGAACCTGTCACTTTCAAAAAACAACTTAAAGTGGTGTTGCCACCAAAAATAAAAAAATTTCTTAAAAATCATAAAAAAAATAATTGGGAAAAAAAAAAGTTTTTACTCACCTCTAAATGCCTGTTGCTAGGGGGTCCCTCGTAGTCTGCCACCATCACTCCCCCTCGGCACCACACATCTGGGACCTTCACGTGTCCCAGATGACTGAGCGTCGTATCACGGTGCGCGGCGCCGCTCGCGCATGTGCAGTGGGTGCCCGGCTGTGAAGCCACAACCGGGTGCCCATAGTAAGAATGCCGGCGCCACGAGCGGAGCGGGGAACGAGGGGGGCTTCGCTCCCCCGCATCGCTGGGCCCTGGGACAGGTAAGTGTCCGATTATTAAAAGTCAGCAGCTGCAGTATTTGTAGCTGCTGACTTTTAAAAAAAATCTTTTAGTGGGCACTCCTCTTTAAAGTGGTGTTGCCATCAAAAAAAAAAATGTGCTTAAAAATCATAAAAGAAATAAAAAAAAAATAATTGGAAAAAAAAATGTTTTTACTCACCTCTAAATGCCTGTTGCTAGGGGGGTCCCTCGTAGTCTGCCACCTTCAGTGCCTGGGCACTGACATCACTTCCCCTCGGAGCCGCACAGTCATCTGGGACCTGTCACGTGTCCCAGATGACTGAGCGTCATATCACGGCGCGCGGCGACGCTCGCGCATGTGCAGTGGGTGCCCGGCTGTGAAGCCACAACCGGGTGCCCACAGTAAGAATGTCGGCGCCGCGAGCGGAGCGGGGAACGAGGGGGGCTTCGCTCCCCCGCATCGCTGGGCCCTGGGACAGGTAAGTGTCCGATTATTAAAAGTCAGCAGCTGCAGTATTTGTAGCTGCTGACTTTTAAAAAAAATCTTTTAGTGGGCACTCCTCTTTAAAGTGGTGTTGCCATCAAAAAAAAAAATGTGCTTAAAAATCATAAAAGAAATAAAAAAAAAATAATTGGAAAAAAAAATGTTTTTACTCACCTCTAAATGCCTGTTGCTAGGGGGGTCCCTCGTAGTCTGCCACCTTCAGTGCCCGGGCACTGACATCACTTCCCCTCGGAGCCGCACAGTCATCTGGGACCTGTCACGTGTCCCAGATGACTGAGCGTCATATCACGGCGCGCGGCGACGCTCGCGCATGCGCAGTGGGTGCCCGGCTGTGAAGCCACAGCCGGGTGCCCACAGTAAGAATGCCGGCGCCGCGAGCGGAGCGGGGAACGAGGGGGGCTTCGCTCCCCCGCATCGCTGGGCCCTGGGACAGGTAAGTGTCCGATTATTAAAAGTCAGCAGCTGCAGTATTTGTAGCTGCTGACTTTTAAAAAAAATCTTTTAGTGGGCACTCCTCTTTAAAGTGGTGTTGCCACCAAAAAAAAAATGTGCTTAAAAATCATAAAAGAAATAAAAAAAATAATAATTGGAAAAAAAATTTTTTTTACTCACCTCTAAATGCCTGTTGCTAGGGGGTCCCTCGTAGTCTGCCACCTTCAGTGCCCGGGCACTGACATCACTTCCCCTCGGAGCTGCACAGTCATCTGGGACCTGTCACGTGTCCCCGATGACTGAGCGTCGTATCACGGCGCACGGCGCCGCTCGCGCATGCGTTGCCCGGCTGTGAAGCCACAGCCGGGTGCCCACAGTAAGGGTGCCGGCGCCGCGAGCGGAGCGGGGAACGAGGGGGGGGGCTTTGTTCCCCCGCATCGCTGGACCCTGGGACAGGTAAGTGTCCGATTATTAAAAGTCAGCAGCTGCAGTATGGGGGCACTCCTCTTTAAGTCCATCTTGTAAAAGAACGGTTATTAATTACATGTTGTGTTGCCTGCTCCACCGATGCGGGCTCTGCTGCAGAGCTTGCTTAAAGTATCTTCAGTATTCAACTTCCAGCAATGTCGGATGCCTGGTTCCTGTCTGCATTCTGTGTTCCCCCCACCAACCTCTATCTAGCTACAGAACACAGTTGGTGCCTCTAAAAGGTTCATAAAACACTGATGTGCATATCTGGACAATCAGACAATAATTTAGCTGGACATGCATGGTCAAGAGTGCAATCTCATTAGAATCATCATGGGGGGACAGAGTACTGATTGCGGAGCTGGAGTGTACAGGAGGCAGAGAGGGAACATTATGGACAACTGGGATAGTGAGCCGAATGAGAGACAATTGCCTGGAAGATAGTTGTGTTACAGAGAAAGTACAGACTGTACTTATAATTTCATAAAAATTTGTCAAAACAAACTTAATCTGCAATGTTTCTTCTATTACGCTTGTTGCTGAAAGTAATAACTTCCGCTGTTTATAAATACATACTCCAAATTATAGGAACTTTGCCAAATTAACTCTTAAAGACGTGAAAAAAAACACAGGAAAAGCAACAAACAGAACAGTTTAATACCATCTGTATTCCCGTCTCAGTTAGCCATAGATAATGTAACTGGCTATTGCTTTAAAGAGCCCAAAACTGATATTTCAGGTTTGGTAGATATGGAAAGACAACCAGTTCACTGGCAGAGCTTTTTTTTGTTTCAGTTTCAAAACTTTGTAAATAAGTAAGTTTTCTCCTTCACTGCTGGGCACTGATGGGGCTGCACTGACGGGCACTGATAAGGCGGCACTGATGGGCACTGATGAGGTGGCACCAATGAAGTGGCAATGATGAGGAGGCATTGATGGGCACTGATATGTGGCACTGATAGGCTGCACTGATGGGCACTGATAGGTGGCACTGATGGGCGACATGGATGGGCACTGATAGGTGGCACTAATTGACACTGATAGCTGGCACGGATTGGCATGGATAGGCGGCATGGATGGGCATGGATAGGCGGCACAGGTGGGCATGGATATGCGGCACGGATGAGCATGGATGGGCACTGATAGGCGGCATGGATGGGCACTGATAGGTGGCATGGATGGGCACTGATAGGTGGCATGGATGGGCCCTGATAGGTGGCACGGATGAGCACTGATAGGCGGCATTGTATTGTATTGTATTGTACTGATGGATGACAATCAGTGCCAAACAATAATGCATGCCAATCAGTGATGCCCATTGTGGGCACTGATTGGCATCCATTGTAGGCACTGATTGGCATCCATTGTGGGCACTGACTGGCATCTCTGGTGGTCTAGGGTGGCATACCTGGTGCTGGTCATCCCTTGTGGTCTGGTGGCGTCCCTGGTGGTCCAGTGTGGGCATCCTCGGGGGGGCTGCACTGATAAATTAATCAGCACAGACACCCCCTGTCAGAGGAGCAGCCAATCGGCTCTCCTCTACTCACCTCTGACAGATGCGAGTGAGGAAAAGCCAATCAATGGCTCTTCCTATTTACACTGTGATCAGCCACGATTGGACACGGCTGATCACATGGTAAAGAGTCTCCGTTGGAGACTCTTTACCGAGATCGTAGTTGCGGGGTGTCAGACTGACACCCCGCAACAACGATCGCCGCGATGCGGTGCAAAATCCTGAGGACGTCATATGACGCCCGGTCAGGATTTTGAAACCACTTTGCAGCCGTCATTCTCCTATAGGGCGGGCGGCAAGTGGTTAAAGCTTTCCACATTTTGTCATGTTACAACCAAAAAAAGTAAATGTGTTTTATTGGGATCTTATGTGATAGACCAACACAAAGTGGCACCTAATTGTGAAGTGGAAGGAAAATGATAAATGGTTTTCAACATTCTTTACAAATAAATATGTAAAAAGTGTGGGGTGCATTTGTTTTCAGCCCCCCTGAGTCTTGGATCTTCACTGTCTAGAAGTGTGCCTATCAATAAGTAATAATAAAAAAAAAACAAAAAAAAAAATAAACTATTGCTTACATGCATAGCTGAAATGCCAAACTTGTTTGCAACTTGTTTGCATTCTTATTATTCAGTGACCCAGTTCTTAAAAGCTGCAAACGATGGTATCTCAGAAAGTAGAGGTCGTAGATCTGCCATGTTTTTTTTTTACAATAAATAATACAATACATTTATAGGCTTAATATTCATTAAAGGAGATTTCCACCCAAGATAACACATTTTATAGATTATGCATACTTGGAATTACTCCTTTAATTGTGAATTGCAATTGCATGGTTACTAGCTAGATTATATCAGGTATGTAGATTTCTTGTATTGTGATGGATGACAAATGGGGCCGGACATTTTCGAATATGTTGGCTAGTCTGTTGCCTACAACACACAAAAGCAGGATATTGCCTAAAACAGGCTTCATTTCACACCACAGACCCAAAACTGTGGAGAGCAGTACAATTTATTTTGGGTACATACAAACACAAAAATCAGACAACTATTCAGCTTGGATATTGTGAATTCATTTAGCATTGCTCCTTTCAGAACTCTGTTTCAACCAAACGTAAAAGCACATTGGTATAGTGCAGTACTTCTTCATTATTTGTTGAGTACATTTTTTAAACAAGAATGTGTAATCGGGGCTAGAGTGTAGCGTTTTCACAGAGGGAATCACACGCAGGACCGTTTTTAAGCCAGGGCAAAGGGGGCAGCTGCCCTGGGCCCCATCATTGTAGTGGGGCCCAAAGCAGCTGCCTCATACTTGCCAACTATCCCAGTTTAAATGCCCTTATCCCTTGAAGTTTTAGTCCTGTGGTGTGTCCCGATATCTCAGTGTAAACTTCTGCTGCTGCAGCCCAGCTTTGCCCTATTGCCATGGGCAGATGACTCGTCTGCAGACCCTGTGTTTACATGTAAATAACCTGCATTGATATGTAAATAGTGGCGGCATTACTATGTAAATAGTCGTGGACTGTGGCATTGATATGTAAATAGAGGCAGCATTCATATGTATATCATGTCCCCCTGAGGTCACATCCACCATTAATTCTACTGAATGCTGCCCACTGGGGAGGTAAAGGACCATGCTTGAAAGTCCTGCCTACAACTGTGGCCTAACATCAGCCTGTTCTGCAAAAGTAAGCAAATTGGAGGTGGAACCCTTCTTCAAAATAACATGGTGCCACAGCACCCTGATTTTTGGTGAATGTGAATACTCAGGCAGGCAATGAGGAGATGATGTGCTGTAACCTTTAGCGACCAATCAATGAGCAGTAATGCTGTGCAGTAACCTCCAACAACCAATTTGGAAGTGGTATAGATGTTCAGTAAACTCTAGCAATCAATCAGTGAACAGTAATAATGTGCAGTAACCTCTAACAACCAATTAATGAGTGGTATATATGTTCAGTAACTTCTAGCAACCAATCAGTGAGCAGTATTGATGTACAGTAATCTCTAGACAATAACAGTGAGCCATAATATGTGCTGTAACCTCTAGCAGACAGTCAGTAAGCGTTAATGATACACCATAACCTCTGGCAACCAATCGCAATCACTGCCTGATCTGAATCAGTAAACTGATTTTGTGTCTAGCTGCTACTTATTGTATGTCTCAAAGCAGGTAGAGAGCGAAATTATGTGGAAGAGGGGCCCAATGTTTGCCCAGGGTCCAGTCTATATTAAAGACGGCCCTGATCACACGTACTGACTTTCTAAAACAGGCAACGTTTATTACCGGAGAGACGCTAGTAGAAAGAGTATTTACAGCAGTAAAGCACGTAGTTTCACTCCAAGCATGGAGGCACAGATACACGGCACAGTCCCTTCTGATTTAAGCGGTAATCGTATTCATCAGCACTATAGGCACTTTCCACTGACTACCACAGCATAAACCCAAGCACACGGTGCGTATCTGTAGAGGCTGCTATTCACACACATTACCCGGTACAACGGTATTCAGCCGCTAGCAGTGTGGTTTTAACCCCCCGCTAGCATCCGAAAAAGGGTTAAAACCCCCCTGCAGCGGCGCTTTGCCGGGGTATTGCCGCGCTGCCCCATTGATTTCAATGGGTAGGAGCGGTTTAGGAGCGGTGAATACACCGCTCCTTCACCGCTCCAAAGATGCTGCTAGCAGGACTTGTGTGATTAGCTTAACTACTTCAATACCAGGCACTTTCGCCCCTTCCTGCCCAGGACAATTTTGAGCTCTCGGTGCTGTTGCACTTTGAATGACAATTGCGCGGTCATACAACACTGTACCCAAACTAAATTTTTATAATTTTCTTCCCACAAATAGAGCTTTCTTTTGGTGGTATTTGATCACCTCTGCGGTTTTTAATTTTTTTTCATTTCTGTTATAACATTTTGTTTTCTCCTTCACTGACGGGCACTGATGAGTTGGCACTGATGGGCACTAATGAGGCTGCACCGATGGACACTGATGGGGACTGACATGCGGCACTGACAGGCGGCACTGATGGTCACTGACAGGCGGCACTGATTGGCACTGATAGGAGGCACTGATGGACAACACCGATTGGGCAGGTTCTGACAGGTGTTAATGCTGGGCACTGATTGGCACCGTGATGGACACTGATTGGCACTGTGGTGGACACTGGCAGGGGGTTATGATGGGGCACTAAATGGGCAGCGATTGGCAAATTTTATGGGGGCTGTGCTGATACCAGTGTGCTGATTATCAGCACAGACCCCACCTCTGACAGGGAGAGCCGCCAATCGGCTCTCCCTGTCAGCGCGAGTGATGACGTTTACCGGCACTTCCTGGTTCACGTGATGATCAGCTGTGATTGGTCACAGCTGATCACGCGATAAGAAGCCTCTGTCAGAGGCTTCTTATTGCGATCAGAGATGCAGCTTGTCAGACTGACACCTCCCGGGGGTGCGCACTGCTGGACGTCATATGACGCCCAGTCAGGATAACAGAACCACTTCCCGGACGCCAAACTGTTATAGGCCGGGCGGGAAGTGGTTAAAAACACAGGTTTATGATGTTTGAGTTTGAGATCCTTTTGAGTTTTTCTGACTATAAACTAGTAGAATTTAGTTAGAATTTTTTTTTGTTTTAAGAACATTTGTTCGATATTCTAATCATTACTAGGGTCAAATCAAAGTTCCTCTCGAATTGCAGCAGTGAAAAAATTTTCTTGAATAAATGAATTTCTAACAGTGAATGTGGTTTTCAATTGCCAAGTCCATTCACTTCAAAACCGAATGTTAACCGCTTCCCGACCGCCTCACGCAGACATACTGCGGCAGAAGAGCACGTACAGGCAGATTAACGTACCTGTACGGTGCCCTTTAAGAGGCGGCTCGCCGGCACATGCGCGTCATCAGAAGCTCCATGACCGCAGGTCCCACGGACCCGATGTCCGCGGGGATACCTGTGATCGCCTCATGGTGAGGAAGAACGGGGAGATGCTAATGCAAACAAGCATCTCCCCATTCTGCCTAATGACACTGACACTGATCCCGCTCCCTGTAATCGGTCAATATATATACCCTTCAGGTCTGGTATGGATTTTAAGGGGAATCCCGCGCCAAAATTTAAAAAGAAAATGGCGTGGGGGTCCCCCTAAAAATCCATACCAGACCCTTATCCAAGCACGCAACCTGGCAGGCCGCAGGAAAAGAGGGGGGACTAGAGAGCACCCCCCATCCTGAACCATACCAGGCCACATGACCTCAACATGGGGAGGGTGCTTTGGGGTAGCCTCCCAAAGCACCTTGTCCCCATGTTGATGGGGACAAGGGCCTCATCCCCACAACCCTTGCCCGTTGGTTGTGGGGGTCTGCAGGCGGGGGGCTTATTGGAATCTGGAAGCCCCCTTTAACAAGGGGACCCCCAGATCCCGGCCTCCCCCCCTGTGTGAAATGGTAACGGGGTACAAATGTACCCCTACCATTTCACCAAAAAAGAGTGAAAATTGTAAAAATGACATGACACGGCTTGGGACAAGTCCTTTATTAAAAAATAAAAAAAATAAAACTGTCCTACGAAGTCTTCCTGGTTACGCAACGATAACGTAAGGACTTGTCCCAAGCCGTGTCATGTCATTTTTACCATTTTCACACTTTTTTGGTGAAATGGTAGGGGTACATTTCACACAGAGGGGGGGGGGGGGGGGGGATCTGGGGTCCCCGTGTTAAAGGGGCTTTCAGATTCTGATAAGCCCCCCCCCCCCCCCCCCCCACAGACAAGGTGCTTTGGGGGCAATGCATTATAGTCACGAGTAGTTTTACATTACTTTTTTTCCTTTAGAAATGTAATTTTGCTCTCGGACTGTTCTGAACACGGGAAACATGCGCCACTTTACAGGCATACTATAGACACCCCCAGGTATGACATTTAAAGGAATATTTCACTTTTATTGCTTCACATTATTAAAATCACTGCTCCCGAAAAAACTTCAGTTTTTAAAACTTTTTTTTGCATTGATACATGTCCTCTGGGGCAGGACCCGGGTCCCCAAACACTTTTTATGACAATACCATGCATATTAACCTTTAAAATGATCACTTTTGATTTCTCCCATAGACATTTAAAGGGTGTTCCGCGGCTTTCGAATTTGCCGCGAACACCCCAAATTGTTCGCTATTCGGCAAACGGGCGAACAGTCAATGTTCAAGTCGAACTCATGTTCAACCCAAACATAAAGCTCATCCCTAAATATCATATCGACAGTCATTCCACAAAGACAGTCAACATACAAAAACATAAATAGTATACAATATGAATAAATTGGGCCAGAGAGCCGGAAGGAAATAATAAGCCACATACATGATTTTTTCATGCGTATTAAACTGTATTAAAATATAGTCATAATAGCTTATGTTACAAAATATTCAAGTCACATAATCTGTGTTAACTACTAAAAGATTTTCATTTTGCCCCTATCATCATTTATGGGTTGGAATAACCTAATCAGAGATTTGTCTTGTGCAAAGCTCTCTGTAGGCACATCAATCCACAAATAATAGAGTTACATTTGTGAAGAGAATGAACAGATTAAAGATGAGCACCTACAGTAAATAGAGGGCTTACATTTGAGAGGGAACAGGATCATAACTGGAAGATACTGTTCACATATGATATACTTTAATGTTAGTATTAATGAACAGAAATGTCAGTGTTCAGAATCGCCATTTTTGGCGATCTGAATACTTTGAAGTACAAAGGAGGGATTCAGGAGGTCTTTTAGACCCCTGATCCCTCCATAAAGAGTACCTGTTACCACCTAATACTGTCACAAGGGATGTTTACATCCTTTGACAGCAATAAAAGTGATACATTTTTTTTTTAAAAGAGACAATGTAAAAAAAAAGAAAAATAAATAAGAATTTTTTTTTCTTTTTTTTTAAAGCACCCCTGTCTCCGTGAGCTTGCGCATCAAAGAAAACGCACATGTAAGTTGCGCCCACAGATGCAAACAGTGTTCAAATCACACACGTGTGGTATCTCCGCGATCATCAGAGCAAGAGCAATAATTCGAGCAATAGACCTCCTCTGTAACTCTAACATATATATATATATATATATATATATATATATATATATATATATATATATATATATAAATATATTATGTATGTGTGTGTACCTACAGGTAAGCATATAAAAAGCCTGTACGGTTTAGGAGATATTCACCTTGCATGCAGCCACTCACATCAATGGCACAGGCACTCTTAAGGTCCGGCGGATGCTGCCGGAAAATCAGAGCTCCTTGCCGGAGAGATGAATCCCGCGTGCATGGGTGGGAGTGACGTTTTTGCGGCTCCGGCCACTCACAGCGCCGGAGCCGCGAACCCGGAAAAGGAACGCAAAAGGGAACATGTCAGCTCCTTCAGCGGTAACCGCGAGGTGATGCCGGCACTTCGTTCTAAGGTAAGTATTTCATAATGAGCTAGTATGCGGTGCACACTAGCTCATTATGCCTTTGCCTTACAGGTTTTGTTTTTGTTTCTTTTGCCGGGTATTCAACTGCTTTAAGCTTTTGATAGAGTGGGGAACAGTTGTTAACTTTGTTTATGCTGCTATTTGTGAATCCTCTGGAAAACTTCCTCACTTTTTATCTCAATGGCAATGGTAGGACATAAAAGAAGTAGAGAGTAGAAGGCTAAAGCCCCTTACGGATATATTTATTGTCATTATTATCCTCAAAGAGGCACCAGACAGCAATACAAAACTTGACGGGGGTTCTAATTCTTCCCCACCCCATCCAAAATGTAAATCAAAGTATTGGTTTTTGAAGGAATCTAAAGTGACTCTGTTTCTGTGTTGAATGCAAACTGGATTAAGGCAGAACTCCTCTCTTACCTTCAGTAAGCCCCGTACTCACGGTCGGAAATCCAGACGGAAAATGTCCGATCGGACCATGTTGTCGGAAAATCCGCCCGTGTGTGGGCTCCATCTGACTTTTTCCGTCGGAATTTCCGACAGAAAAAATTCGAGATCCTGCTCAAATTTTTCGACAACAAAATCCGATCGGACTTTTTCCGATCGTGTGTAGAGAATTTCCGACGGACAAAGTGCCATGCATGCTCAGATCAAATTACGAGACCAAAGCTATTGGCTACTAGCCTCTACGTAGTTCCGTCGTACGCAATGAGCGTCACCACGTTCAGAATGATCAGATTTTCTGACAACTTTGTCCGACCGTGTGTATGCAACACCAGTGTCGGACAAAATCCGTCGGAAAAAATCCAAAGGATTTTGTGGTCAGAATTTCCGACTGTGTTTACGGGGGCTAACTCTTCCCCACCCCATACAAAATGTAAATCAAAGTTTTGGTTTGAAGGAATCTAAAGTGACTCTTTTTCTGTGTTAAATGCAAACTGGATTAAGGCAGAACTCTCCCTTCTCTCCCTCTCCAGAATCTCTTACCCTCAGTCTTATGCCGCAAACACACGTCGGAATTCTCGTCGGAAAAAGCTCTGATGGTTTTCCCGTCTGAATTCCGACGGAATTTCGCTCAAACACACGGTCACACCAAATTCCGACGGTCAATAACACAGCGGCATAAAACACGTTCGACAGCACTATAAAAGGGAAGTTTAATGCTTCCGAGCATGCGTCGAATTGTTTCCGAGCATGCGTCGGAATTTTGCGCGTCGGAGTTGCCTACACACGATCGTAAAATGCGAAAGGTTCTCAATCCGAAGTCCGTCGGAAATTCCGACAGAAAAAGACCGTTGGGCATACACACAGTCGGAAAATCCGATGAAAAGCTCCCATCGGACTGTTTTCATCGGAAATTCCGACCGTGTGTACGCCGCATTACAGTTAGTTGTACAGGCTCCTATTCTGTACTGAAATGATTTCGCTGCACCCAACATCATGAGGTTTTTTTTGTTTTTGCATGCTTGTGCGCATTTCATTCACTAATTCACGAATAATACCAATATGGTCAGCACAATGTATCTATTCACACACCAAGATTTCACAGTATAATTAAAGCCTACTGACACATCATAATATATTATGCAATTTGGTCATACTGGTGGATTGCCCCTTGGTCCATTTGATTCCATCTCTCTTAAGTCACTTCCCTTTCTGGAAGAGCTGTGTTGGCTGTTTGTGCTTTGTAAAAGTTTGATACTGCTCATCACATGTCTAAAATTCTCTCGAAACTGGTTCCCAACAAAGCAGTACAACAAAGGATTAATGCAACTGTTTGAAAAGGCAAGACAAATACTTATTGGCAAAGCTGCTTCAACCAGTGTCTCTGTCCTGCAGTCCTTAATAACCTCCATTCTTGTTAGGACATCAAGGAAAGTCAATGTATAGAATGGCAGCCAACAAACTAAGAAACAGACAACAATTGCTGTGACAATTTTAAGGACCCGGTCTCTGCTTTGTTTGTTGAGTATAGGCCCTTTAGATTTTTTGAAATGCAATCCAATCTTTAGGTAGCAGGTGATGATGACTGTTACTGGCATACAGAACCCAAAAGTAATCTTTACCAAGGACATGGCCACACACCAGCTTGAATAATTATTTTTTGGAAAGTCCATTATGCAGGCGTGAACATCAAGGTACTCAAGGTAGTATGTGTTCCGAAAATGGAATGTAGGAAGAGTGGCCATGATGGCCAAAGCCCAAACACATATTGCCACAACGGCGGCCTGGGTTAATGTTCTCCTTTGTGAATGTAGCGGATATACAATTGCTATATAGCGGTCTATGCTCATACAAGTGATGAAGAAGATGCTTGCGAATAAATTCAAAGTTAAAAGGGAACTTGAAATTTTGCACATCACTGTGCCAAACATCCATTTTAAACCAAATGCATAATATGTGGCCCAGAAAGGCAGTGTTATGAGGAATAGTAGGTCGGCTGTGGCTAGATTTACCATATAGATGTTAGCCACGGTTTTCAAATTCTTCTGGAGACACAGGACTGCAATGACTATACTATTACCTATGAAACCAAAAATACAAATGAAGGAGTAAAATACTGGAAGCAAATCCATCTGATAGCCTGCAATAGTATTATTGATACATGATGATGTAGAAGTTAAGTTGCTGGTTAGGTTTTCAGACATAATCTTCTAATTTTTCTCTGATGATGACCAAAATAGATGAGTTACCATAGAATATTTCCCTTTGTGGATGGCAGAAGATATCCAGCTGGGCCTGCAACAGCTCATTACTTATCTGTAAAATAAAGTTAAATATGAATATACATAATATACTCTATGTATACATGTAAGCATAGCATACATTTATAGAGTATTAGGAATAGGGATGGGCCCGGTGTTCGATTCAAACCCATGTTCAAATCGAACATCGGCCGTTCATCCGCTCATCGAAAACAGAACTCTGAGGGCCATTCGCATCAAATTCGTGTGATGCGAACGGTCCACAATGCACTGCGCCAGTCACCGTGCATTGCTGGCTGATGATTGGCCAAGCATGCACTGTGACCCCGCATGCTTGGCCAATCATAGAGCCAGCGGCGAGGAGAGCAATAATTGGCCACAGGCAGGATGCCTGTGGCCAATTATAGCTCAGGGGGTTTAGTACATGCCCCACACTATATAAGGCCGCCGCGCCGGCGGCCTCGTGTAGTGTGTTCCGGCATTAGGAACAGTGAGAGACTGTACTGTACTGTACAGTGTATACACTATATGAGCTTGTGATTCATTTCTGTGTGGGGAATAGTGTAGAGAAAGAGGAAAAATAGTCAGGGATAGTTTATTCTTCTCAGTGCTGTTCTCTAATCTCTACCAATCCAGCCATCTGCAGGAGTTAGTGTGTGTGCATGCTGTGTGAGTATAGCACAGCAGTAGCACACTAAACCACCTTAACCTGTATCTGCCCTTCTGCCCTGTTGTCATCTAAGGCAGCCATCTGCAGGAGTTAGTGTGTGTGTGCCTATAGCACAGCACACTAAAACCACCTTAGCCTGTATCTGCCCCTCTGCCCTGTTGTCATCTAATCCAGCCATCTGCGACATGACATTAAAGCCGCAAGCAGTTTTAAATGGCTTCTTTTTTTCCTTTACAAATGTCATTTTGTGCAGGGACAGTTCTAAACACGGGAAACACATGTCACTTCACAGGCATACTTTAGACACCCCCCAGGTACGATATTTAAAGGAATATTTCACTTTTTCTTTTTTCACTTTATGCAATGACTGCTCCCAAAAAAAGTCAGTTTTTAAAACTTATTTTTGCATTGATACATGTCCCCTGGGGCAGGACCCGGGTCCCCAAACCTGTTTTATGACAATAACATGCATATTGGCCGTTATAATTAGCACTTTAGATTTCGAACGTTTGCGTCCATTGTAATTAGTAGGGTTCTAACGTTCACGCAAACTTTAGGTCCGTTCGCAGGTTCTGGTGCGAACCGAACTCGGTGGTGTTCGGCTCATCCCTAATTAGGAACAATTAGGAGAAGATGAATATTATTATTCCTACAATTCCATTACAGGCATGGGAACTAAAGGTTCCTAACAGCAGATAACATAGAGAAATTAGCTTAATACATTTATTTTCATTATGCATCAAAATGCTTTTTCAAACATTATTTAGGGCTTGAAGTCTTGTAATAAGATATTCAGACAGAAAGTAAAGACAGCCTGTATTACGTGATAGTATATCTAAAGTGTGAATTAGGGATGTGGTGTCAATATATTAATTCTTAGGAACAGTGGTATTTGATTGTTATATTTGGTGTTATGCGTATGTAGCGTCGACACTTTTGCTAAAGTGTGCGCTGTAAATGTAAATTTAGTTTTCCAGAACTGTAACGGAGTTCTGAGGGTTAATTGTACAGGTCTTTTTACTGTGGCATTAGTTTGGCTGGGCTGTACTGAAGTTCTGCCTGGTCATAGGTGCAGTGAGGTACCTGTGACAGGCTGAGAACCGAGCCTGGTTGGACGTGTTAGGTACCAATCTTTCTCAGAGCCAATCAGTGGGAGTGTCTGGCCCCGCTGTGTAGTCTGGGAAGGGGTATTTAAGATGCTGAAGTCACATGTTCAGGGTTCGGCTTGCTGTTTGATTCCTGGTTCCGGTCTGGACCAACCCTGTGAGGGGTCCCGGACTCAGGAGTGTCTGCTGCCCCGTAAGCATGGTCATCCTGACCAGCCCCAGATGCCCTCATGGTCTGGGGTGGGGATCCGTCTGTTCCCGAGCATCGGAACTGGCTAGTTCGAGGCCCAGTAACTGAAGGAGGATTTGGAGGTGTCCCGGTGTGCTCTCGATATTGGAGGGACACGGCAACTCGTACAAGCGACCAGGGGAAGATTCTTCGGAGGAGGGCCAAGAAGCTGGCTGCTCGGTAAGAGCCTGGGAGCTGAGTTGTATGGACACTAAAGAATACACACTTCACACAGTATCGCCAAGAAGGCTGAGAGTTCCAGGTACTGTGGGAAAGGTTCCTAACTTATCTTCAGTTACAATCTAGTCTGTGGCAGAGACTTTGCAAATTTTCCGGATCACAAGTTGGCTGCTAAATCTATGGTTAGAGGCTTATCCAGCAGTGAAGCACCCAGTTGCGAGTGGCTACTCTCTGGGCTATTTAAGAGGCATTCAATTGATGTCAGCAGTTCCAAGTGCCTGAGTTTTATCACCCGTGCCCTCTATTCCCACCTGAGACTGTGTTATAGTTGGATGTTAGCCCAATCCCCAAAAGGACTTTTGTGTGTCAGCTCTGAAGTTACCGGGTACTAACCCTGGGAACCCCTAGACAACGAAAGACAAGCTACGAGGAGGTAATTGGTAAGCCCAGGAAATTCAAGGTCACCCCTCGGGGTTATGGCCGCTACACGTACTTTACCACAGAAAAAGTCTCTCAGTGATATTATTTGTCATCTGCTTAATAATTATGGGTTATTATACTATGATCTGTGCAACTGCATTTTTAATTTACTTTAATAAATACACCTAGACTATTGTTATTTAAAATTGAATTAAACCCTTCCCGACCAGCCGCCACAGTTATACTGTGGCAGGTTGGCTCCCCTGGGCGAACTGTCATATCTATACATCGGCTCGCCCTTTGACCACTAGGGGGCGCGCACGTGCTGCTGGAGGCACGCCCACGCACCTGTGGCGTGACTCTGGAGCTGATGGGCGTGCCCGGCGGTCGTGATGACCGTCGGGCACCCGCGATCGCTCCACACAGAGATAGAACGGAGATCAGTCAATGTAAACAGACAGATCTCCGTGCGGTCAGGGGTGAGGAGAGCGATCTGTTCATACTAAGTATGAACAACGATCGCTCTCCTCACAAAGGCAGTCCCATCCCCCCCACAGTTAGAATCACTCCCTAGGTAACACAGTTAACCCATTGATCACCCCCTACTGTTAACTCCTTCCCTGCCAGTGACATTTACACAGTTATTAGTGCATTTTTATAGCATTGATCTCTGTATAAATGCCAATGGTCCCAAAAATGTGTCAAAAGTGTCCGATCTGTCCACCATAATGAGGCAGTCCCGATAAAAATCGCTGATCACCGACATTACTAGTAAAAAAAAATAATAATAAAAATGCCAGAAATCTTTTCTCTCTTTTTTGTAGACGTTATAACTTTTGTGCAAACCAATAAATTTTCCCCTTTTGCAACTTTTTTATTACCAGAAATATGTAGAAAAATACATATTGGCCTAAACTGAGGAAAAAAATTGCTTTCAAAAAAAAAATTGGGGGTATTTATTATAGCAAAAAGTACAAAATATTGTGGTTTTTTTTTTTCAAAATTGTCGCTCTTTTTTTGTTTATAGCACAAAAAAAAAAAAAAAAAAAAAAAAACGCAGAGATGATCCAATACCACCAAAAGAAAGCTATAATCTATTTGTGGGGAAAAAAAAGGACGTCAATTTTGTTTGGGTACAACGTCGCATGATGCCGCAATTGTCTGTTAAAGCGGCGCAGGGTCGTATCACCAAAAATTGCCTGGTCATTGAGCAGCCAAATTTTCCGGGGCTGAAGTGGTTAAATTTAGCTGAAATTAAAAATCCAACCAACTAAACCTTTGTAATTATAAACTGACATTCTATATATCACATAATGTGAAAGCCGTATTCTCACATAATGATTTGTTTTTTATAGCAAGTATACTTCATTATAGGGCACAAAAAAATATTCAAATAAATTAGGCTTGATTTTCTCATAAAAATTACAGAAAACTATGAAAACAATTAATCAATTCTATTTTTTTATGAATACCTTGGAAAAACTTTGTTAAGATTAATGAAAAGTTACCTATAGCAATCAATCAGAAATCAATCATCTTACATTAGAGCCTACATTAACTCTACCTACAAAGGTTATAATTGTTATATTATAGACATAACTCGCATCATTTTCATAAGATAAAAAGGAGGGTTGAATCTAAGAAATGCATTAAGAAATTAATATGTGGCACAAAGATTTTTTTTATACAAATTTAAAGCTGCTTACCACAATAAAATGTGTCCTCCGGAGTCCAAAATGCTTTCTCCTCTCCTTGTACTACAGTGATAGCTTGAAAGGTCTGCTTTCTTTCTTATAGCCTCTGTTTATTCCTTAGGGAGATGTCAGCATACATGACTGTGGGATTAGTGTGGAGAATTTTGGCACACATCTTTCTGGCAGAAACTTCTGCTCTCTTTCATTCTGTCTTGTGCATTTAACTCATAGTAAATCCTCAGACAAGAGATGTAGGAAGCCATACTACAGATGTCCCTGTTAGCAAGTATATTTAGAAAGTAGAAATTATATATTGTTGGTGTTATATACTGTATTTAACTTGTGTAGCGGTCACACTTTAAAAAGTGTGCGCTATAAGTGGAAATTTTGTTTTTTCCCTCAGAACAGTAATGGGGTTCTGAGGGTTAATTGTACAGGTTTACTTTGGCATCAGTCTGGCTGGGCTGTACTAGGGTTCTGCCTGGTCATAGGTGCAGTGAGGCACCCATGACAGGCCGAGAACCAGGCCTGGTTGGACGTCTTAGGTACCAATCTTTTCCGGAGCCAATCAGTTGGTGCGTCTGGCCATGCTGCGTAGTCTGGTAAGGGGTATTTAAGGTGCTGAAGTCACGTGTTCGGGGTTCGGCCGCAGTCTTGCTTCCTGGTTCTGGACCGGGGTAGCCCCGCAAGGGGTCTCTGGCCTAGGAGCGTTTGCTGTCCCGCAAACATGGTCTGACTAGCCCCATAGACCCGCATGGTCTGGGGCAGGGATCCGTCTGTTCCCGAGTCTTGGAGCCGGTTAGCCCAAGGCCCAGTAACTGAAGGAGGATTCAAGGCGTCCCGGTGTGCTCTCGGTATTGGAGGGACACGGCAACTCGTACAAGTGACCAGGAGAGGACTCTTCGGAGGAGGGCCAACAAGCTGGCATCTCAGTAAGAGCCTGGGAGCTGAGTTGTATGGACACTAAAGAATCCACACTTCACACAGTACTGCCAAAGAGAAGAGAAAGTTCCAGGTACTGTGAGAAAGGTTCCTATTCATCTTCGGTTGCAAGTTTATTCTGTGTCAGAGACTTTTTGCAAGTTTCCGGATCACATTGTTGGCTGTTAGACCTCTGGCAAGAGGTTTATCTGGCATTGAAGTACTCAGCTGCAAGTGGCTACTCTCTGGGTTGATTAGAGACATTTGGCTACTCTCTGGGTTGATTAGAGACATTCAGTGAATGTCAGCAGTTCAAGGTGCCTGAGTTTCTTCACCGTGCCCTCTATTCCTATCTGAGACTGTGTTATGTTGGATGTTACCACTGCAGAATAAAAAACGTAAAAAGGACTTTTATGTGTCGGCATCCAAAGTTGTTGGGTACTAACCCTGGGAACCCCTAGACATTCACCGACAAGCCAAGAGGAGGTAACTGGTAAGCCCAAAAGTCAAGGCTGCCCCTCAAGGGGTTATGGCCGCTACACTTGTAAAATAGATTTCTTTGTTACACTATTCTATTCCAAAGTGCAGTTAAATTCCAACCAAAGGTGACAAAACCAGCTGCTGCCTATCCACATGTAGTCATAATACTAATACTCATAATACTAACAAAACACCCGCTACCAAGTCTACTGCTATACATTATTCCATATCCTTTAAGCCCTGATGAAGGAAGCATGATTTTCCCCTAAGATGCGCTGGATTTATTACATTTTTCAATTGATTTTACACTGGAATAAACTAAATTACAACAGCACGGTGTGGGGCTTCGTAGAGTCCTTTAAAACTTTCTATATCAGTCAAATCTGCAACAAGCATGCCATCAGCATGGAAGTCAGAACCTGATCTACATACATGGGTCAGCAACATGGAAAGTGGCATTTTAAAAGAAGGTCAGCAATGGTAGCTGCCATATTTCTTTAATGACAGCTTTGCTTTAGCTACAAAAGTACCCAACAGACAGAAAAAAGCAACACACAATTTCCTTTCCTTTCTAGTTGTCCATTTTATTAGTAGACATGTGCACAATAGAAAAATTAGTTTAGTTTAGTTTTGTTTCTGTTAGTTTCCGTTGATTCATAACGATTCGTAATTTCGTAAGTCGTCGGTGTTCGTATTCGTAACGATTCGTAAATTCGTAAGTCGTCGGTGTTCTTATTCGTAACGATTCGTATTTTCGTAAGAGTTATTTTTTCGTTGATTCGTTTTTCCGTTAGTTTAACTTTCGTTTATTCGAAATTCGGACGCATTCGTATTTTCGTAGATTTAGCTACATTCGTACTTTCATAAGATTGATTTATTCGTACTTTCGTAACATTGTTTTCGTAGATTCGTAATCGGAGTATAATTCAAAATTTTATGTAATGTGTATGCTATTATTACATTATAAGAGACACGGAAAATTACGAATCGAAAAAAAAAATTACGAATGTACGAATTTTTTCGTTCAATCCATTCGAAGCACGTTAAGCAGCGCCATTGTAAGAGACACGGAAAATTACGAATCGCAAAAAAAAAAAAAGTTACGAATGTATGAATTTTTTCGTTCAACCCATTCGAAGCACGTTAAGCAGCGCCATTGTAAGAGACACGGAAAATTACGAATCGAAAAAAAAAGTTACGAATGTACGAATTTTTTCGTTCAATCCATTCGAAGCACGTTAAGCAGCGCCATTGTAAGAGACACGGAAAATTACGAATCGCAAAATTTTTTTCGTTCAATCCATTCCATTCAATCCATTCGAAGCATGTTAAGCAGCGCCATTGTAAGGGACACGGAAAATTACCAATTCAACAAAAAAAAAAAGTTACGAAAGTACGAATTTTTTCATTCATTTTGATTTTCGTTGTTCCTGTTTTCGTTTTTCGGATTTTCTTCTTTCGTAGTTTCGTTGTTTCTAATTTGGTTATTTCGGATTTTCGTTTGTTTTTCATATTCGTTCGATTCGATAATTCGTTAAAATTTTTAGCGATTCATTCGTTCATTCGTACGATAACGAATGAACGAATATAACGAATTTTAACGGAAAACGAAAAAAAAAATTTAACGAATTGCACATGTCTATTTGTTAGCTTGAAAAAGATTCAACATTTATTTAGAGAGGTAGCCAGGTTAGTACCATTACTGATGCTGAAATTGAGTTTATATGTATTTTTTTAAATATGTAAAACATATAAAAGTAGTGACAGTCGTTACATTACAGTGGTAAGTTCAAAAAAATATATGTTTAATATGGAGAGCTGGGCACTGCCCTAGGGAACATGTGTCAATGTAAAAAAAAAAAAAAAAAGGAAAACATCACTCAGCGGGCAGAGGGTCTTTTCAGGCGACCTAAAATGAAACATTGAAAATATAAAACCCCCAAATAACATGCTTGTTTTGCAGAACATTATAATTCTCAGAGACAGAATCAGCAACACCTGATTGTGGCACCGCAAACATTGCATGCGTAATAATTTTATCCTGGAGCGGCAACCCGATACAAATTATTTCCAACAAAATGTTTACTAGGTAGTTTTTACAGATAACAGATTTTGTTTGTAGCAGCAACAGGTCAGAATTGAGCAGTAGAAGGAGTATACAGGTAAAATATATTGGAAAGTATGAACTTAAAAAAAAAAAATTCAAAGCTAAAGCTTTATCTTACAAATTGGCAAACATTGGCAACACAAGTTTCATAGCATAGCTTGTAATTCTCTTTTTAGTACCACACTTTATGGCAGGGGTCTTCAAACTATGGCCCTCCAGTTCAGGAACTACAGTTCCCATCATGGGATTTGTAGTTCCGCAACAGCTGGAGGGCCGTAATTTGAAGATCCCTGCTTTATGGTGTACAAAGTTGAATAAAATGTTAAAACACCTCAAATCCACAAACACAAATTCCAGAGATTGGGTAGTTGTTATGCCAAATTTAAAAATGACAGTACCATGTTGCAGAGACAACATCCAAACATATAGCACTGTTAGGGTTGCCACCTTTTCGTCGAGCCAAACCCGAACACTTCAGCGGCACATAGCATTTTTTTTGTAGTATGAACTATGGGACTGTAAAATACCTGGGACACCTCTGTGTACCCCAGGGAAGTAGCAATGTGGTACGCATAGTGTCCCGCAGCGAACAGTGGGTGTGGCCAATTGCGTTAACAGTGAAAAGGACTTAAAGGGGCATTGGGGCTCTGCCCATGAGGTCTGATGTGGCCAATAATGGCTTGTCCTGTGCCAAGTATCTATCCCAGCACATTTATATACATACAGCAAATCTATAATGGGCACCATGTTCCTCGGGACATGTTCTCCTGCCATGCACCCAGGCCTCCTATACCAGGCACTAAGAGACATGGGGGAATAGGAGAAGACTCCAACTACACACACACAGCTAGAATGGACTACAAGTCCCATAATTTCACAAAAAAACTGTGCAGAAAGAACATACTCTAGAAGCCCACCAACGTCCTGGTATAAATAATGAAGTCAGTAATGCTAGTGTCCACAGTGAGCAACTAAATCACTTGTTGAGTCCCACACATCCCATCAGAAGAAATCTGTCAGGCATGATCTGCAGCCAATCCATCCATGGGATGGATCTAACCTGTGCAATGTCTCTATCTCAGCTTGCAGGATGTCAGTGGCAGATGGAGTAGATTGTTTTTCTAAGAATTTTGTTTTACAATAAACCAGAATGTATCCTTCCAGAGAACAAACAACCAGCAGTCTGAAATTGAGTGAAAAAGTGCTGGATACTTAGGTCACACAGCCAGAGAGGTGGAGGGGAGCTAGGGCTGACACATGAAGGTTCTTATGTAATGAGAAGGAGTAAGCCACACATACCCTTGAGGGAGCTGCCAGGAACACCCGCTTACCCACTGCTAGAACCAAGGGAAAGCCCAGGTGACAGATGGAGGATGAATCTGAAAACAACCCACTCCAGTCATCCTGCTTGGAACCAACCACTGGGGCAGAGGTAGAAACTGTTGCTGTAGCCTGGAGAGCTACCCAAGTTTCCTGCACCTGTGTGTGTTTACTACACTCCCCCCACCCCACTGCTCCCACCAGTATTGAGCACCCAACACAGACCATGTGTTTGTCTCCTGCAATGTCCTGCTCCGTTCTGACCTCCCACCCCGGCTATGGCAGCCACACATCTCCACTGCACCTGTCTATGTCCTTGTATGCCAGCACTATTTATTAGTCTGCATTGAAGGATGCAGTGAAGCCGCAGCCTTCAGGATAAATTAGCGGCACTGCATTGAAGGATATGGGGGGGGGACGTGGACTGGAGGTATGAACACCCAACTGAGTTCCCATACTGGCTTGGACTGGAGGTATGCTACTGTGTCCGGGTTTCAGGAGGACAGAAACCCAGGCACAAGTGTCAAACCCCGGACTGTCCGGGTCATTCCCATACAGGTGGCAACCCTAAGCACTGTGGCTGCAAAGTATGTAGGCAGTTTGATTGGGCCCTGGACAGCATTGTAAGAGGGAGAGATGAGTTACACAGTTGTAGTATGTTATTTCAAACACAGCAGCCAGAAATATTGTACAGAATGGCTGCACATTATGTAAGTATTTGTACTTGGTCTCTTTGTTAGAGGAAGAGAAGAGGTATATTTTATTTTAAAAAATATGTCAGTGTATTATGTCACAGTCATCAGCCAGGAAAATTAAACGCACATGCTGCACAACATATAACTACGGTATTCTTACTAGCCCCCAGTGGAAGAGAGAGAGAGAATACACAGGATTTATCATAAAATAAAAATCAGAGTGTACTTTTTCAGAGCCAAAATCCATAAAAAATTGAATTGATATGATGTGTGTGCTCCATTTTGGTACGATACAATGTCAGAGGTGATAGCAGGTAGATTGCCTATGCAATAAACAAACAACAGTGTCTTTTTTTCTGAGACTGTAGGCCACAAATTGTACATATGTGCGGCAAAGACTATGAAGCCTATGTGCAGATTTCATCTAGAAATCAAAAATGTATATTTTTTGTGAGATTAAAGACAGAAGATTATACAGATTTGCAGCATACCTTGAGCCTAGGTTCACGTTGCTGCGGTTTAGAAATTGTGCGAGTTCAGCTGAACTCGCACGATTTCAACCCGGCAATGCAGTCCGACTTCGGGGGCGATTTGACAGACATTTGTGCGGGTTTATGTACAGATGTCTATACAAATTGCCCCCCGAAGTCGCCAAAAGTAGTACAGGAACTACTTTTGCTGCACCGATTTGGACAGTGCCATTGTCAGCAATAGCTGCCAATTTGGCATGCAATTTGACATGTCAAATCGCATGCCAAATCGGACAAATGGGAACCTGGCTCAAAGTTTTAATTAAACAGGCCACAATTTCTGAGGGAGAGAGCATGCCTCTTGAAATAAAAAATGGGTATACTTTTGTATAATGTATAAAAACAGAAAAAAATGCATCGATTTTCAGCACACCATTTAAGCCTTTGTTGGATAGGTTACAATTACTGAGGAAGAGAGTAAGCACATTGCATCTGGAATAAAAATGTGTCTCGTTTTACAGAGAATGAAAACAGAAACATTTCACCACCTCATTTAAGCCTTTTTGGACAGGCCATAATTCCTGAGAGAAAGAGCAAGTAGATTGGATCTGGCAATAAAAACAGTATTGTCTTTTTCCTTTAATTGAAAACAGAAACAGTGTATGTATTTGTAGCACACCTTATTATATAGATCACAATGTCTAAGGGAGAGAGCAAGCATGTTGCATCTGGATTTAAAAAATTAGTGTCTCTATTCCGCAACTGAAAATGGAAACATTTTACAGATTTGCAGTCAACAAGCCGGCTTGGATAGTAGTTTCTGAAGAGAGACAGCAAGCAAATTACATTTGGAAATAAAAGAAAATGTATTTTATTTCCGAGACTTAAAGTGGATGTAAACCCACTCTCATTATTTCTAAATTAGTTCCATAGTGCTTATCTATATATATATATATATATATATATATATATATATATATATATATATATATATATACATGCCTCCTACATGTATCCTTACCTGTCAAATATCTCCCCTTTAGCTGTTTGGAGCCCTGCAATACTCCGGATTCTGTGGGCAGGTCTGTTGTCCAGGGCTTGGTAGGTGGAGTCATGATGTCAGTAAACTCCCCGCCCACATCTACACTCCCCTTGGCAAGGCATCAATATTTCTTACACTGAACTTCTGCTGGTCTTGTGGATTATGCCCAATGATCACTAACATCCAGTCAAAATCCAGGAAAGTCACCATATGACTTTAGCATGCCTAATCATGCTGAGGTGTGGAGCAGCCAACCCTGGGAGAGCTAGAGAAGAAAGGAGAGGGGATGTAAAGTACACAGAATGCCTCTCTCACACTCCTGCATGAGATAAGTAAATCACCTGTCACTCACAGCAAGGGGGAAGAAGGGACAGCTATTTCTATCTGGCTCTGTTTTTATTTTACTGAAGAAAGATAAGAGGATTGCTCAGAGCTGGATTAACTCTTTGTGGCAAGACTGAGCACAGATGAAATTACATCCTCTGCTGTAACAGATATGAGTCTTAATTAAAAAAAAAATTGGGTTTACATCCACTTTAACCACTTCCCGACCGGCGCACAATGATGTACCTCGGCAGAATGGCACGGACAGGCAAACGGGCGTACAGGTACATCCCTTTAAGATTACTGCCTTGCCATTGCAAGCGCGCCACCGGCGCGGGTCGGGACACCCGTGAGTCGGGTCGCGGGGATACCCGCAATCGTCTCACATGAAGGCTGAATGGGGAGATGCGGAAGTAAACATCATCTTCCCGTTCTGCCTAGCAACCAGTGACACTGATCTCTGCTCCCTGTGATTGGAGCAGAGATCAGTGTTTACTAAAACAAAGCCACGCCCCCCACAGTTAGTAACATGCCCCTAGGAACACTAAACCCCTACACTGTCACCCCCTGGTTAACCCCTTCACTGCCAGTGTAATTTACACATGAATCAGTGCATTTAAATAGCACTGATTGCTGTATAAATGACAATGGTCCCAAAAATGTGTCAAAAATGTCCGATGTGTCCGCCATAATGTTGCAGTCACAATAAAAATCGCCGATTACTAGTAAAAAAAAAAACATTATTAAAAATGCTATAAAACTATCCCCTATTTTGTAAACGCTATAACTTTTGCGCAATCCAATCAATAATTGCTTATTGCGATTTTTTTTACCAAAAATATGTAGAAGAATACGTATCGGCCTAAACTGAGGAAAAAAACGTTTTTTTTATATATTTTTGGGGGATATTTATTATAGCAAAAAGTAAAAAATAATGCGTATTTTTTTTTTTTAAATTGTCGCTCTTTTTTTGTTTATAGTGCAAAAAAAAACGCAGGGGCGATCAAATACCACCAAAAGAAAGCTCTATTTGTGGGAAAAAAAGGACGTCAATTTTGTTTGGGAGCCACGTCGCATGACCGCGCAATTGTCAGTTAAAGCGACGCAATGCCGAATCGCAAAAAGTGGTCTGGTCTTAAGCCAGCAAAATGGTGCAGTCTGAAAGTGGTTAATGAAGTTAAACATTTTAATGATTTGCACCACAACTTTTAAGCCTTTTTTGGACAGGTCACTATTTCCGAGGACAGAGCAAGTATGCATCTGGGCATAATAAAAATATTGTCTTTATATTTTAAATTCAAAACAGAAACTGAGTTGCAGCACACCTTTTAAGCCTTTTAGAATATGCTTCTGTTTCAGCGGGAGAGAGCAGGAAGATATTAATAAATATTAAATATTAAATTAGACTAGATTTTTTCAGAGGTAGATAAGTTGTACTGATATGTTGAACATAATCTCATCCTTTTTAATTGGATAAAAGGAGAGAGTGGGTATGTTGCATCTGGAAATAAAACATCATCTTTGTTGTGTTGGTTGGCTGGTGAGGGAGCGCAGAGTTGTCATAAGGGCTGGATAATGACACCGCTACGGTATAGATTGCCTGTGAGATTACCACTAAGGATCGGAGATCAAAGTGAACACCTTTTAACCCTTAATGGGTTGATGCTTATTTGTCGAATATGAGAGTGTGAGGCAATTATATCCGGTGAGTTGACACCTATAGAGGAGTAGGGTCACAATTTGCATATGGTGTTGTGGATGATCTGTCAAGCAGGATCCTTTGTTCATAACCATACCATTGAACATTTGACTTTGAGGACTTTATGAACTTTTTTGTATTTTTATTTAATCTATATCTTTTTGAATTATTCACTTATTCACAGGGTGATGTTCATAGAATATGCTAATTACTTTTAGCGTCACTATTTACTGTATTGGTTATCATGGTAGATGTGTTTTTATTTTACGATATCACTTTAGTTTTAATAGAAGAAATACCAGAACTGCTTGTAAATGACAAAAAATGTGGAAGCAGTAAAAAAAAAAAAGATGACTTGTTGGACTAAAGCCTAGGGGAGTCCAATCTGCAAGATGTAAATATTCCCTGGTAAAGACAGCTTAACTGAGGTCAGGAGAGGAGCAATAAACTCTTACAAGTGCTTTCACAGCTTTGGTAATCATACCATTTTTTTCCCTTATTTCCTGTATGATCACATATTTTATCCATTATGAAGCAGTGGATGTAAGGATACCTAAATTAAAGTAAGACCTCAGCTGACCTAATATGAGGAACCTAAATCTCTACAAGTCACTGTTCTCATGACCTGAAATGAGAACATCTTAAGCAGTCCAAGACAGTCCAAGACTTCATAAACTGTCATTGCACATTGGCTGTATGGGGGCCCATGATTTCTAACAGCTGCCCTGGGTTTGCGTATTTCCTTTAATAGTCCAACAATGCACACAGACCACAATACCACTGAATTTCTTTTATGAATCAATAAGCATTATTGTTCATTGAGCATAAGAAGTCCATCAGACCATGCTCTTTCTCAAATGCATTTCTGTCCACCTGGAGCCTAATAATAGTGGCCTCTATAACTGGCCTTTCACTTTACTCTAAAAGTGGATATACAGTATCTCACAAAAGTGAGTACACCCCTCACATTTTTGTAAATATTTTATTATATCTTTTAATGTAACAACACTGAAGAAATTACACTTTGCTACAATGTAAAGTAGTGAGAGTACAGCTTGTATAACAGTGTAAAGTTGCTGTCCCCTCAAAATAGCAACACACAGCCATTAATGTCTAAACCACTGGCAGCAAAAGTACACCCCTAATTGAAACTGTCCAAATTGGAACCAATTAGCCATTTTCCCTCCCCGGTGTCATGTGACTCATTAGTGTTACAAGGTCTCAGTTGTGAATGGGGAGCAGGTGTGTTAAATTTGGTGTTATTGCTCTCACTCTCTCAAACTTGTCACTGGAAGTTCAACATGGCACCTCATGGCAAAGAACTGCTGAGTATCTGAAAAATATTATTTTTGCTCTACATAAAGATGGCATAGGCTATAAGAAGGTTGCCAAGACCCTGAAACTGAGCTGCAGCACTGTGGCCAGGACCATACAACGGTTTAACAGGACAGGTTCCACTCAGAACAGGCGTTGCCATGGTCGACCAAAGAAGTTGAGTGCACGTTCTCAGCGTCATACTCAGAAGTTGTCTTTGGGAAATAGATGTATGAGTGCTGCCAGCATTATATATAATATTAGCAACCAGGTGAGGAGTACAAAGACAAGTGTGTCTTGCCTACATTTAAGCATGGTAGTGGGAGTGTCATGGTCTGGGGCTGCATGAGTGCTGCCGGAACTTGGGAGCTACAGTTCATTGAGGAAACCATGAATACCACCATGTACTGTGACATACTGAAGCAGAGCATGATCCCCCTCCCTTTGGAGAATGGGCTGCAGGGCAGTATTCCAACATAACAACCCCAAACACACCTCCAAGATGACCACTGCCTTGCTAAAGAAGCTGAGGGTAAAGGTGATGGACTGGCCAAGCATGTCTCCAGACCTAAACCCTATTGAGCATGTGTGGGGCATCCTCAAATGGAAGGTGGGGGAGTGCAAGGTCTCCAATGTCCACCAGCTCCGTGACTTCATTCTCAAGAGGGTTAAGGCAATGCTGAAAAATAATGGTGGCCACACAAAATATTGACACTTTGGGCCCAATTTGGACATTTTCACTTAGGGGTGTCCTCTTCCACTCCTCCATGACGACATCACAAAACTGGTGGATGTTAGAGACCTTGCGCTCCTGCACCTTCTATTTGAGGATACCCCACAGATGCTCAATAGGGCTTAGGTCTGGAGACAGTCCATCACCTTTACCCTCAGCTTCTTTAGCAAGGCATTGGTCATCTTGGAGGTGTGTATGGGGTCGTTATGTTGGAATACTGCCCTCAGTCTCCGAAGGGAGGGGATCTGCTCTGCTTCAGTATGTCACAGTACATGTTGGCATTCATGGACTGTAGCTCCCCAGTGACGGCAGCACTCATGCAGCCCCAGACCATGACACTCCCACCACCATGCTTGACTGTAGGCAAGACACACTTGTCTTTGTACTCCTCACCTGGTTGCCTCCACACATGCTTGACACCATCTGAACCAAATACATTTATCTTGGTCTTATCAGACCACAGGACATGGTTTCAGTAATCCATGTCCTTAGTCTGCTTGTCTTCAACAAAATGTTTGCAGGCATTCTTGTTCATCATCTTTAGAATGCTTCCTTCTGGGACGACAGCCATGCAGACCAATTTTATGCAGTGTGCGGTGTATGGTCTGAGCACTGACAGGCTGGCACCCCACCCCTTCAACCTCTGCAGCAATGCTGGCAGAACTCATACATCTATTTCCCAGAGATAACCTCTGGATATTACGCTGAGAATGTGCACTCAACTTCTTTGGTCGACCATGGCGAGGCCTGTTCTGAATGCAACCTGTCCTGTTAAACAGATGTATGGTCTTGGCCACCATGGTGCTGCTCAGTTTCAGGGTCTTGGCAAACTTCTTATAGCCTAGGCCATCTTTTTGTAGAGCAACAATTCTTTTACAAATACAATACAAATACACTGCTAGTAACTGAATAACCTGCCTGCGTAATCTAATTCAAGCTATCTCTTTGTCCACTCCAACAACACTACACACAGCTGCTATGTAAACAGCCTTATATAATGTCGGGCGTGGACTTAGTCCCCCTGAGCCATGATTAGTCAAAGGCACCCTGCCTTTGGCCAATTATGGCTCTCTTAGCAGAGCGTAGGGATGAGCCAAACACCCCCCTGTTTGGTTCGCACCAAAACCTGCAAACAGACCTAAAGTTTGTGTGAACTTTAGAACCCTATTAAAGTCTATAGGACTCGAACATTCAAAATCAAAAGTGCTAATTTTAAAGGCTTATATGCAAGTTATTGTCATAAAAAGTGTTTGGGGACCTGGGTCCTGCCCCAGGGGACATGTATCAATGCAAAAAAAAAAAAACGTTTAAAAATGGCCGTTTTTTCGGGAGCAGTGATTTTAAGAATGCTTAAAGTGAAACAATAAAAGTGTAATATTCCTTTAAATTTCGTAACTGGGGGGTGTATATAGTATGCCTGTAAAGGGGCGCATGTTTCCCATGCTTAGAACTGTCCCTGCACAAAGTGACCCTTCAGGTCTGGTATGGATTCAAAGGGGAACTCCACGCCAAATAAAAAAAAATGGCGTGGAGTTCCACCCAAAAATCCATACCAGACCCTTTATCCGAGCACGCAACCTGGCAGGCCACAGGAAAAGAGGGGGGACGAGAGAGCGCCCCCCCTTCTGAACCGTACCAGGCCACATGCCCTCAACATTGGGAGGGTGCTTTGGGGGTCTGTGACCCCTCAAAGCACATGTCCCCATGTTGATAGGAACAAGGGTCTTTTCCCAACGGTGTCTGTGTATTTTTTAAAAAAAAATTTACACTTTCTTTGTGAAATGGTAGGGGTACTTTTGTACCCCCTTACCATTTCAAACAGGGGGGGTGGGATCTGGGGGTCCCCTTGTTAAAGGGGGCTTCCAGATTCTGATAAGCCCCCCACCCGCAGACCCCCACAACCACCGGCCAGGGTGATGAGGCCCTTGTCCCTATCAACATGGGCACATGGTGCTTTGAGGGGTAACAGACCCCCAAAGCATCCTCCCAATGTTAATGGCATGTGGCCTGGTACGGTTCAGGAGGGGGGCGCTCTCTCGTCCCCCCATCTTTTCCTGCGGCCTGCCAGGTTGCGTGCTCGGATAAAGGGTCTGGTATGGATTTTTGGGTAGAACTCCACGCCATTTTATTTTTTTAAATTTGGTGCGGAGTTCCCCTTAAAATCCATACCAGACCTGATTAGCATACTAATCGACAAAGAAGGGCAGAAAAGAGTTGTCAGTTCTTACACAAGGTGTGTATCACCAAGGTCTGCTGCCATCTGTATTCCTGTCTCAACCAATATGCAGATGCCGAATACACTCACTAAAGCATTTAAATGCTGCCTCAATACTAATATATATATATATATATATATATATATATATATATATATATATATACACACACACAGTATATTATTATATTTATATAGTCCTGTTATATTTATTAAAGCTTCTTCATAGTAAACCTTTTATAATCCATATTTTACACTGTATCAGAAATATATAATGTATTGACCTTACTGAATTCACAATTCTGACGATTGTTTTATATGTAATTTGTGAACCCTGGTAAAGGGGAATTAGTTAGGCCCTGGAAAAAACACATAGGCTATCCTTTACACTCTTATCACTAATTAAAAATAAATAGACTCTCAAAAATGTATCTGGTGCTCGTGCAGTCAAGATGAATATGCCTGAAATGTGAATCACCTGTTCCCCTGCACAGAATGAAGAGTGAAATTGAATATAGTCATTTGTTGCCAGTCAATAATACAACACAAAGAGAGGTGATGCTAACAACTAGAGCAAATCTTGAAAGGGAAGAGCCGATATCGAGAATAGGAGAAGGATGTAACTATTCGAGGTAGGATCACAACCTAATAGTCACAGCGTTCTATTACCATTGGTTATAAAACCTGAAAGACTTATCATGCTAGATGTAGTAGATTACAATTATGAGGATAGGGTAGGAGGAACCCATATATGATCTATGTAACCTTGAAAGAGGTTCAGGAGAATAGAGAAAGAGAGTAGAGAAAGGAGCAGAGGATGAAAGAAGAGAAGGGAAGAGGAGAAAGAGGGGAGTCTCTCCAGGTGGTGAATAACTTAATAAAAATGCTAATGAAGCTAAACATTAAGTAAACAGGTGTGTTATTGAGGTAACAGTAGTGACTGGTCAAAGTCAGGGGGCAGGAAATATTTAACCCATGGTTGCCAAATCTGTTTGAATTTAATAATATTGTTATCTTCTATAGCCGACATTTTTGCAAAGGTCAGAGCTCTATTCATTCTGTGTTTGGCTTCTGCTGCTATTAGGGTTTTGGACTTCCAGGCCTTAGCTATAGTTTGTTTAGCAGCAGTACTCAATTGGAGGAATAGTTTGAATAGTTTGAATTGAGTTGAATTGAGGGCCATAGCTGGGTCAGGAGGGATAAAACATTCCAACGCCTTGGAAGCCATGGCGAAAATGTTTTCCCAGAACTCTTGAACCACTGGACATTGCCACCATATGTGAAATTGAGTACCAGGGGATGAGCAGCCTCTGAAACAGTTGATAGGATATGTCGGAATAAATTTAGCGATTCTGGCAGGTACCATGTACCATCTTGCCAAGACTTTGAAGTTGGTTTCCACAGCTAGGCTGTTTGGAGAAGAGCTTTTAGTAGCTAACCATATACTGGACCAGTCATTAGTGTCTAGGACCTGATTCATATCTGAAGCCCATTTCTCCGTATAGGAGGGCAATATATCGTTAGGCAGACAAATAAGTTGATGATATAACACGGAAATTACACCTCTAATATGCGGATCGCATTTACATATGCGTTCAAATTGTGAGATTTGATTAAGCGGCGTACCAGCTTTAAGAAGAGGAGTAAAGAAATTTTTGATTTGTAGATATCTGAAGATTTCTGATCTTGGGAGCCCGTGGGCATCACAGAGTTCTGAGAAATCTAGTATATTGGAGCTATTGCATAACTGATGGAACCTGGTTAAATTACAATTAGACCAGGCGGAAAATGACTTTGGAAATTTCCAAGCTGGGTAAAAAGCCGGATTCCCAAGGAAAGAAAGAAGAGGATTATGTGGAGACTGAAGGTTGGATGGCCCACCAAATTTATCCCAGACAGATAATGAATGCTTTGTTATAGGATTGGAGATATGTGATCTATCTGTGGGTTGAATCCACAGTATATTGGCAACAGAAATGGGGTCACATTCTACCGATTCAATTGCCACCCAAAGAGGTGGTTCATCAGCTGAGTGATATTTCGTAAGAAGTGAGAGTTGTGCAGCCGAATAATAGGTAGCGAAATTTGGTAAGCCAAGTCCACCCCTCAATCTACTAAGATATAGTGTAGTTATTGGAATCCTTGGTTTGATTTTTCCCCAGATGAAGGCCAAGACTCTGCGTTGTAATATCCTAAAAAAATATGCAGGTATTGGGACAGGTAAAACTCTAAACAAATATAAAAACTTTGGTAGAATCGTCATTTTTATTGCATTAATTCGTCCCAACCAAGATAGCGGCAAGGAAGACCATTGTTTCATTTGGTTAGTAACTAGTTTCAATAAGGGTAGATAGTTAACCTTAAATAAATCCTTGAGTGAAGATGTGAGTTGAACGCCCAAGTAGGGTAGTTGAGAGGGGACCCAATGGAATGGTAAAATAGATCGAAGGTGTGAGAGGTCAGTTTGTTCCAGTGAGATATTAAGCACATTTGATTTTGTGGGGTTAACTCTAAGTCCAGAAATTGTAGCGAATTTATCCAAAACTTTCAGCAAGTTAGGAGCAGAAATATGTGGATGAGATAAAAAAATGAGGATGTCGTCAGCGAAGAGACATAATTTATGTTGATAACCTCCCAGTTCAATACCTTTAATGTCCGAATTTGTCCTAATTAATTGTGCCAATGGTTCGATGAGAAGGGCAAAAAGTAAGGGAGATAGGGGACAGCCCTGCCTAGTACCCCTGCAGATGTTCATCATTGCTGATTTATATCCAGCATATTTAATATATGCTTTTGGGTTATCATATAATGAGGAGATCCATTTTAGAAAATGATTCCCAAATCCCCATTTTTGAAGCATGTAACTCATATATGGCCAGGAAACTGAGTCAAACGCCTTTCTAATATCAAGAGATAAAAGGCATGAAGGAATACGTCTAGTTTTAGCTGCGTGCATGAGAAGGAGAGCGCGTCTGATGTTGTCACCTGCTTGTCTTTTTGGCATGAAACCCGTTTGGTCACGATGTATTAGTTGTCCTATGACGTTATTGAGGCGAGTAGCCAAGATTTTGGCTAATAATTTAATGTCGATGTTGAGTAAGGATATTGGACGATAGTTAGACCAGGAGGTTGTATCAGAATGAGGTTTGGGAATCATTACTATGATGGAGCTGAGCGTTTCTGTACGAAAGGAATGATTTTCAAGGATAGAATTAAAGGCCTTGGACAATATAGGTGCTAAAATATGTGAATATTGTTTGTAATAAAGTGCCGAAAACCCGTCAGGACCTGGTCTCTTATTGAGTTTTAAATATTTTATAGCAGACTGAACTTCTGGGGTAGTTATGGGGCACTCAAGGGTATCTCTCTGGGTCTGGTCTAAATTGGGAAGAGTAATATTAGAAAACATGGAATCTGCTTTTGATGGATCAAAGTCGTTGTTAGGGGAATATATTTTAGATAAGTTGGAGTGAAATACTTCCAGTATTTTTACCGGGTTACTGGTATATCCGTCACGAGAAATTTTCAATCTATAGGAGGACTGTACATTTTGCGTCGTCTTTAAGCAGCGCGCTAATGGAGTATCAGGTTTATTGGCCTTGAGATAGTGAGTATGTTGGCGTTTACGTAATATTTTATCTGCAGAATCCGTTAAAAAAAGGTCTAGGTCAAGTCGTGCTTTATCTAGTTTTGTGTGATTGGCGACCGTCGGTGAAGATTGAAAATTTGAATGGCATGTGTTGAAAGCATTATCCAATTTCGCAAACATAAGTTTACGCTCCTTTTTAAGTGTTGATGTTAAGCGCATAAAGTGTCCCCGAATAACAGGTTTATGAGCCTCCCATAATGTTACGGATGAAACATCATCCGTATCATTGGAGGAGAGGTATTCAGAGAGCGCTTGTTCAATCAATAATTTATGAGATGGGTGAGTTAGTAGCGAATCATTAATGTTCCAGGTATTATCATGAGATCTGGGAATTGTCGATGCAATAGTGGATAAAACTGCACAATGGTCAGTCCACGGCATTGGGATTATTTTAAAGGAAACTATTTCTGGTAACATACTAGATGGGACAAGGATATGATCGATACGGGAGAAAGACTTGTGTGGATATGAATAATGTGTATAGCGTCTACTGGTAGGGTTTAGTTCTCTCCAGGTATCCACTAATTTATGTGCTGTAAGCAATGTCTGTAGAGAGTGTTTGTTTGTGCTTGAGTTAGGGGTAGGTGGAGACTTAACTAAAAAGGGGAATACCGTAGCATTAGAGTCTCCGCAAAGAATTAACATACCGAATTTATGCTTGTCAATAATTTGGAGGAGGTGAGACAAAAAAGCTAATGGTCTTTTATTGGGGGCATAGTAAGAAACAATCGTAATAGGGGCGTCAGAGAGGTAGCCAGTGACCAATACATATCTGCCTTCGGGGTCGTTAAGTTGTGACACGAGTGTAAATGGAGTGTTGCGGTGGAAACCTATGAGGGTGCCCCGCTGTTTGACAGAAGCTGAGGAGACATAGAATTGTGGATAAGTTGATGATAGGAATTTGGGGTAGGCCTTATCTATAAAGTGAGTTTCTTGCAAGCAAATAATATTGGCTCTACGAGCATGGAAAGTTCGTAAAGCTTTTGAGCGTTTATGGGGGATATTAAACCCTTGTACATTCAAAGATAACACATTTATAGGGGCCATAACTGCATAACATTAGATATTATGATAATAGAAATAAGACTTACTTCTAGGTTCATGTTCACCACCTGGAGAGAGGAAAGAGTAAAGGAAACGACAAAAGGAAAGATAAAGCATAAAGATAGAAAGTAAGAAAAAAATAAAAAACAATCGACCCTGTTATGGTAATATATTGGCATTAGAGGTAGATAATAGAGCAGGGTATGGGAGCGTCTACGGAGCATATATGTAATGCTCCGGGAGGTTCCAAGGCCATCACCAGGGACCCGCATGATCTGGACGGGTATCTGAAGATGGTACAGGGGGCACAAGAAGTTCCAGAGGGGAGAACAGCACCGGAGGACCACGGGGGATAGGAGAACATTCTAATAAAGGGATCCCTATAATTAAGGACCCGCATGTAAAGAATAGCATATAAACAATTCTGTATGTATATTAGTACAATTGTTATTGAGAGTTTGCTGAAGAAAAATGAGGAGAAAAATAAATAAATAAATTTTATATTCAAAAAGGGAGACCATAAAAGAAAGATGCCTGTATATCGGTCAATTATTAGTAGAGGTTTGGTGATAAAGGGAGGAAGAAAATGGTTAGGGGTTATTATTAGGATTCAGAGTTTTGTAAGAAGCGTGCTGAGGAAAAGAGAACCAGTCTAAACAAGGAGTTTCCTTGTGGAACTAGGAAGGTAGGTGGAAATGAAACTCCAATTTTCAACCAGCAAATATTGCTGGGAGTAGGTAGAATCAGGGCGGACTAATTTAGAGTATCAGTCCATAGAGTCTTCGTTGGAGGGGGTTGGGTTTTCAAACCGACCCCGTTTATGTATATGTTGACGCGAAGATGAAGGGGTTCCTGCAGAGGTCATTGTGGTTTTATTCTGAGGAAATCTGGATGCTGAGCGTCTGCGGGTATGGTCATTGGATGTGGATCTGTCAGCAATGCCCATTTCGATCAATGCAGATTGCAGGTCATCAGGTGTTCTACAAACATATTTTGTTTCCAGGAATGTAAAGCGTAGAGAGAATGGGAATCCCCAATGATAGGCAATATGGTGTTGTTGCAGTATTTGCAATTGGGGTTTGAGTGCCCACCGTTTGGCTACCGTGAGAGGAGATATGTCAGCAAAAAGCTGATATGTATGGCCCTGGAATTGCAGGGATTCCTTATCCCTAGTAGCCGCCAATAGCTGTTCTTTGGTTCTATAATAATGGAATTTAGCAATTATGTCTCTAGGGGGGCCATTTGTTTTGCGGGGGGCTAAAGCCCTGTGTACTCTATCTAGTTCCAATCTTTCAACCGGTATGCCGGGCTGCAATTCCTGAAATAGCGCCGTGATGGTGGCTTGGAGATCTAGGACTGTTTCGGGGATTCCTCTAATTCTTAAGTTCGATCTTCTATCCCTGTTTTCCTGGTCTTCTAAACGCGACTGTAATAAAAGATTTTCTTCCTTAAGATGCTCAAGCTCTGAGGTATTTTGCTGCGTATAGCTATCTAGGTCATCTACTCTTGTTTCTAGTTCAGCTGTTCTATGGCCCAATTCTCTGATTTCTTTTGTCAGTTTCTCAGTTATACTATCAGAAGTTTTCTTTAAGGCTTTATGTAGCATTTTTTCAAATTTTTTAAACATTACTTCTGCATATTCATGCTGAGCTGGCTCAGCATCTGAATCTGAATCAGTTAATTCAAGTGCAGCCTGAGGGGGCGCTTGTCCGCTGGACTGTGTGGGAGCCTGTGAGGAGGCTGCCGCCGCCATTTTCCCCGCCTGCCTGGCCGGCGCTGTTTTGGCCATAGAAACTTTTATTTTAGCTTTAGGGCCCCTCAGGACCATTGTTATATCACCTGGGGTCCTAGTGCGGCTTTTGCTGTTATTTTGTGCCGTTCGCGGCACCGCTGGGACCCGTAGTCCTCCGGTCCTGTTCACCCTCGGAGCGGAGCGCTAAGACGAGACAACCGCCCGCTCAGGCATCCGCGCATGCGCCCCCACAACTAGAGCAAATCTAGGAGTGAAAAGTGGAATGGAAGACCTGGGAGCATTTGGCCTGGTAGTTGGGGAGGGGGTCAAACACAATCAGATGGCCCTTTCATGGTAGGGTCATATTACTGTGGGATGTATAATGTACAATGATTGGTGGTAGATAGGTGTTCCTAAAGGACATGGTTCATTGTGACGCACCTTTTCACATCTTTAAGCATACATTAAGCATACATTTCCTTTGCGCTTTCTGCATTTGGTTAATAGACATCTCAGAGCTGCAATAGTTGTTTGTGCTGGAAGAATTCCCTCTTCCAGACTCTGTGATTGCAGGTTTGAGCAGGCAACAAGTAGCTATATAATGTCCATCTGAATGGTGAAGTATTCCCAACCCAACATATTTAGTGCAAAAAAATGTTTTACTTTGAATCTTCTATATTCCTGTGTGGACTGAACACTGACTATTGCAATCACCGAATTTGATCAATATTAAATATCCCAACACTTTTACATACTGCAGAATTTAATTTCTACACACCACTAGGAACATATTTTAATATTACAAGTTGGTAAGTTAGTAAATGCATATAAGTTTTGTTAAACAATTAAAGCATATCTAAATTCAAAACCCAACATTTAATATACTGCACTTTACCAGACCTTAAAGTGTTTTTTCTACCAAAAAAAAATTTTTTTTAAAAATCAAAAAAAAAAAAAAAAAAAAATTGGAAATTTTTTTTTTTCTTTACTCAATGCCTGTTGCTAGGGGGTCCCTCGTAGTCTGCCACCTTCAGTGCCTGGGCACTGACATCACTTCCCCTCGACGCCGCCCAGTCATCTGGGACCTGTCACGTGTCCAGATGACTGAGCGTCGCATCACTGCGCACTGCGCCGCTCGCGCATGCGCAGTGGGTGCCCGGCTGTGAAGCCACAGCCGAGTGCCCACAGTAAGGATGCCGGCGCCGCGAGCGGAGCGGGGAACAAGGGAGGGCTTCGTTCCCCCGCATCGCTGGACCCTGGGACAGGTAAGTGTCCGATTCTTAAAAGTCAGCAGCTGCAGTATTTGTAGCTGCTGACTTTTAAAAAAAAAAATTTTTAATGGGCACACCTCTTTAAGCTGCCTATACACACTTCAAATTACTCTTGTTCAGCCCTGCAAACAATAAAAATCCATTGATTTCCCCCAATCACGCTAAGCTGTGTGGATAGAGGAATGTAACCTGCTGACTATTAAACAGTGCTTGCATTGAATGCTGTTCAACTTCTGACAAATTTTTCTGACCGGCAATTTTGACAAAAGTTGATTGAAAAACAGTGTATGGCCAGCTTAATATGTGGTCATTTTATTTTTTCAGGCTTTCTTTCTTAGTTTTCAGCTGGTGATCCTACCAAAAACCTATTTCCTGTCCTAGGGTAGCAGAGCTCAGTACGCTGTATATTTGAAGAAGCAGCGTTGTCACCCTAGGACAGGAGCCCTTTTAGAACTACAGAATCTCTCATCCTCATAACAATGGGGGGGGGGGGGGCATTCTGGCAAGGCTGATAATATTGTTTGAAATTTCAGTTTAGTGCACCGGCAGTTACATGTACACTGGCTTTCTAGTAGGATCAACAGGTACCTTTCTGTAATTGCAGTATATGTAATTGGCATGAAAAAAAGAAGAAAACACACATTGTAGGTTGTTACCAGAACAGGAATAGAGGGGACATCGTTCAATGGTGACACTCAGTGCCGGGACAAGGTCATCCAGTGCCCAGGGCAAAGATGCCAAACTGTGCCCCCCTTTCCCTTAGGGTTAGGCTCAGGGTGCCCCTACCCCTGCAATATATCATTGCGCCAGGGGCAGCCGCCCCTCCTGCCCACCCCTTGTCCCGGCCCTGGTGACACTAGTTATGAAGAGCCTGGTGACAATCGTGGACTCCCTCACTTTGAAGGGATTTGCTTTCGCTTTCTGTTTTGGCTATAACAAAGGAAGTGAAGAGAAATTTCCCCAATGGTAACCTGATGGCAAAAAAAAACAAAAAAAAACTGACAGGGTTTCCAATAGGAGAAAAAGGCAAAAATAAGTTTGCATTTAGCTCTACTTTAATCCACCAATAAAGCATATTAGTATGCTAAATATTATATATGATGTATCAGTTAAAGCGGAAGCAGAATCAATTAAGCTTTCCACACATTTATCCTCAGTGATTTCTTCCTGGGGGCAGGTAACTCCGTGTCCTGTGAAGACTTCTGATGTTGATTTATATGACAAGGCAAAGACACAATTGAGACCTTGAACTATTCCTTTATAATCCACCATCCAGGTGGCAATCCAGGCCATACTGCAGTCACAGCTCCAAGGGTTAAACGAAAGGTAGACACTTTTCAGTTGGGGCATATGCAAGAACAAGTAACTGGGAACAGAAGTCAAGCTATTTTTATTTAAATGTAGAAACTGCAGTTGTTTTAGATCCGAAAAAGCATTGCGGGTAATGTGCGTTATCAGATTGTTATTGAGATGCAACTTTCTCAGGTTAACCAGCATGTTAAAGGAGCAGTTGATTTTATTAATCCTGTTAGCTTCCAGGTACATAATCTTGAGCTGATCCAATCCACTGAAAAGCTGATTAGGCAAATGAGATAGGGAGTTATGTCCTAAATTTAGCACGCTCAGTTTGTTTAGCTGGTTGAAGGCTTCATGTTGTATGGCCCAAATCTGGTTCCTTCGTAGATTAAGAGCTTGCAAGGCTTGTTGATGTTTGAAGGAATTCTTCCCTATGGCTTCTATGAAATTATTTTCCATGGACAACCTGGTGACATTGTGCAGTTTTCTCAAGGCTTGTGGCACATAATGTATCTTGTTGGATGCTAAGTTGAGAACCTCTAAAGATGGCAAGTGGGTGAAAACCAACGGGTGGATTTCAAAAATGTTGCAGTTTGACAGATCCAAAGACAGAAGGCTTGAGAGGCCTCGGAATGTGTGGGCATGAAGGTAGGTCAGCCTTTGGTTCCTACTAAGATTTAACTCTTTTAAGCTGTTGAGTGCAATGAAAGCACCAGGATATAGGAATGTCAAGTTGTTCTGGTTAAGCCACAGGATATGAAGGGAAGGGACACACTTGAAAGCGTCAAATTGAAGGATCCATATTTGGTTTCCTGCCAAGTTCAAAGATACCGCAGATGGAGGTAGATCTGGTGGAAGGTCTTCAATGCCCATTTTTTCACAGTATATGTCATGATCAGCGGTACATCGGCACAGGTTAGGACAGGTGATGTTTCTGAATTCACTATTAATCTCAAGAACCGGACACCCACTGAAAATAACTGAGATCAGGTAAATTCTCAGAGTTAAAATCCTGTCCGCAAGTGACCTGGATGATGGCAGCATAGTTGAGATTTGAAATGTGATCTTTGTTATCTAAAGGAATGTGAATGGGTCATCAAGAAGCTCTCACAACCAATCAGGTTTTTAGACAGAGTTAATCTTCTTAAATGTCACAGTGAATCCATCACAGAGGTGTTAATGCAGCAAAGTGCTTGTGTCAGCCAGCAAATCAATTCTAACATTTTGGAGCATCGCCTTGTTTTGGAATCCTATAGCATAGCATTTTCATTTATTAGTTTATATCTTTTTTATGTAATAAAAACTACTATGTCCAGGGCCATCTTAAGAGCATTATAGGCCCCCGGGCAATACAGTGCCCGGGGGCCCTGTCTACACGATCACGCACGAGAATAAAAATGCAAATTATCAATAAGGCTATATTTATTGGTACTTCCAACAAAATCAGTGTTTAAACATTAACACAACGTTTGGACAATAAAACACGAGTTTGATGGGCACAGTGGCAGCGTTTGATGGGCACAGCGGCAGCGTTTGGGAACAGTGGCAGCGTTTGGGAACAGTGGCAGCGTTTGATGGGCACAGTGGCTGCGTTTGATATGCACAGTGGCTGCGTTTGATGGGCACAGTGGCTGCGTTTGATGGGCACAGTGGCAGCTTTTGAGGGGCACAGACAGTGGCTGTGTTTAATGCACAACTTAAACTTACTTAAGTAGACATTGTTAGACTTATACTAGGCCGCCGGCCTGGTGCAGTACAGTGTGTCACTCACAGCAGTAAGGCAGCGCCAGCTATCAAGGGCCGTCTTTCCACTCCGCTCCCTCTCCCTGCTGTCTGAAGAACATGGCAGAGGTGGGCGGAGCCTGTTCACTAGCCACTGGGGAAGCCGCGGTGCGCTATGAATTCTGGGGCAGCCGTGGCCTTTGATTGACGTCACTGGTTGCTAGCTAGATGCTGGCCGGCGAACCAGTGCAGTCAGTCAATTTAAGCAGCAGATTGCAGCACTGAGGATCAGCCCTGGATGGGGCCCTCCAGACAAGTGGGGCCCCTGGGCAACTGCCCAGCATGCCCAGTGGAAAAAACGGCCCTGACTATGTCCCTTTTGTTAAATACAAAAAAAATATTTTATAAGGTGGAGGAAATGTACAAGCCAATGTGAATTTTGTAGAAGAGAAAAATAACTTTAACTTTTTTTTTCTCACCTCTTTAAAAGTACCTGTACAATCAAATTCTATTTACTGTCAAATGTGTAACATTAGACCAAGGATAAAAGGAAATACCCAAACACTGGAGCATGCATACTTTGTTTTTTTGGGAGTCAGTGTAAGTGCAATTTGACTGGTTTCTCTCTGTGCCTTATTACATAAATCAGTTGTGTCAACAAATACCCATATAAACTGGTGATCTATAACTTCGAAACATGGCGTGGTTTACAAGTAATTATAAATGACACTGGGATTACCAAACACATGATTCATAATTTAGTTTTATAAAGAGTAAGTTTGCAATAGCTAATTATGGTATTCCACAGATTAGACCTGCCAAGCTATAATTAGATGGTTAGAATCTAATATTTCATACTAATCTAGGATTGTATGTGTTCTACAAACGTGGAAAATACTGTGAAAAATACTACTATAAAAGATGAAACGGGCAATATTTATCAGTCATAAAATTCTGTCCTACTGATTTTGCTCATCTTCCCTCATAACAATACATTTTGTTATAAACTAAACAAAAAGGTAAAGAAGCAAAGAACAATACCCTTATTAATAAAGTGGACCTGTTCTTTGAGTTTAGGTGCTCAATGTACATTGTACATTATAGCCACTAGGGATGAGCTTTTAGTTTGAGTCGAACATGAGTTCGACTCGAACATCGTCTGTTTGATCGTTCGCCGAATATTATGGGGCGTTTGCGCCAAATTCGAGTGGCACGTCACACCCCATAATGCACTGCGTCATCGCGGTGCATTGCTGGCTGATGATTGGCCAAGCATGCACTATGACCCGCATGCTTTGGCCAATCACAGCTCCGTCAGCAAAGAGAGCCATAATTGGCCAAAGCGACTGCACTTCCAAGTGCACTTTCAGTGCAATTTCAAGTGCACTTGTAGTGCAAAGTGGATTTGCCTTTCGTAAATAACCCCCTATGTGTAGCGATCCAGAGTTGGAGAACCTTCCACTTACACTACATGTTTCCACTAGCAAATATGCACACACTGAGCAGGAACAGCAACAATGAAGACCCAGTCATACTGCACTAGCAGACAAGTGGAAGTATGGAATAATGTACCATACATATATTTTACTGGCAGTGAAAAAAAAAAAAGGTAGAAGCTCTGTGAAATGTCACCCCCAGTTTTCTTTACTCAGCTTCACTGCACATACTCCCCAAAATGGTCATATGAGTTAAAAGCAGCAGCTAATTCTAATGCCCCGTACACACAGTCGCATATTCCGATGGAAAAAGTCTGATCGGATTATGTTGTCAAAAAATCCGATCGTGTGTGGGCTCTAGCGGGCTTTTTCCGATCAGACTTTTTCCGATCGTGTGTATAGAATTCCGACGCACAAAGTGCCAAGCATGCTCAGAAGAAATTTGGAGAGCTACTGGCCTCTACGTAGTCCCGTCATACGTTTTATACGTCACCTTGTTCAGAACGATCGGATTATCCGACACATTTGTCCGACCGTGTGTGTGCGCAACACAAATTTCAGACAAAATCCGTCTGAAAAAATCCGACGGATTTTGTGGTCGGGATGTCCGACCGTGTGTATAGGGCATTAGGTAGTGAAAGATGAAGTGTTTGAGCACAAACAACTGACAAATCATGCAGTAGTAAATGTCTGGCAAGGGATGGCAAGTATAAGTGAGAATAAAACCTAATATGTTGTTGGATTCTCTACAATACATCACTAATGCAGATAAATCAGAAAGACTTACATCAAAACATTAAGATTTTTTGATGTACAGTGACTTGGTTTATTCACTGCTGGCGGTACGGCAGCAGTTGCTGACAAGTTGAAACATTATCTGTGCTCATAACTGATGTATCATAGCTAATTTTCACATTAGAACCTAGGCGTAGTATAGTCACACCTCTCCTGTTGTCCTGATTATAAAACAGGTCACAGAAGGATAACAGGTGGTAGCTCTTGCCAAAATGACACACCAAAAAGCAACATAATGATAAAATAGATTAAAGATAAGAAACTTCGATTTTGAGTAGCTTAACCACTTTCAGCCCCAGATCAATTTGCAGCCAAAGGACCAGGCCCCTTTTTGCGATTCGGCACTGCGTCGCTTTAACTGACAATTGCGCGGTCGTGCGACGTGGCTCCCAAACAAAATTGACGTCCTTTTTTTCCCATAAATAGAGCTTTCTTTTGGTGGTATTTGATCGCCCCTGCGGTTTTTATTTTTTGCACTATAAACAAAAAAGAGCGACAATTTTGAAAAAAAAACATTATTTTTTACTATAATAAATATCCCCCAAAAATATATAAAAAAACATTTTTTTTTCCTCAGTTTAGGCCGATACGTAATCTTCTACATCTTCTTGGTAAAAAAAATCGCAATAAGCGATTGATTGGTTTGCGCAGAAGTTATAGCGTTTACAAGATAGGGGATAGTTTTATAGCATTTTTATTAATAATTATTTTTTATTAGTAATGGCGGCGATCAGCGATTTTTATTGTGACTGCGACATTATGGTGGACACATCGGACATTTTTGGGACCATTGTCATTTATACAGCAATCAATGCTATTTAAATGAATTGATTCCTGTATAAATGACACTGGCAGTGAAGGGGTTAACCAGGGGGTGGCAGTGTAGGGGTTAAGTATGCCTAGGGGTATGTTTCTTACTGTGGGGGGGCATGGCTGTCAGCTAGTGAATGCTGATCTCTGCTCCGTTCTGCCTTCCCGTGAGACGATCGCGGGTGTCCCCGCGGCGATGGAGTCCGCGGGACCCGCGACCGGCCTCACGGGGGTCCCGACTGGCGCGCTCCCGATGGCACGGACGGCATTAAGGAGGGACTTATATATACGCCCTCCTGCCTGTCCGTGCCATTCTGCCGACGTATATCGTCGTGCGCCGGTCGGGAACCGGTTAAACAAAACAACTTTATTGAAGTTAAATTTAAAGCAGAACTCCAGCAAAAAAATCTGATAAAATTGAATATCCCATTTAAAGATTAAAAAAAAAAAAGACCAGATTTTCCTGCAATATTCACCTTAAGCCCTGGTTCACATTAAAGCAATCTGGCATGCCATGCCATGCCAAATCGGCTGCTATTGCTGAGAAGAGAGCTGGTGGCTTGTCAGTCTCTGGCTCTCTGTCCCCCCCCCCCCCCCCACTCACTGAAACACTGGGCTGTGGTGGGGACAGGAGGGGCTAGCTCAGCTGGCTGTCGGCTGACCTCACAGAGCCGGTCCAGGCTGGGGAAAGATCACAACCATATGGACAGGAATCGCTCACAAGGTATGCAAAGCAAATTCCTTGGGATGAGCCGGCTTGGGACACAAGGACAGCAACACAATGTCCTCGTTGAACAGGGTGGTCAGCGGTAAGGTCCTCATTTAAATGGAAGTCAGAGACAACCTTGGGCAGAAATGACGGACAGGGACGAAGAACCACTTTATCCCTATATAGTACTAAATAGGGACTACAACAGGGTAATGCAGCCAACTCTGAAACCCTGTGGGCTGAGGTAATAGCCACCAAGAATGCGAGGTTTCTGGAGAACCAAAAGTACTAAGTTTAAATCCCATGGCGGCAAAAGAGACCGTACAGGTAGAGCCACATGCCGGACTCCTTGAATGAAGGTACGAACTAAAGAGTGAGTGGCTAGGGGTCACTGAAAGAAGACTGCTAGGGCAGACACCTGGCCCTTGATGGTACTCAAAGCCAACTTCTGATCAACACCCCGAAAAGCTAAGACCCGAGACACAGAAAAGGATCAAAAATGAACACCAATCGACTCACACCAATAAATGTTTGCTTTCCACGTACAATGGTATATCTTAATAGAAGTCGACTTCCTCTCCTTCACCATAGTAGGGATCACTGATCCCAACAGACCTCTATCTCTCAGTACCTGGCTTTCAATGGCTAGGCCATTAAAACCGGTAACTGTAAATCAAGATGGAAGCTCAATCCTCGGTACAACTGGTCCTCTTTGAGAGGTAGCTCCCAAGGGACGTTTACGAACACCAGAATGACCAGAAGACTTTCGCCCTTGGTCCTTCGCAGGCACCACAGAAGAGGAAGGTGTTGGCCCCACAGTGGCACTGAGATGACTGCGGCATCTACCAGAGGAACCTGCGAGATTGCCACAAGCCTTAGTTACTTCCTGTTGAACTGAACCTGCTGAAGGGGCCAACGTGTCAGAAGAAAAACTACTAACCTGGTCAACATTCACTCCAGAGTCAGACCCAGGTAACCCAATTTCCTGGATGGGGCTAGAGGGGACATTGGGTAGTTCGGATGCCCCCGGAACCTTTACAGGAATTATACCCGCACAAGGAGTCACCACAGGGCCCCCCAAAGTGGACAAACTCTGTCCCCCTTCTTTGGTACCCCCAAAAGTTTCAATTTGTGGACCACCTTGATGCTCACAAAGGAGGTCCATGAATTTGGAAACCAGTGAAGATGTCCCCCCACCCCAGCAATGGGTGAGGGCAGACCTTCATGTTGAAGGAGTCTTGTCAGTGGATCCGGAGAAGCCTGCCCTAGGCTTACCATACCAAGATTGCTTGGAACTTCCCGGAGAAGAATCAAGAGATCCGTTTCCCTTGTCTGCAGCGGGAGCCCAAAATAATTTCTCTTGGGCTGAGAAGGCTCCTGCGACGAGGCTCCTTCCCTTTCCTAGATTGAGGCAGGAAAGTACTCTTCCCCCCCCCCCCGTGACCCCCTTAATGATGTCATCTAGGGTAGCCCCAAACAGGCAGTCACCTTGAAAAGGCAGATCAATGATTGCTTTCTTAGAGGCTTGGTCTGCCGACCAAGTCTTAAGCCACCGCACACGTCTAATCACCATCGCTGAAACAGGAAGCTTGAACAGCACAGGAGTTGCATCCAAGGCTGCATCACAAATATACTGCAGCCCATGGACCAACTGGTCCGCTAAATCAACATAAGCAGTGGGAACCTGCTCAATATCCAGATCCTGGCGCAAAAGCTTGGCCCATTCAGTTAGGGTCTGCAACACCAGGGCCGAGGCCAAGACTGGACCCATTGCCGAACCAGCCATAGTAAACATGCTGTGTGCCACAGCCTCTGCTTTCCTGTCAGCTGGGTCCTTAAAGGATGGGGATTCCTCTACTGTGATCATGGTTGCTTTATTCAACCTGGAAACAGGAGGGTCCACCACTGATGGGGTAGTCCACTTTTTTAAAAGTGATTCTTCAAAGGGGTTAGCCTACTGAGAAACGTTTGGAGTTCACAAAGGGTGACTTTGGTTGTTCCCATTCCTTATAGGTAAACCTATCAAAATAAGGCAGATAAGGAAACACCTTTGCATACCAAAGGACACAGCCACATCTGTGGCCCCATCAGCTGCATCCTTCATCTTTAGAGTCTCTGCACCGCAGCAACAAGTGTGTCCACCAGCACTTTTTCACTCGCTGTCCATCCATGGGGGCGCATGGGCACCACCCCCCAAGCTGTCAAAAAAAAAAATGTAAAAAAAAAAAGTCAAAAAAATAAATAATTAAAAAAAAAATACAAAAAAAGGTCCTTAAAGAGTTTCCATAAAAAAAATAAAAAAATGAAGTCAGCAGCTACAGCTACTGCAGCTGCTGATTTTTAGTAATCGGACACTTACCTGTTCCAGGGTCCAGCGATGCGGGGGATCGAAGCCCCGCTTGTCTCCCCCTCCATTCAGCGGCACTGGCATTGTAACTGTGGGCGCCCGGCTGTGGCTTCACAGCCGGGCACCCACTGCGCATGGGCGAGCGGTGCCACGATTGGCCGTACAGTCATCTGGGACCTGGCAGACTATGAGGGACCCCATAGAAACAGGCATTTAGAGGTGAGTTAAAATTTTTTTTTCCAAATGTTATTTTTTATTTTTTTTAGGAATTTTAATGATTTATTTTTTTTCCTGTGCAACACCACTTTAAGTGCACTGTGTTCGGATGCCGGACACAGTGCGACGCTGGACATAGTGCACTTATGGGAAGGGCCACGTCTATCCAATCACGAGATTGCAGAAGCAGTGCTACATTTGCGGGCTTTTATCCCGTCTTGCGGCACTTTCCAAGGCCCCGAGTAGCTTCCACAAGGCGCTCGTAGTATCTATTACTACGGCCGGGCGGTTTGATTGACATCTGAGTTTGATGTAATTTCCTGTTTTCTCCCTCCCATTGCGCCCGGGAGAGAGAAAACAGAAAGTATGAGAGGAGCGGACCCCTCCATCGCCGCTGTGGAAGGAGACACTGCTGGAGAGGACAACACACAGCAAGGTAAGTACCGCTCTGCTCCCACGGGGAACGGGGGAGTTTGATGTGACACAGGCACGCTGCATTTGGCGGGACACAGGCTGCATTTGGCGAGACACAGGCTGCATTTGGCGAGACACAGGCTGCATTTGGCGAGACACAGGCTGCATTTGGCGAGACACAGGCTGCATTTGGCGAGACACAGGCTGCATTTGGCGAGACACAGGCTGCATTTGGCGAGACACAGGCTGCATTTGGCGAGACACAGGCTGCATTTGGCGAGACACAGGCTGCATTTGGCGAGACACAGGCTGCATTTGGCGAGACACAGGCTGCATATAAGGAGGGACGCCGCTGGGGACACCTGATGGCATCTGGTGACAGGCGACATAGCTAGTGACACGCTCAGGGCTCCCACCGATTCTGCATTATGGTGAGTTGAATGATTTCATTTTATATTACAATGTAATAATAGAAATAATGCGCTTCAATCATTCTGACATCATAACAACCATGGTGCCGGGATGTTAAAGTGCTAACACCAGGTGTTTGGAATATCTTTATCTGCTGATTGTTAAACTTTAAACTACACATATGTTTATTGTTGTGTAGGATCTGGGCCTGCTGTCCCTCCATCCCTCTCTCCATCTCTCGTTCATCTCAGATGCTAACCACACCACCTTAGAGCCACGCCCACTATTTCACTGAAATCACGCCAATTTTCACCAAGTGGGAGGGGTCAAAAAGGAAGGGCAGGGTCTGGCGCCCCCCATCCTAAAACTTCACCAGCCGCCACTGCTGCTGAGACTCCGGAGGACTCATCCTCACTATCAGACGGGTCAGGGGGTGAGATAGCAAACCCCCTAGATGGACCACATCCCCGGCGGCATCAGGCTCAGAATCAGATGAGACAGACTAAGGGGAAGGTGGGGGATGTTTCCTCCTGGGTCTTTGCCCAAACGCTACTTCCACCTGGGATACCAATGACTCAGATGAGATGTGACCCTGAGGCTCCATAGGGAAGACGACCCTGTAGTACAAAGAAACTTTGGCACCACTAAGGGACCCCCACAATGCCAATGATACCTACCAGCAGAGAGGGAGATACACAAGGACCCCCAAAGACTCACCCTATCAGCAGAGGAGTGCCGCAATTCGGACCCAGCAACACAATGGACGCCGTCTAATTCATATATCCCGGGACAGAAAGAGGAGAAAAGAGGAGGAAGAGGAGGAGCTCCAGCGTCTCACTAGACTAACGGAAAATGGCCGCCGTGACATCATCGGCTACACAAACAGGGATCCACCTTATAGCTTCCAGTGAGCGCTGACTCACACACTACCTGACAGTTGTGTGCAATATATAGCTACACAAACAAGGCCACCGGCCGGAGACCAGCCAAACCAAGGGAAAATGGCCACTGTGATGTCATCGGACCTACCAAACAAGGCCGCCGGCCGTTTGACATGCTGAAGCATGCTGCCAGGATCCGCTCTGTGCCTTCAACATCGCTGCACCCTCTGCAAGTCGACCCCCCTTCAAAAAGGCACACCGCTGTGAACTCTGCACTGCTGCGCTCTCAGCACTGGAACCCCCAAAACTGCACACTACCTCACACTGCACACACAACAGGGCATGCACCTAGGGGTCTCCGCTGCCCCCTCTGCACTGGAACTCCCCCATACCGCCAGGGCAGGACACACCACCCAGAAGGGGAATGGCAGGGGAGACCCCCAAGGGTCCCTGCTGCCTGCCCTGGGACTCCCACCAATCTGGGGGGAGGAGGAGCTTAACCAAGGGACTTTAAGATGGGAAGAGGGATCCTGCAGGGAGGGCCGACCATCCCTGGAGGGTACCCGCATCCACCCCAAACTGCACAATCCATGGTGCGGGTGACCCTCCAGACAGAACTCTTTGTCACCGAAGTGGGGGGCTGTCGGCCAAGGGACCGCTGCGACTTGGACCAGAGCAGGTTCGCATGCGACCCTGCGAGATGTTTAACTCACGGGCCAGCCTCTGTCCGTTGAGGCTATGTTGCGGGTGACCTAGCACGTAGCTGCGGTCTGCACGCACTCGCTGGCTGGACTGGGGAGACTACTGGATCTAGGATTATCCAGCCTGTTGCCCAGCACAGCAGTTGATTGTAGATCTTCCAGGAGAAAATGCATGGAAGAAAGACAAAACAAAAGAGAAAAACACATCAATTGCAGCCTCACTGTGCCATCAATTGCAGCCACTGTGCCCACTAAATGCAGTCACTGTGACTTGCCCCCTCACCCACTCACCGTCTGACCAGCACTTACACCATCCAGGTGGCAGGTCAGGCAGTGAGCTGGGGGACATGCAGCGGGTCAGGCGACGTCTCCTGCATCCCCCATGCTTCTCTGTCCTCCCGTGTGTCTTTTTCTGTTCTGCTAGGCGTCCAATAGTAATAGGGATGCCTGTGCCTTCAGCCAATCAGGTGATGGGTATTAGACCCACGCTTCCTGATTAAGGAAGAGGCAGTTCAGTGTTAGAAAAGCAAATATTAATTTGCTTTTCTAACACACTTGGATGGGCTCAGAGCGCAATGATCTGTGCTCAGAGTCCACCTTTTTTGAAGACTATTAGAGCCTATAGCTCTAATCAGGTGCTTCACAAAACACCCCCGCCGCTGTAATTCAGGTGCCCAGTGTCCAAAAAGGGGCCAGACGCCTGAATAGGGGATGGCTACAGCGGCCATGGATAGATGCATGAATCTATCCATTTTACATATGGGGGTGGCGCGACGCCCATGCGCCCTTAATGAATGCACCGCCACTGTTGCAAAAGATGTTGGTACTTGTAGCTCAGAACTCTACAAATGAATTGCTCGTTTCAAAAAGTGACAGCTTGTACACGGAACTGCTCTCCTTAGTGCTGTGCCAGGGAGAGAGGTGATCGTTGAGTGGCGGCAGCAGTGGGAATATGATACTGTACATGTTCCACCCTAAAAACGAATAGAACATGTAACATGTTCCCAAAGGTGAACTTCTCCTTTAATGCTCTATTGTTCTCTACTTTATTTTGGTTGTTAAAGATCTATAAGTGAACATTTGTGCGTTTTATACCAAGACTGCTCTTTACACTGGGTCTGGCACCATGAACTTTGATGATCTTTCCTAGTTCCCGATATCATTCTGAAATGTAGACTATAAACTCCAGGCCTGGCCAATATGTTTTCAATTAACTGTGCTAACAGCTGACATACAGGGGAGGAGAGAAAGGATTGATCTATGAGAAATACTAGTTGCTATTTTTGAATCACTTCTTTCAGGGAAAGTTACTGCCAAATGTTTCTTACAAGAAAAATAATCCCTGGGGCACAGGAAAATTCAGAGCACATATACCAATGCGAACAGACAGGGAACATTGTGTGCTGTAAACAAGGCAAGCAGAAAATGCTAAAAATAGGCACACTTATAAATGCATTATCTCCAGATTTAACTTAAAGTATATCTAACCCCCTAATTTCCACCTGGTAATTCTGCCAGCAACACACTTCCCGTCTTAAGGAGACAACGCTCACTTATCAAAAGACTGTAAACTGCGCTGAAATGCATTAAAAAAATGTATACGTGAAAGCTGCAAACAGCCGCGATGACCCAGCATGGCGTCCACGCCCCTGGAAGACGTCAGTTGTGACGAAAGCATAGGGCGGAGCCTGCTGTAACATCATCGCGCCACCAGATGTTTCCGATCAGCCATACAGTGCGCCGGCCAAAGTCTCTGTACAGAGTGTTTCTTTAAAAAACCGTGACATGTTGGGTATCTATTTACTCGGCGTACCTTCCTCTTTCACATTATGCAAAAAAATTGGGCTAACTTTACTGTTTTTTTTTTTTTTTAAAGCATAAAACAAAAAATTGCTGCGCAAATACCGTGCGAGATAAAAAGTTGTAACGACCGCCATTGTATTCTTTAGGGTCTTTGCTAAAAAAACATATATATAAGGTTTGGGGGTTCCATGTAGATTTCTAGCAAAAAAAATTTGAATTTTAAATGTAGGAGAGAAATGTCAGAATTGGCCTGGATCTCAGGTGGTTAATAAATATTAATTTTATATGGGTAAACCCTTTGTGGAGTTCTTTCTCATATACAATTTTGACCAAGAGCATAAAGAGGCACCTCAGGTGAAGAGCGGCGCTATCCCAATATCAGAAAAATCCAAGCTGAAAAGATTTCCAATAGCCCTTTTAAGGCAGAGGAGTTGTCTGACCTTCCTATCATAAGAAGGTCATGGCTGTTTGGTAAGCCTTTCTGGATACTATTAGGTGGTGGATTCCATACTTTGTCTTCAAGCCACTGTTATCACCTATCTCTTACTTGAGTGGATAACTGTCACTTCAGTCTTTGTTGGACTTGCATTCACATATTGTATATGTATCAGTTTCATTACACTTTTTAATTTGATATTTATTCACATGAACTTAATGTCTGTGCAACATGTCTGTATTACAACACTCACTTGCTGCACTGTAAAGTAGAACAGCATTGACATAGGACAGTGATGGCGAACCTTGGCACCCCAGATGTTTTGGAACTACATTTCCCATGATGCTCCAGCACTCTGCAGTGTAGTGGAGCATCATGGGAAATGTAGTTCCAAAACATCTGGGGTGCCAAGGTTCACCATCACTGACATAGGACTAGGGAATATCTCCATCACATTGGAGGAGGTGTTCTATAGTCCACTAAGAGAAACAGGGAACAATGCTAAATAACAGTCAGCAGAAGCTGAAAACAGAAGTTATTAGTTCACAAGATCTCAAGTATTTCTTTTTGCAATGATGAAACAAAAATGACCACTGAGTCACAGAGTGGCAGTTATACAGTAACAGACCAAAGGAAGAAATGAAAGTGCATGTAAACCATAACAAGCTTCTTTGAAGGGCATGCACATATACATAGGTGTCCATGGGTGCATACAGATGAACGTGCACTATTATACTAGTGCATCCCAACAGATATAGTCACAATAAAAAAAAAACAGTTCGGATCTAAACATTTTGACATCCAGCTGTTGATTGCCATCTTTAACCGTGATCAAACCAGTGTTGTAAACAATGAAGTTGTGAAATCTGGATGGGACCCACAGAAACATGTATTTGGAAATGTTAACTGCAGTCTTGATAATCCTAAACTGAATCAGATTTCTGAAAAAATAATTCCTTATTAGTTGCCAACATATAGTTAGGTCCATAGCCAGGTATGGGCTACTCCTTTGTTATTTCTTCATCACTTAACCAGTTCTGGACCAGCCACCGCAGTTGTACTGCAGCAGGTTGGTTCGGCTGGACGAAGCAACGTTACCTTATATCGGCCGCGACGATTAGTTTCACTTCAGAACTGATCAGTCTCCAGGCCAATGATTTCTGGCCTGGACCTGGTGATCTGTTCTGGCGAATGAAATCCTTCCCCTGCCTGTGTAAGTGTAAACACAGGCAGGGGAAGTGATGTCATCTCCCCTCGTGGAACTCCGTTCCAGAGAGAGGAGAGAAGACATCTCAGAGTAATTTGCACCAACACTACACTGACACAGTACACATAGGCACAATTGTCACCCCCAGATCACCCCCCGATTGTCCCCCCCCAGTTAACTCCTTCACTCCCTGTCACAGTGTCATCCAGTGCAGTGTTCATAATTTTTTTTTTATCACTGTACTGGTGTCATTTGTGACAATAATCAGTGTTAGGGTACTTAGTAGCAGGACCAGATAGGCCTAAACCCCCCTAATAAAGGTTTAACCCCTTGATCACCCCGTCACCAATGATCACTGTGTTAGTGTTACGGGTGATACTGGTTAGTTAGTTATCTTTTGAGAGCGTCAGGCACCCGCCGTTTATTACCTAATAAAAGGTTTAACCCCCCTGATCACCCGGCAGGTGATATCAGTTAGGTTTTAGCGCAAGTTAGGGTCTGCATCACCCCAGGCAGCGTCAGATTAGTGCCAGTAGCGCTAACACCCACGCACGCACAATACACCTCCCTCAGTATTATAGTGTCTGAACGGATCGATGTTTGATCTGATCAGATTTATATTAGCGTCCCCAATAGTTTAGGGTTCCCAAAAACGCAGCGTTGGCTGGATCAGCCCAGATACCTGCTAGCACCTGCATTTAGCCCCTCCGCCCAGCCCACCACGTGCAGTATTAATCGATCACTGTCACATACTAAACACATAACTGCAGCATTCACAGAGTCATGCCTGATCCCTGCGAACGATAACAGTTTTTTTGGTAGAGTTTGAAGCAGTCGCTGACAGTCAGGTGCTTTTTTCCTGTGAGTCGCACTAGTTGTACCAGTAGGTTTAGAGGCCAAAATGTCCAATCGAAGGTACACTGATGAAGAGGCCTACACGTTTGAGCCTGACAGATGAGAGTGAAGAGGAAATCACCCATCTGTCCGATGACGGAATAGTGGTCCCTGCCAAGGTCAGGTATACCCGACCCCATTCTGCTGTTGAGGTGCAAGAACCGCAGGGCTCTCATATGGAGCAGAGAGCCAGTACTAGTGCCGCTCATTCTTCTGGTGAACTGAAGCACCAGCGGCATAGTACATCCTGGTCTTACACTAGCACTGCAGTAAAACTTGGTGACGTAGCGAGTCCCATAAGTGCAGTTCAAGCTGGTGAGGTGGCTAGCACAAGTAGTGTCCCACAGCCACCAAGAAGACAAAATACAGGCCCGTCAAGCCCATAGTGCCCTTCCAGCTGCATTTGCCAATCCTAATTGTGAGTCCACCACTTCTGCAGCACCCGTACTTCCCCCATTCACTGGCAAACCCGGAATTCAGGTGGAAATAGTTGATTTTACGTCACTTAAATTCTTATTCACTGTTTTTCACGGAAGATCTCTATAGATCTATTGTGGACCAAAGCAATTTTAATGGCAACGGGGCCATTCACAAAGTGCTGCGTGGCTCGCACATGCGCAGTAGGAAACGGGCAGTGAACCCGCAAGGCTCCACTGACTGTTTCCCTTAGTTAGGATGGTGGCGCCGGCAGACATCACGTGCTCGCTGGACAGGTAAGTGTCCTTATTAAAAGTCAGCAGCTACAGTGTTTGTAGCTGCTGACTTAAAAAAAAACGTCCGGAACACCCCTTTAATGTCAAGTATAATTTAGGACATTTTCATCCTTGCTACAATATGTGCTTGTGTGTGGGGGACAAGTGGTAAATATGACATTGCAAAGGGGCGTGGCTACCATCGACATGGCCGGACGTGTCTGAGGAGAGCTCTGCCAGCCACCCATAGAACCCGCATCAATCCTGCATATTACTAGCAGCTCACTCCACAAATTGCTTCTTTGAGGTGCCCAGACATACAAGCGCCACAGGCTTATTTTATGAGCAAGACTACCCTCTCTACACCAGCAGATTGTCTTAAAGAATTTGACCGCATGGAGAGACAAGATGGCATCAGCGGGACCTCCTCACACGGAGCAGTTACCGGAGCTACACCCGAAAGTCGGCATATTGGTGGCGGAGAAAACAGGTAAGCTGACCCTGGAGCAAGCACATGCCCAACTTCTTGAGGCGATCACCTCCAATAGCACCTCCCTGACAGGCAAGATGGAGATCAAAGTGGACAGAGGCCTCATGAGACATGACTTGCAGCATGTTAGGGAAAGGGTGGCAGAAACGGAGAGGAGAATTTCCACCTTGGAAGATGATTTCTCCCCTTTCCCTGGTCAGGTGACAGCTGCTGAGAAACCAATCTCTTTCTGGTCCCAAAAAGCTGATGACCTCGAAAATCGCTTTAGACGCAACAACCTCAGGATAGTGGGGCTCCCTGAAAAGGCTGAGGGCCAGAATCCAGGGGATTTTGTGGAAACGTGGCTCAAAACTACCTTTCCTGATGCAACGTTTTCTGCTGCCTTTGCTGTTGAGAGGGTTCACAGAGTCCCAGCACAACCCCCTATCCCTGGTGCAGCTCCCAGGCCACTGCTGGCCAGGATGCTCATCTGTAAAGATCATGATTTGGTGCTTCGTAAGGCGCGACAGAAAGTTATGATCAACTTTGAAAATGTGCAGATCTCCATCTTTCCGGATTTCTCTATCGAATTGCAGAAGCAAAGAGCATCACTATGGGTGAGAAAGTAGACACTATAGGACTATACACTGATGACATTTTATATATGCAGGATACCTCTGCCTCATTATGATTTGCATTGCTATTCCTAGACAAATCTGGCACGTATTCGTAAATACGAATCAACTGGCAGAAATCAGCTTAAAATCAACTGGCAGAAGTTAGCCCTGATGCCCTTTTCCTCGCAGGCCCTTCCATGCAGTGCTCCTCCATGCCCTCTTGAGGTAGTGACCTTGTTTAAAAATTTAGGAATCATTACCCTGTCTCCTTCAGAGGCTTCCCAAGCAATCCTGGACCCTCTGTTTACCATGATTAATGCTAAACTTACTGTCGGGCCAAACTTCCCCGGTCTGTGGCAGGCAGGACTAATCTCGTTAAGATGATCCTTCTACCCAAGTGTCTGTACGTGACTTCTCACATGTCTACCTCAGTACCTAAATAATTTTTTAAAACTCTGGACATGCTACTTATCACCTTTATTTAGGCCAACCATAGGCGGAAACTTAAATTCTCCACTCTGCAGCACCCCAAGGCTGATGCTGGCATGGCATTGCCTAACTTATACCATTATTTGGCTGTGCGGCTACGCCCTCTGACAGACTGGTTGGGGCCAGCTACGCTGGCGGTGGTCGAGTCATATCTTGCCTATGACCTTAAAAGAAAACATCTGTTGATAGCACTGGAGGCACCTATGGCCACACTGGGACATATACCAATATTGACATTGGCCCGTACGGTGTGGTGGGAGACCAAGAATATTACATATTTTCAGGGTACTAATGAGGCGCTACCACTTTGGCACAATCCAATGTTCCCCCATTTAAAGCAATTTGTGGACTCTGGATTCTGGGAGCATAGGGAAATGGTTTCTCTGGACAACATCTATGATGGAAATGTATTGGCCTCTTTTGAGGGATTGCAAAGGATATACGAATTGCCCCAATCTACCTTTTATAGGCATTTACAACTTCAACATGTGCTACATACTAAATTTTGTATTCCTGACACTGACTTCTCTGAATAACCACTGATAGGGCCCTGAGATCGAAACATTCCTAAGGGACTTATCTCAACTCTGCCATGACTAGTGGGAAATATATATGTGGGAAACACCGCGCTACAAGAAATATACAGTATGAAAAGCCGCTAACAAACAAAACAAACAAAGTCAAGAAACATGCAAATCCAAAAATTGTAGCGCTAATCCATGCACATGAGGTGAATGTGTGTTAAAACATTCAGATAATAAACATAACCAATGTAGGAAAAACAGTGTAAATATTATTATTACTAGAAATATCCCCAGTAATAACTGGAATATAATAAAGTTCGTGTGAGTGGTAACACCAACAGATGAATCCCTCAGATCAACTCAACGATGAAGGACTATTGATAAGAACAGGCTTGACTGATGTCACTATGAGGCATATATATTCTTACCAGAAGTGTTGGATGTGGGTACCGTACGGCATCCACATCAGACAGGCTTAATAGGTGGAATGTCTTGCATCTATGGGTCAGGAGGAGATCACCGCGAACTGGAACCCAAAAAGCTTCCAAGGCAGGCCACAGAAGTGTTGGATGTGGGTACCGTACGGCATCCACATCAGACAGGCTTAATAGGTGGAATGTCTTGCATCTATGGGTCAGGAGGAGATCACCGCGAACTGGAACCCAAAAAGCTTCCAAGGCAGGCCACTGGATCAGTCACAGCACATAGTGGACATCCAAGCATCCGATGATCAAGGGGATGATCCCAAGGACCGGGAAAAACAGGGTAAAAAATGGAGACAACTCCGATGGTGCAGGTCAAATGGATATAAATTTATTCACATATTCATGTGATAAGTATAAAAATGAATAAAATCTCGAGAAAATATAAGCCCCTGTGGAAGACCGATAGAGTCGAAACGCGTCGGGCCTGCTGTCTCATACCCCTCATATTGCCGACCTACTTTTATATTTTCTCGAGATTTTATTTATTTTTATACTTATCACATGAATATGTGAATACATTTATATCCATTTGACCTGCACCATCGGAGTTGTCTCCATTTTTTACCCTGTTTTTCCCGGTCCTTGGGATCATCCCCTTGATCATCGGATGCTTGGATGTCCACTATGTGCTGTGACTGATCCAGTGGCCTGCCTTGGAAGCTTTTTGGGTTCCAGTTCGCGGTGATCTCCTCCTGACCCATAGATGCAAGACATTCCACCTATTAAGCCTGTCTGATGTGGATGCCGTACGGTACCCACATCCAACACTTCTGGTAAGAGTATATATGCCTCATAGTGACATCAGTCAAGCCTGTTCTTATCAATAGTCCTTCATCGTTGAGTTGATCTGAGGGATTCATCTGTTGGTGTTACCACTCACACGAACTTTATTATATTCCAGTTATTACTGGGGATATTTCTAGTAATAATAATATTTACACTGTTTTTCCTACATTGGTTATGTTTATTATCTGAATGTTTTAACACACATTCACCTCATGTGCATGGATTAGCGCTACAATTTTTGGATTTGCATGACTAGTGGGGCTCCACTGGAGGTGCGCATCAAGTGGCATCAACTTGTCCCCGATTTGTCTGATGAGGATTGGGAGGAGGAATGCTCCGCCCATCTATCTGTAGCTCCCGCAGTCAACAATAAATGAATCCACCTTTATATGCTACATCAAACATACCCGACCCTGGTCAGACTGCATGCAATGCACCGTATACCTACCTCTGCCTGCACTAGGTGCACCTGTGGGGGTCCTCGCCAAGGCATTAGGACCATGCTACTGGAGACATTTATGGCCTGTAAAGCTGTAGCACTTAAGTGGATCCAGCCCACACCTCCATCCATACATGGCTTTGGTTAGTGAATCAGGTATTACCCTATGAAAAACTCATATTTGAACACAGGGGTTTCCCAAAGTCTAATAAAGTGTGGGATGCTTGGTGTTCTTCTGCTCTTACTGTAACCAACACGTAACTATCACTAAAAGATTTGAGAAATATCTATTGTACTTTAGTATTTCTATGGTGTTTTCTATAACATGTGTATCAGGAGCAATATGCTGAGAAATGCAGTGTACTTGTAAAGACATTGACATTTTTGCACTGCAAGATGTACCGCACTGTTTTGTTCGCTCATGTTGAGCGCATTTGATATCATTGTCATGTACCTCCTTTCAATAAAAAGTTAAAAATATTATGACATTGCAATTGTTAAATATGACATTTCCCCATGTGACAGCTACTCTTGGTTGCTCATTTACTTCTTTTTTTTTTTTAATTTTTACCTCAGACGAAGCTCTATTTAAAGAATGAAACATGTTGGGTTTGGGCAATTTGATTTTGGGAGCACCTTCTAACTTTATTTTCATTTAGGTTCACATTATTCAATTCTTTCCCCCCTCCATTTTTGTTTTTTGTGGGGCGAGACGAGCCTTGTGTCAACGCAGTCTTGATTAAGAAATGCATTTGTGTGGATATAGTGATATATGGGGCTCATCTATTAGTGGTTATTTGTGTCCACATGGAGGAGTGTACCCGTATCGCATATCTGAGAGATAGATAATTTCATAATTATCAAAAAGACAGTATTAGCATACCTTCTCTTTTTCTGTTCATCTCAAATGTTCTATGTGGCCAATAGATGGGAGGAGAGACAGATCCACCCCCATCTCTTGATACCAGGTGGTGTTGGTGAGTAGACCTTTAATTTACATATCCTCTAATACAGCCTGGAGCCTTTATATTGAATATAGGAGGAAATTATAACCCACATATTGTCTAAACGTATATATTCAAGAGAATTTTTGACCTTTTAAACTTGGTAGATGTTAATATTACCACATTGAGATAGAACGTTGATTTTTATATAGAATGGCAACCTCATCCTATAGGTATACCTGATATGGTCATTTACATACTTTTTACGATTTTAAAAAAGGTTACGCTTTAGTTAAGTGGCCTTTTGGTGCGAAGGGAAGAGCACCCTTGTCTAGTTCTAGTGTAATTTTGCCACAGTTAAGTGTTATCACCATCACAGGCTTTTGTATATATTCATACAGAAATACCTGAATGTCCATAGCTTAGCTACAGGTTTACTTTAAAGTAAACATAGTAGGGCTGTGGAAATTAAATATTAATTCCTCGATTCATTTTTTTGATCGATCAAATTCTTTTGATTGGTGCTCACCTCTCAATCGGCTTCTGGGTCTTCAGGGAGTTCCGGTGACGTCACAGACATCAACGTCACCGGACTCCTCTCCCCTTCCCCAAGTGCCTCCGTCTGCTAACGAAGGGAAGGGGGAGGAGTCCGGTGGAGTCGAAGTTCTGATTGAATGTAACGTGTACAGGGGAGGAGCTACGCATGACGTCACCCGCTGCTGCCCTACGGAACTAATACGATTGTCTGCTTTACATTCTGTGTTTTTATCAATGTGAGTAGTTTGTGTTTGAACACAAAAATTTAATCTTATACTTAAGCGGTGAGCACTTAGATCTTTTCTTTCTACCCATGACCTGGCGTCCTTGCTGAGATCTAAGAAGACGTGAGAGAAGTTTATGGTGCGTGTTAACCCTTTTGATACCCGCTTGCATGACCACCTGTTTGCACAGGGGTCTATGCCATAAGGTGAGAGTGATTAGTTAGACCGGAGGTGGAGGGATTGTCACACTACTGTGGAAAAAATAATTACTTACGTCAGTGCTACAGTTTGAATTTAAAAACGTATTTGTGTGAACTGTGAAGTTAAGTCATGGATTGTGGAAACTAACTAGTGTCGGGTGATTGTATATAGTGTATACCACATTTACCACTGACTAATGCAGAGTTGCAATGCAAGATCATCAGCTAAATGTAGTTGGATCTGTATGTGCGTTATAATTAATCGAAATTAGTCGATTAATCGATTAAAATTTTCGTGTTCGATTAATCAATTTTTTTTTTAATCAGTAACAGCCCTAAAACATAGCTATAAGAACCCAATATGTGCCAACTTTCCCTTTTAATTCATTTATCGCATCATGGTTTTCTACCAAACCCTCAAAATGTAACATTTTTTTATAAGGCAAGCAAAATAAATTAAAAAATAGTTAAGAAAGCTCTATCTCAATTTGATACCAACACCAAGTCAAGGGACATGCTGAAACAGTTTCTTTATTTGAGTTCTGCATTGCCATCATATCATTTTTTAACAGCATAAAATAGCAGCATGATCGTAAAAATCTAGCAAACAGGTCGCCAAAGCTATATAAATATATGCAAATATAGATGTTAAAGTAACTTAATTCTTTGGCCCTTTTTTTTTTCCTCTCAGATGCAAATACATACTGCTATGCAGTGTATGGTCCTCGGCAGGAATGAAACCAGCAATTCCAGATAAAACAGGTCAGTTTGAGTATATAGAACTTTTAAATAAAAATTGTTACAAAAAATAAATGTTCATGCAGGCCTTATACAAAAAAAAAGAAAAAAATGGTAATGTACGAAGTTTGAACCAAGATACACACAAAAATGCATTCATGTTAAACTATCAATCACATTCGCAAAATAAAACCAGGAATGATAAAGAGAAAAAATAAGCAGAGAAGGAAAGATGCCTTATGTTTTGGTTAGAAGTGGAAGTGCCTTTATAATCTGGTTATTTCCACAATGTTTCCCAGATGACGGTCACACGCCCAGTGGAAGCAGCCACTTTGACTGCGCTAGTAACTAATTGAACATGAATTATTTTTTTTTTTTACATGACTCATAGCAAAGAAAGAAAGGCTACCATAGGACAGTGTTAGCCTAGCCCACAAAATAGTACTACTACTATAATAGTACTAAATAGTACTACCAAGAAAGCACAAAGGTGTTTTAGCAGCCCAGTAGGCCTTGTTATGCCCGTCAGATTTGTCAAGGTGTACATTCTTCAGTCTTGTATACTTTTTTTAGTGACATAATTGTAAAGTTAACAGCAAAAATTTCCAGAGTACATGCACAAATAAGAGAAATGCACCCCAATCTGTACAAACAGGTGGAAACATGGTGTTTCCTTTTCAAGTTCAAATTATTGTTTTTCTCCCCCGGGATCAATACTTTTTGGCTTGCCAACCTAGAACAAGCATGAATATCAGGCCTCCTGACATCAATGGTTGCTTACTTGTTCCCTGTGATGGGCTTAAACTACTGGAGACAGGATTACTACAACAGACGAGTATCATTTCCAGAGGTATGTAAGCAATGGGACCCTGTATTTTTCCTTTAAACGACAGGATTCATGAAGCAGTTGCGGAAACTGTGGGTGCATTATTTACTCCATTGTACTAGAAGATTGGGACTTCTGGACAACTGAAAAGCATTAACATTCACAGCATCCAATCAACCATGGTTTGTAGGATTCAGGCTAATTAAAACTAACATAATTGGGTATTGTACATTGCTGTACTGCACAACGATATTCAACTGCCAGGGGGAAGCCACCTTGTGTAAATAAAATTTTTTTACTTAAAGTGGAGGGCCCATCAAATTTTAGTTTATTTTTTAAAAGTCAGCAGCTACAAATACTGCAGCTGCTGACTTTTAAGAAATCGGACACTTACCTGTCCCAGGGTCCAGCGATGCGAGGGAACGATGCCCCCCTCGTTCCTCGGTCGGCTCGCGGCGCCGGCATCCTTACTGTGGACACCCGGCTGTGGCTTTACAGCCGGGCACCCACTGCGCATGCGTGAGCGGCGCCTCACATCGTGATACGCCGCACCGTCATCTGGGACCTGTCACGTGTCCCAGATGACTGGCTGCCGAGGGGAAGTGACGTTTCTAGCCCGGGCTGAGGAAGAGGCAGATTTTGTGGGACCACCTAGCAACAGGGAGAAATAGGCAAGTGAATTTTTTTTTTTTTTTATCCAATTTTTTTTTTGTGTCAGATTTTAGGTAAATACAGATAATGTTGTCATTGTGGTGGAAACACCACTTTAAGTCAGTTTCCAAAGGTCAATGTTCTCACCCTGTGTGATGGTGCTGGTGCTTTGCGATTGGCCCGGTGCCGTCACATGCTCCTCCATACCCACAAGTACCAGCATTTTCTTTGCTTCCAGCAGCTGAACAGAGCAGTGGTGAGTGAGAAAAAGACTGGTATGTGTTTGGGGGGGGGGGGGGGTTAAACAATTTGTTGCTTTACTCTGCATTAACAAAGCATGGGGTTTGATTTAAGGAGAAACACATTTCAAAAGCTAAATTTTTATTCAGAGTCTCCCATACTGCACTAAGAGGAATAAAGTTAAATCTAACTGGTTGAGTAATCAAGACTGTTTTCTTTCAGGCATGTTGAAGCCCTGCAGGAGAAAAGGCAACAAGGTATTTATTGCACCTTTGTCATGACATACCCTCAAAATTTATTGCTTGGAATTTCTAAAGCGGAAGATCAAAGAGCAAAAAAAAAAAATAAGGTCACAAGTGGTCCAAGCTTGAATGCATTTTGGTATGATCTTGAAGGTTCAGCTGGGAAAGAGCACTTGTGGCATACAGTGCTTCTTCCTGAGAATTGGGTGGTTTCTAATGTTGAAGCAAACCTGAAAAAGTCTTGCCACCACCAAAAAAGTTTTTTTATGTTGGCAGTACGGAAAGGCCTTGGACTGCCAAGTCTTGCAAGCCATACACCCTGTGAGTCTCACACTCCTCCACAGCTGAAAACAAGTACAGTTACACCTTCTTCATCCCTCGGCCCATCAAACAAGCAAACACTGTCATAACCATCTTGGGCTTCACTTCCACAAGGTCATCGGGAAGGGCGTATACTCTTGCTCCAATTCTTCTGGACATGGACACAGCATATCTAGAGCAAGAAGAAGATAAAATTAGAAGAAAAAAAACAAAAAACTCAGGTGACATGACCCACCCTGCCTCTCCACCTTATTATAAATCAGATCAGACAACAGTTTGCATTCATTCAGGAAACGAAAAATCAAGTTAGACTTACCGGTAACTTGTTTTCCAAGAGTCTTTCAGGACAGCACCTGAGAGAGTGACTCCTCCCTTTGTCCACAGGAAACACCTCTTCCACCAAACTTTAAAAGGAGGCTCCTTCCCACATATGGTCAGTTGTAGTAGAGAACCTCCGGCCCCAAACTGGAACACATAATCGAGATATGGTTAGTCACAGTATATATATATGTAAAAACACATTAGGGCGGGATGCTGCTGTCCTGAAAGACTCTTGGAAAACAAGTTACCGGTAAGTCTAACTTGATTTTTCCCTAATCGTCTTTCAGGACAGCACCTGAGAGGATAATAGAGACTTACCCCCTTAGGGAGGGACCACAGCCTGCAGAACCTTTCTGCCAAAAGCCTGGTCTCCTGCTGACAGGAGGTCCAGCCTGTAATGACGGACAAATGTAGACATACTTGACCACGTAGCCGCCTTACAGATCTGATCTGGAGTGGCACCAGCTCTTTCTGCCCATGTAGTGGCCTGAGCCCTAGTTGAATGAGCCTTAACCCCCTTAGGGGGGGGATTGACCCGACTCATTGTAAGCAGTAGAAATAGCTGTTTTGATCCATCTAGCTAAGGAAGCCTTGGATGCCTGCTTGCCTTTTTTATTTCCAGAAAAGAGAACAAATAAAGAGTCTGAAACTCTAAAGCCCCCTGTAACTTCTAAATAATGCAACAAGGTACGTCTTACGTCCAGGTTGTGAAACTGCTCTTCCTTATTGCCCTTCGGGTTAGAACAGAAAGTTGGGAGAGTAATCTCCTGGGATCTGTTATGGGAGCTCGCTACCTTCGGCAAAAACCCCGGATCCACTTTAAGGACAATTCTGTCTGAAAAAACTGATAGGAAGGGCTCCTTCACTGACAGAGCGTGCAGTTCGCTAATCCTTCTGGCTGAAGTGATTGCTACAAGAAAAATTGTTTTAAGGGTTAAATTCTTAAGTGAAATGCTCTGCAGGGGCTCAAAAGGCTCTTTAGTAAGGGCCTGCAAGACTACGGAGAGGTCCCAAGAGGGAAAAGATCTTACTGGGACCGGTCTAGCCCTGGAGAGCGCTTTGAAAAATCTTGAGATTAAGGGTACTGAGGATAGTGATCTTTCTAAATAGACCCCTAAAGCTGACACCTGCACCTTAAGAGTGCTGACGGCGAGCCCTCTATCTGCCCCTTTTTGCAGAAATTCCAGAACTGAGACTAGGTTTTTTACCTCTCTATGTTCTGCATGACAAAAGGACGCGTAGACCTTCCAAACCTTGCCATAAATGGCCCTGGTTACTTTCTTTCTACTGGAGAGCAAAGTGGAAATTAGTCTTTCCGAAAAGCCTTTGCTTCTTAGCAATTGCTCCTCAGATACCAAGCAGTGAGTTTTAGCCTGCTTACATCTGGATGATGCACTGGCCCCTAAGTTAACAAATCTGGTCTCAGCGGGAGGTGCCAACCGGGTTTGACTGCCAACTGTAGGATCAAAGATAACCAAGCCCTTTTTGGCCAAAACGGGGTTATCAGGATTACTGAAACACCCTCTTTTTGTATTTTCCTCAGCACCAGTGGAATTAACTGAAAGGGGGGAAAAGCATACCCCAGTTGAAAATTCCACTGCTGTGCTAAGGCGTCTGTCCCTTGAGAACCGTCGTTTCTCTCGAGGGGAAAAAAATTGAGGAAGCTGGGTGTTCCTTCTTGAGGCGAACAGGTCTACCTGCGGAAGGCCCCAGATACTGGAGATTAGAGTGAACACCTCTGTGTTTAGGCTCCACTCTGCTTCCTGCACTGTCTGTCGGCTTAGATAATCTGCCACCTGGTTCAACGTGCCTTTTAGGTGGACAGCGGATAGAGACAGAAGACTGGTTTCTGCCCAATCCATAATCTCTGCCGATAGAAGATACAAGGACTTGCTCCTTGTGCCTCCCTGGTTGTTTAAGTAGGCTACTGTAGTGGCATTGTCTGACAGTATCCTGACATGGCACCCTAGGAGGTATGGGGAGAAGGCAGCTAAAGCTGCAGCGACTGCTTTTAATTCTCTCCAATTCGACGATCTTCTGGATTCGTCCTGAGACCATGTCCCTTGTGCCAAGTCCTGACCCATGTGTGCCCCCCATCCCCACATACTGGCGTCCGTTGTGACCACCTTTTCTGTTGGGAAGGACCAAAGAAGGCCTTTCTGTAGAACTTCCTGACCTCTCCACCACCACAGCGAGCGTCTGACCCTGGGAGGAACTCTTACCCTGGTGTCGAGGCTCTCTGACCTGTGATCCCACGTTCCTAAGAGGAACCTCTGGAGGGGCCTGAAATGCCTCCTTGCCCACTGGATGGCAGGCATTGAAGAAGTCAAAGTCCCCAAAACTGACATGATTCTTCTCACTGAAACCAACTGGTTCGTTTGAAGAGCTGAAACCGCCCTCTGAATCCTGACCTTTTTCTCCTCTGGGAGAAAAATCCTTTGTTCCACTGAGTCTATCTGGAACCCCAGAAAGAGTATCTTCTGGGTTGGATTGAGGTTTGATTTTGGGACATTTACTAGCCACCCCAGAGCCTCCAAGTGACCGCGAGCCCCGGCCAGATCCTCCTGCAACCTCTCCCTGGAGGGGGCAAAGAAGAGGAGGTCGTCTAGGTACGGGATTACCGCAACCCCCTGAAGACGAAGAGGGGCGAGAGCCTCCGCCATTACCTTCGTAAAGATACGAGGGGCTGACGAAAGGCCGAAGGGAAGGGCCCTGAACTGCAGGTGTACAATCTCTTTGCCCATATTCACTGCGAACCTCAAGAACTTTTGAGACTGCGGAGCTATGGGAATGTGCAGGTAAGCATCTTTTAAGTCTATAGATGCCATGAAGCACCCTTTTGTCAGCATGTTCCTGACTGAGAAAATTGAATCCATGCAAAATATTTTGTAATGGACCAATCTGTTCAGGGGTTTTAGGTTGAGGATTAACCTGTAGCTCCCTGATGGCTTTTTTATCAAAAAAATGTGAGAGTAGAACCCCCTGCCCCGTTCTTCCGGGGGTACCGAAACAATGACCCTCTGATATCTCAGATCCTTTAACAGGTTCTTCATGGCTAGGGCCTTTGTGACGTCCCTTGATAGGTTTGTCACATAGAATTTTTCTGGCGGGGGTTCCAAAAACTCTATTTTGTAACCCTGGGACAGCATGTCCAGAATATATCGATTTTCTGTCATGCTGGCCCACGGAGGGAGAAAACTCTGAAGTCTTCCCCCTACTGGGAGGCCCAAGTCATTGGGTCTTTCCGGAGGTCGCAGGAGGATGGAAAAGGACATTTCCCTTTCCTTTACCTTTCTGCGACGTCCAGTTCCTCCTTTTCTCCTGGGGTCTACTTTCCTGAGCCCGGGGGGGACGAAAAAACTTTTTTGCTGGTTGCTTTTTCTTTTTGATTGGAAAAGACTTCTTTTTATCCGCTGTCCTATCTAACACAGCGTCCAAGTCAGGGCCAAAAAGTAAGTCACCCTGAAACGGGATTCCACAGAGTTTGTTCTTGGAAGCCGCGTCTCCTGGCCAGGTTTTTAACCATAAAGCCCTTCGGGCTGAGTTAGCCAGGGCTGCAGATCTGGCTGTCATTTTAATAGACTCAGCTGAAGCATCAGATATATATGCTACTGCAGTTGAGAGGGTAGAGAAAGATTCCAAAATTTCTTGTTTTGGGGAGTCTGCTGCAATATGGGCCTTAAGTTGGTTTAACCAGAACTCCATATTTCTGGAAACGACCGTAGTCGCCATAGCAGGTTTTAGGTTTCCCATAATGGATTGCCAAGCTCTTTTTAGCTGCAAGTCCAACCTCTTGTCCATGGGGTCTTTTAATACTCCCATGTCTTCGAATGCTAGGTCAGTCGATCTTGAGACCTGGGAGAAAGCGGCATCAAGTTTTGGATTTTTATTCCAGACTTCTGCCGGGTTTTCATCGAAAGGAAAACGCCTTTTTAAATTTTTAGGGAAAAAAGGCTTCCTTTCTGGCTCTGCCCACTCCTTTTTAATAGCCTCAGATATGACTGGGTGCACTGGGAAACTGCGACTCTTAGGTTCGCTGAGTCCTGCGTACATTTTGTCATGCAGGGACAACTCTTTTTTCTCTTCCTCTAACCCTAAGGTAGTACAAATTGCCTTCAATAGGCCATCCACCTGTTCCAAAGACAATTTAAACTTAGAAGGGAATTCCTCACCTTCCTCATCCCCCTCAGATTCTTCTCTAGACTGGGTGGGGGAAAGTCCCTCTTGGGTGAGAGATAACTCATTCTCTACCGACGGGATCACAGGTGAGCCTAGGGAGGATTGTGAGGCAGATGGTTGACTCAGGGATGGGTTCACTAGCGAAGAGCGGAAAGACTGTATAGTCGCATCAAGCTCCTTTTTGACTGATGCGATCAGATCGCTGCAAGTGGAGGAAGCTTCTTCTTTCACTAGTGCATCTATGCAGACCTGACATAAGGTCTTCTTCCATCCCTCTGGTAGTTTAGCTTTACATGAGGGGCATTTCCTTTTCACTGGATCAGAGCTCTTGGCCTGCCATGAGAAAAAGAAGAAAAAACCCAAACCCGTGAGACAACCCATCCCTATTGAAAGGCTCACCACAGGTGCACAATGAAGGATAAAGCAACTGCTTCATGTGCCCAGACAGGCCCCTGCCACCGGGGGGGGGGGGGGTGGGGGAGAGAGACCTTAAGGTAAGGGAGGACAGCAAATACTGTCCCTTACCTGGGCCTTGCTGGTGCTTGTGCCTGTCCCACTCGCTGCTGCCGACTCCATTGATGAGGCGCTTGCGATAACTCGTGGCTAAAACGCCGGTTCCGGACTCCAATAGCGCCAGTGCGCCGGACCAGAACCAGCTAATAAGCACCAGCCCCGTCCCTCCCTTCTCCTCCTGCGACTTCCGGTGGAAATGACGCCGCGCGCCTGCTCCGTAGGCCCCGCCCCTTCCGGACGCCTCACTTCCGGCGGATGGAGCACAGCATGCCACCCCCAAGATGGCGGCGGCTTTTTCAAACAGCAGCAAATGGACCGGCATACATTTCAAAAAACAAGCCGGCCATTGCTGCTGTACACCGCCACCCAGGGGCAGAACCCACAGCAGTCTAGCTCCAGTGAGCACCATGAAGGAGGAGAAGGAGCCCAGCCATCAGCACCGTAGCATCGCTGTGGAATGGGAGGGACAGCTCCCCTGAGGTATGAAAAAAGGTGGAGTAGGATCCTAGGCCCTCAGGATAGCACCTAAGAGCCCTGTCTCCCACGAAGTGTTCCCTCCGGAGGAAACACAAAAACTGACCATATGTGGGAAGGAGCCTCCTTTTAAAGTTTGGTGGAAGAGGTGTTTCCTGTGGACAAAGGGAGGAGTCACTCTCTCAGGTGCTGTCCTGAAAGACGATTAGGGAAATTACCCATGCCAAGCAGTAGACATGTGCCGTTAGTTTAGTTCCGAATTGAAATTCAGACAAATTTTCCATTTTTTGGAAATTCAGATATACAATGACAATAGCAACGAATTTTAACAAATCCGAAATAATGAAAAAATAATTCGGGTGAAATTTGAATCCAAATCAATTTGAATAGTCTTCAAACTAAATTCAAATGGTTTTCGAATTCAAATAGTTTACAATTTGTTTTGCAATTTCCAAAGAGAATAAAATAGAATAGAAAAAGAAAGAAAAAATATAAAAAACAGAATATAAAATAGAATATAATAACGTGAAAGAACAAAATAGACTGGAAAATAAAAACAGAATGGAATAAAAAATAGAATAAAATAGAAAGAATATAACCATCTTCTGAAATTTGAATACATAAGAAAAATAGAATATAAAAGAAAATAGAAAGAATAACTATTTCCCAAAATTCAAACAATCAATTTGAATAGAAAATAGTATAGAGAAAAAAATAGAATAGAAAGAATATAACCATCTCAAATTTGAATAGAAACAAATAGAAAAAAATGGAACAAATAGAAAAATAGAATTTTAAAAAATAGAATAGAAATATAATTTCCCAAATTTCAAATATAATCAATTCAAATTTGAAAAGAATAGATTGGAAAATATAACCATCTTCCTATTCTATTGTTTTTTTTTTCTATAATAGTCTTATTTTCTATTCAAATCTATTCTTTACTATTCTATTAAAATTCAAATGGATTCCATTTGCATTTTGGGAAGTAGTTATATTTTTTCTATTCTTCTGTTATTTTTAATTCTATTCTTTCGTATTCTATTTTTTTTTTTATTTGAATTTCAGAAGAAGGTTATATTTTTTTCTATATTCTATTTTATTTGATTCTCTTTGGAAATTGGAAAACAAAATCAAAAACTATTAGAATACTGTTCTAAATGGTTTCTAAAACTATTCAAATTCGAAAAATTTGAAAACTTAAACAAATTCCGAAAACAAAATTAAACTAAATGTAACTAAAGGAATTTCTGTAAATAAATGAGTCGAGTTTTTAGTTTCGCTCATGTCTACTGAGCAGCCAACCTCCTGGGTTCATAATACATGAGGCTTCTCAGCAAAGGAACTGGAAGTAACTGAATATCACTGGTGTAATGATGACTACATAAAGAGGAGTGCCCACTAAGAAAAAAAAAAAAAAAATTTTAAAGTCAGCTGCTGACTTTAAATACTGCGGCTGCTGAGTTAATAATCAGACACTTACCTGTTACAGGGTCCAGCGATGCGGGGGAACGAAGCCCCCCCTCGTTCCCCGCTCCGCCGGCATTCTTACTGTGGGCACCCGGCTGTGGCTTCACAGCCTGGCACCCACTGCGCATGCGCGAGCGGAGCCGTGATACGACGCTCAGTCATCTGGGACACGTGACAGCTCCCAGATGACTGTACGGCGCCGAGGGAAAGTGATGTCAGTGCCCGGGCACTGAAGGTGGCAGACTACGAGGGACCCCCTAGCAACAGGCATTTAGAGGTGAGTAAAACTTTGTCTCCAATTTTTTTATTTTTTTTATTTTTTTAATGATTTTTAAAGAAAACTTTTTTTTTTTTGGTGGCAACGCCACTTTAAGTGATTTCCAGCTTCCAGGGGCATCAGCAAGGTACATCACATACATTAGTTGCATTTCTCCAAGCTGGACCAATGTTACGAGGTAAAAATATAATACGCCTGGAATTCATCTTAAACCGCATGTCGACCAGCCACCATCATACAGCGGCAGGTCCCTGCGAATCACCGTCATTGTACATCAGCTCCCGGGACCGGGAAACAGGCGTGTGCGCCCGCCGCACTGTGGGGGGTGCCGATGCTCGTGGCCGACAGTCACGATGACTGCCGGCCACGAGTGATCGTGGGCACCATGGCACAACAGGGATGTGTGTGTAAACACACACGTCCCTGTTCTGTGAGAAATGATAGATTGTGAGTTCCTAATGGCTAGGAACCACGATCTGTCATCCCCTCTAGTCAGTCCCATCCCCCTACAGTTAGAAAAACACACAGGAAACACATTTAACCCCTTGATCGCCCCCTAATGTTAACCCCTTTCCTGCCAGTGACCTTTTTACAGTAATCAGTGCATTTTTTATTAGGGATGCACCGAAATTTCGGCCACAGAAACATATCGGTCAAAAAAAGGCCTTTGGCAAAATGCTGAAAAGGAAATGACGCCGATAACAGCGCCGAAAATGGGGAGGGGCCTGGGTGTCGTTCTGGAGTGTCCTCTCCTCAACTAGGCGGCTAAAAATCAAGAACAGTGCTCTATGGAGGAAAGCTGTCAGCACACAGCATTAAGGACCAGCTTGTCGGTATGATCAGGGGGAGGAGCATTAATAGTGTGCAGGACTTTTGACATGCTGTTAGAAACAGTGAACCCAAATTAAAAAAAAAGAAGAAACAGTGAACCCGCTTGCTTCACCGAGCGGGCTCACTGTTTCTAACAGCATGTCAAACAGGTCCTGCACACTATTAATGCTCCTCCCGCTGATCATACCGACAAGCTGGTCCTTAGTGCTACATGGAGGAAAGCTGTCAGCACACAGCATTGAGGCTACATTGATGTCCTGTACCACGTCTGCAGTCTGACCAAGTCCTGTACCACGTCTGCAGTCTCTGACCATGTCCTGTACCACGTCTGCAGTCTCTGACCAAGTCCTGTACCACGTCTGCAGTCTCTGACCAAGTCCTGTACCACGTCTGCAGTCTCTGACCATGTCCTGTACCACGTCTGCAGTCTCTGACCATGTCCTGTACCACGTCTGCAGTCTCTGACCATGTCCTGTACCACGTCTGCAGTCTCTGACCATGTCCTGTACCACGTCTGCAGTCTCTGACCATGTCCTGTACCACGTCTGCAGTCTCTGACCATGTCCTGTATAAAAATATTTTTTTTAAAAACAGTAATTTTTTGGTATCTGTCATTTTCGGTATCGGTTTTCGGCCTACTGTATTTTTTTATTTTCGGTATCCGTACCAAAAAACCCATTCGGTGCACCCCTAATTTTTATAGAGCTGATCGCTGTATAAATGCCAATGGTCCCAAAAATCTGTCAAAAGGGTCCGATGTGTCCGCCATAATGTCGCAGTCCCGATAAAAAAAAAATAAAAGCTATAAATCTATCCCCCATTTTGTAGACGCAAACTAATCAATATACGCTTGCGATTTTTTTTATACCAAAAATATGTAGAAGAATACATATTGGCCTAAACTGAGCAAACAATTTGCTTTTTTATGAACAAAATTGGGATATTATAGCAAAAAGTACAAAAAATAATTTTTTCTTCAAAATTGTTAATAGCTCAAAAAATAAAAACCGCAGAGGCGATCAAATACCACCAAAAGAAAGCTCCGATTGTGGAAAAAAAAAAAAAAAAAAAGGACGTCAATTTTGTTTGGGTGCAGCGACCACGCAATTGTCAGTTAAAATGACGCAGTGCCAAATCGCAATAAATGCCCCAGTCATTCAGCATCCAAATCTTCTGGGGGCTTAAGTGGTTAAAACGCATTCTTTGCATTCATGTAAAAAAATGCCCAAGTACCTTTCTGTGCCCCCCCTCCCCAAACATTTAGCTGTGATCCATGTTTGCCACAGCTGGGTCATGCATAATCTGTGCTGCTTCCCTGATCTTCCAGGTTGCACATGAGGGTACTGAAAGCAGCAGAGCCATAGGTCCAATAAAAGCGAAAAATATCTGGCACCACGATGTCTCAACAATAAAACCAATAGTCCTTAATTATGTAAGAGGTTACAACAATTAATAAATGACAGGTATTGATTCCTTTTACCGGATGGATCTAATAAAATCATATACATTTTATTGTCGAGACATTGTGGCGCCAGATTTTTTCTCTCCAATATTGGACGTTTGAATGTCGGAGTACTGGGGCTATCTGAGCACATGAGTATCTCATCCTGTCCATTATTTGGGGCTATTTTGGGGTAGCAGCACGATTCTAGGAGAAGCAGAGCCAAAGGCTCCCAATACTGTCAGTCAAATTGATGGGAAGGAGGAAGAAATGCCTATGAGCGCACACTGCACTGACCGGGAGTGTGTACACATGGGTGTCTCTTTAGCAGTCAGCTAACTAACGAGACACCTAGAAAATAGAAAGGCGGCTTGAGGGCCAGTCGCAGGGACCAAAAAAAAAAAAAAAAAACTCATGGATTCCATGGGGAATAATAATAATAATAATAATAATAATAATAATAATAATAATAATAATAATAATAATAATATTATTATTATTAATAATATATTAATATTATTATTAATATATATATATATATATATATATATATATATATATATATATATATATATATATATATATATATATATATATATATATAATTGAGAGAGAGAGAGAGAGAGAGAGAGAGGGAGAAACTCGTGCAAAACAATGATATAGGCCTGTTGCTTGATTCAATAGAAAAGGCTGAATGCAAAAAAAATAAATAAATAAAAAAAAAAAAATCTACTAATCTATGGAACAATGCCGAATTGTTCCACACTCTTTAGAAACCAATATGAAGCCATTACAGAAATAAACCTGTTCTTACCCCACTGGCAGAACATCCTAACAGACAACTAAGAAGTCAGCTCTCAGTAAACAATGGCTGCCTAAAAGCCATGGAACAAAAGCCATTAGGCTCGTTACTAGGTCAACAAAACGAAGACACACTTACTTGGCATTCTCATGTTTGTCATCATCTGAGAGTGAACCGGTCTTAACAAGGTCATAATTAATACTGTTTGGCTGTATAGCATCAATCAGATCCACTACAGGAAGACTAGTGCTGATGGATTTGTCCTGTAAAATGAAAAAAATGTTAAATAATATGCTAAATTAAAGTGGTTGTAAAGTCAGAAGTTTAGCGCAATGCATTCTCTTCAAGAAGCGCCAGCGAGGGACCCAGGAAGAGGAGGATATAGGCTGCTCTGTGCAGGGTTGCTGATGTAAATCGTGGGGCCCCGTACAGACTACCTGCATACATGCAGGAGCAGGATGCGTGGGCCTTAACACCACGAGGCTTTAAAATTCTGTGCCGAGAACAAGTTCACTGCACATTCCCAGCACACCTAAATTGTCCATACAGCTGCCCGTCACAGTTTGCAATTGGTAACCACCAGTTTGGGCTCCTGACCACGTGACTGTTGTGACAGTGAGCCACAGGGATCATGTGATTGGGAAGTTGCCTCCACCTACCGGCATTAACACCCACTGTTGGGAGGTAGGAGAGACCACCGCTTCAGGACAGCCCCCCCCAAGGCAACCGCTCGTCATCCTAATCAGGGAGCCCCAGGTGCTGGCTAATACATACCCAAATGGAAAGTAATGGCAAGAAGACACTGGATGGCCGCACACCGAGAAGAATTAAAATCCTCTGCTTTTATTGCAGAAACGAAGATCACATCAAATAATCCACAGCAAAGGGGGGTACAAAAATCCTGACACATTCCGCACTGAGATCATTTTGAGATTTTTGTACCCCCTTTGCTGTGGATTATTTGATGTGATCTTCGTTTCTGCAATAAAAGCAGAGGATTTTAATTCTTCTCGGTGTGCGGCCATCCAGGAATAAATGCACACAGGTTCATGTTTTCATTCTGCCATAAATCCAATATGTTTTTAACTTCCCATTTAAGAACTGAAATCTCAACCAGCATCACCACATGCATCATTCCCCCCCCCCCCCCAAAAAAAGTGATATCACCATGCGGGGCTTTGCCCACTTTTGACAGCTAGTGGGGGGAAGAAGATCCTCGCTAGCTGTCAGAGCAGGGAATGGGGATGGTCCTTTCATAACATGTTAGACCCTGAATATGGGTGTAACATTATGAAAGGGGAACGTATCCTTTAAAGAAACAGCTTATGTCAAATGGCCAATTATTGAACACTTTCTAGTTACCGGTACCTATCGAGGCACAGTATAAAAAAAAAAAAAAAAAAAAAAAGACTGGATAAAAAAAAATCAGTCAAACCTAAAAGCCAAGCATCTCCAGTTTGGAGTTTTCAAATATTTATGTAGTAGTACCTTAAAATTCTGAATAGATGAGGTCTTCCCAGCTTCAGCCAAAGTGCAGTTCACCCAGTTGACAATAGTGTCATCGTTCGCCTTTTCACCATCACCCAGACCCTCCAGCATATTATATGTATACCTAAGGAACAAACAAACAAAGGCACAATTACTGAGCAACACCTGGACTTTAAATTAAATTTCCCTCAGTGCTCTTACACATTGCCATATTTTAGGTGTTTTGGTGTGCAGAATTATGGCGCTAGGATGCCAGAGCGTGTGTTGGCCTAAAGACATGCATTGCAAAACAATGCGGTACGTGTCTATGCTCACGTAAATATTGCAACCGTATACAAGTATTTTTCAAAAAAGTAAAATGTCATGCTTTGAAAAATACTCATACAAATGTCTGTGTAAACGGCGACATGCCCATGCACATAGCTGCATATGAAGTTTTGTGTTATTACATTACCCATCTATGGGCAAAACTACCCAACTACTGCATTCATTTACTCTGCAAGCCTATACGCCATGAATATTGGTTGCGTGCAAGAGCCCTTAAAATAATGTAAAATAAAATTGTAATATTATTGCTGGCTAAATAAATATGTGTCAGTGCATTGTTAAAACTAAGAAGGTGTTCAAACCCAAGGTGGTACCCTGGGGGAGAAACTTTTCATTGAAGTTCACAAAATAAGCAGCAAAGCTGTTCCAGGTAAGTCTAGGCACCGTCTCCCTCCTTTCTTCTTGAACACGGCTTTGTGCTTGAATCAGAGCATTGTATCTAGCATTTCTCAACCATTTATTTTTTCTTTTTTCTTTTTTTTTTTAACCATGGAGCCTTGAAATATATTTTTCAGCTATCGGAAAACCCCCGCTGAAAATTCTACTTGCATTTTGTGGCATGTTGGCGTGAACACTAAATTGTATGCAAGGATAAATGATGGCATACCTAGCCCATTTTACACACCGGGCAGATACTTTCTATACCATCCTACAATATTTCTAGGAGTAATCTCGAAATCAAATCAATAAAACAGAAAAGGAAAAAAAAAAAAAAAAAACTAAAAATGTTGGTGTCACAAACACCCCCACCCTTTAGAGCACTCTCACATTGATCTGCGGTGCATATGCTTTTTTGCCGTGATTTTACCGCATTTGTGGTGTGGTTTTTAACCACTTCAATACTGGGTACTTAAACACCTTTCTGCCCAGACCAAACTACATTTTTATCATTTTGTTCCCACAAATAGAGCTTTCTTTTGGTGGTATTTGATCACTGCTGCGGTTTTTATTTTTTGCTAAACAAATAAAAGACCGAAAATTTTGAAAAAAAAAAAAAAAAGAAGTTTTTTGTTTCAGTTTCAAAACTTTGTAAATAAGTTTTCTCCTTCACTGATGGGCTGCACTGATGGGCACTGATAGGTGGCATGGATGGGCGACACGGATGGGCACTGATAGGTGGCATGGATGGGCAACAGGGATGGGCACTGATAGGTGGCATGGATGGGCAACAGGGATGGGCACTGATAGGTGGCATGGATGGGCAACAGGGATGGGCACTGATAGGTGGCATGGATGGGCAACACGGATGGGCACTGATAGGTGGCATGGATGGGCGGCACGGATGGGCACTGACAGGCGGCACTGTAGTGTATGATATTGTCCTGATGGATGCCAGTGCCAAACAATAATGCATGCCAATCAATGATGCCCATTGTGGGCACTGATTGGCATCCATTGTGGGCACTGACTGGCATCCCTAGTGGTCTAGGGTGGCATACCTGGTCTGGTGGCGTCCCTGGTGGTCTAGTGTGGGCATCCTTGGGGGGGGGGCTGCGCTGATAATCGATCAGCACAGACCCCCCCCCCCGTCAGAGGAGCAGCCGATCGGCTCTCCTCTACTCGCGTCTGACAGACACGAGTGAAGAAAAGCCGATCAATGGCATTTCCTATTTACACTGTGGTCAGCCGTGATTGGACACTGCTGATCACGTGGTAAAGAGTCTCCGTCGGAGACTTTACTGAGATTGTAGTTGCGGGGTGTCAGTATGACACCCCGCATCAACGATCGCTGCGATGCGCACCCCCAGGGGCGTGCATCGGCTCAATATCCTGATCACGTCATATGATGCCCGGTCAGGATTTTGAAACCACTTTGCCGCCGTCATTCTGCTATATGACGGGCGGCAAGTGGTTAAAAAGGACACCACTGGTGTGTTTTTTCCATGATTTTACTAAGTTTTCCATTGCTTTCAATGGGAAGGTATGTTTTTTTTTTCTCCCCAAACATGCTCTAAAGATGCTGCTAGAAGTTTTTTCACCGTCCCACTATGAACACATTCATTGGTTTTAAAGTGAAGCATTTTTTCCTAAAATGTTAAGGCTTTTTTTTTAATGCAAAAGCCCTTTAAAAATCTTCAGTGTGCAAGGGCCCTTACATTGGTGATCAGTGTAGATAAGATCAATTCCCCATTGAACCCTAGCTAGATTTACTAGGTTTACAATCTAAATTCTTTCTGGGAACATGTACATTGGAGGGGAATTTACCAAGATTGGAGCAGCTATGAATTGCATCAGATCAGCCTCTAGCTTTCACTTTCGACGCTTAGCTGAACTTATCAGCTGATTGGTTATGATGCACAGCTGCTCCAGTTTCAATAACCCCCCCCCCCCCCACCATAATGGTTTCTCCCAACCTGTTATCGCAAGAAGTGCTACACTTACCTTCTCATGAGTTGCCACATTAGTGCAAGTGTGAGAGTTGAGTTTCCATCATTGAGGTCCTGCCCTCCAATACCCACTAATGAGAATTTAGCAGGGGATTTCCCCAGGTCAACTGCATAATTACAGTTCTCAAGCTGAGAAAAAAAGAAAAGGACATTACATAAAACCAAGCACTATTTTTGCTTCCAATTCACATGTACAAAGAACACACCAGACCTCTTGGCGTTCACTTACCTTTTTCATGTTTGCTCCAAGTTTGGGATATGGGGGCTTGTTTACTTTATTCCAGTCAACAGGAACCTTAATCTTCTCATATAATTGTAAAATTACTAGAGCGTCTTGTAGGTCACTGGAATTACAAAAATAAACCATGTTATATTAAATATTAAAGTGGTTGTAAACCCTTACAAACCACTTTGACCTACAGGTAAGCCTAGATTAAGGTTTACCTGTAGGTCCAAGAAATATCTCCTAAACCTACACGGTTTAGGAGATATTTGCCAAAAAAAGACAGGCACCGCTGTCTACTGAGCGCGCCGCTGTTAACGACGATATGCCGCGAGTGGCGGCTTCCGTGCGCATGCGCGGGAGTGACGTCATCGCGGCTCCGTCGAATGACAGCGCCGGAACAGTGAGACCCACCAAGAAGATGGAGGCTCCGTACACAAGGGGACAGCGGTGACTTCGCTGGCTCCTGTGTCAGGTAAGTGACACATAATGGACTACTATGTGATGCACAGTAGTCCATTATGCTTTACCTTTGTAGGGAAACAGAGGAAGTAAACCCATCAGGGTTTACTTCCTCTTTAAAGTCCTCATACTGCAGGTGTAGGCTGAGGCATTTGTCTTAATATTCAATCATAAAAAAAAAAAAAAATAATATATATATATATATATATATATATATATATATATATATATATATATATATATATATATATATATATATATATATATATATATATATATATATATATATATATATATATTAAAATCACTTGCAAACATATTGCCAATGTTTCCCTTTTTTCAGAATATGTAAAAGTAGAATGTGTGAAAGGACATCAAAGCTCAGGGAGGCAAAAACGTCACTCATTCATTAAAAAGAAAACCAGCACAAAAGATACAGACTTAGAATGCAGAGTTGTCAAAACACAAACGGTTTTCTTTATAGAAATAGGTTACCACACCGGTCTGTAGTAAACTAGGCCAATAATAAAGGAAAATTGCAATTGGCTGCCATGGATGACAAAAGCAGTTCTTGCTTTAGACATTGATAAATTAGGCAGATAATGCTACCTTTACTTAAAGTGGATGTAAACCCATTTTTTTTTTTATGTCATAATGTAGAGAATAAGATTTCCTTTCATTTGAGCCCAGTCTTGCCACACAGATTTACTCGAGGCCTGAGCAATCCTCTTTTATTGTTCAGTTAGAGAAATCTTGACAAAGTCTTGAAAACTTTGTAAAAAACGCCCCCTTGCTGTGAGTGACAGGTGATTTACATATCTCATGCACTAGCCTGAGACAGGTTATCATCAGATCACTGGATGTTCTACTCTGCCCAGCTCTGACTACATACATGTCCCCTAAATCACTTGTCTGTCTATAGTCTGCTGACTGTTCACTGCATCCCATGATGAGAAACATCCAGTAAAGGCAGCCAATCCTGGGAGAGCTGGAGGGGAAGGGATGTGAATGGTGAACTTTTTACACAGGATGTGCCTGTCTCAGGCTAGTGCATGAGATATGTAAATCACCTGTCACTCACAGCAAGGGGGCGTTTTTGACAAAGTTTTCAAGACTTTGTCAAGATTTCTAAATATAAAAGAAGGATTGCTCAGGCCTCGAGTAAATTTGTGTTGCAAGACTGGGCTCAAATGAAAGGAAATCGTATTCTCTACATTATGACATCCATAAAAAAAAAAAAAAATTTGGGTTTACATCCACTTTAAGCTTCAAAAATGAGTCCTAATGCAAGCATCTTAAAAAAAAAAAACCATCTACAACATCTATACTCTACCCATAACAAAACAGGGTTCCATTCCCATCGATACATTTGTCTGGGAAAGGGTACTTAAGATGCTGTAGTCACGTGTTCAGCCGAAGCTGCCTGTACCTGGATCTGGACCAGGGCAGCCCCGCGAGGGGTCCCGGTCACGGGAGTGTGTGCCGCCCCACAACATGGTTGGTTTAACAAGCCCCACAGACCCGCTTGGTCTGGGGCAAGGATCCATCTGTTCCCGAGTCTCGGACTGGGCTGGTGTGAGGCGCAGTAACTGGGGGAGGATTCAAGGTGTCCGGGTGCACTTTCAACTTGGAGGGGCACCGCAGCTCATGTAAGCGACCAGGGGAGGACTCTTCGGAGAAGGGCCAACAAGCTGGCATCCTGAGAAGTGCCTGGTTGCTGGGTTGTCAAGGACATCTGCTGGGTTGTCAAGGACACTAGAGAATCCACGCTTCCCCAATACTGCCAAGGAGACGGATAACGTTCCCGGTACTGAGGAAAGGTTCCTGTTTTACCACTTTGATTCAAGGTCAGAGACTTTACAAATCCCGTAATTCAAGTGCTGACTGCCATAATCTCTGGCTAGAGATTTGTTCAGCTTTGAAGCGCCCAGCTGCGAGTGGCTGCTTTCTGGGTTGGCGAATAGAGACTTTGATATACTTAGCAGTTCAAGGTGCCTGAGTTGTCTTCACCCTTACCCTCTGTTCCCACATTAGACTGTCTGTTGGATGTTACCCCTGCAAATAAAAACCTTTCAAAAAGGACTTTTATGGTGTCAGCGTGCAAAGTGATTGGATACTAACTCTGGGAACCCCTAGACCTGGAGGAACAAGCCAAGCGGAGGTAACCGGTAATCCCAAAAGTCAAGGCCGCCCCATCGATGGCCACTACATACATATTATACTTTTTTCACATATATATTTTTTCACTTTTATTTGTGAATTCTTTGTTGGTACATTTTTAGCACTGGATATTTGATTGGTTTATATACATATTTCTTCATTCATTTTATAAATGGAGTGCAGCATATATTTCCGTTTTTTTAGGTGTATTTGGTGTTTAAAATTTGGGCACTGGATAGGTTAAACAGAGGGCATTTTGTGAAAATCCTTCACAGTAATAGTTAGATATATTTTTTTTTCACTGCTATATTAAGTGGTAGAACACAAATTTGTTTAGGAGTTAGCGCAGTCAACACTTCCCTTTATATTTCACATCCCACTTTAGGGTGACATGCACCTTTGACTGCAGCAAACAAAATTGACACATTATTGGTTATTATGCGCCGTGGCTCATTTTTTGCCTAGGCCCAGTTCAGTCTCACCTGAACTAGTGTTAATCCAGTAGAATCCAATTTTAATACAGCACAGAGCTCTTCTCCCGCCGTTGCTGGCACTGCGCCACATAATACTAACAGGGATGAGTGCGGCTGATATCACTGCACCTTATCCTGCAGTCAGAACTACAGAGGCGGTATATCTGCAGCTGTTTGCTCCTACCAAGGCCACCAGCACCCTCCGCAGCAAAAAAAAAAAAAAAGCAGTCCCACTACTCAAATAGGGCTGCACTGTGCTTAACTACTAGCCAACCGCCCACTGTCAAATGACGGTGGAGCGGTGCGGCTCTTGCGGCGGGACGCCGTCATATGACGTTGTCTACAATTTGGCCACTGGGGGGCGCACGCGCGCCGCGGGAGGCGCGGCCCCAGGTGCGCGTGCCCGGCGGTCGCGATGCCCGCCAGGCACCCGCGATTGCCCGGTAATCGAGCAGGACGTGGATCTGTGTGTGTAAACACACAGATCCACGTCCTGTCAGAGGAGAGGAGACCAATGGTGTGTCCCTTGTACATAGGGACACCGATCGGTCCCCTCCCCCAGTCAGTCCCCTCCCCCAGTCAGTCCCCTCCCCCCACAGTTAGAATCACCAAGATAGGGTACATTTTAAAGCCTGCAGCGCCCCCTAGTGTTAACCCCTTCCCTGCCAGTCACATTTATACAGTAATCAATGCATTTTTATAGCACGGATCGCTGTATAAATGTGAATGGTCCCAAAAATGTGTCAAAAGTGTCCGAAGTGTCCGCCGCAATGTCGCAGTCACGATAAAAATCGCAAATCGCCGCCATTACTAGTAAAAAAAAAATAATAATAAAAAAGCTATAAATCTATCCCCTATTTTGTAGACGCTATAACTTTTGCGCAAACCAATCAATATACGCTTATTGCGATTTTTTTTTACCAAAAATATGTAGAAGAATACGTATCGGCCTAAACTGAGGAAAAAATTTGTTTAAAAAAAAAAAAAAATTGGATATTTATTATAATAAAAAGTAAAAAATATTATGTTTTTTCAAACTTGTCCCTCTTCTTTTGTTTATAGCGCAAGAAATAAAAAACGCAGAGGTGATAAAATACCACCAAAATAAAGCTCTATCTGTGGGGAAAAAATGATAAAAATTTTATTTGGGTACAGCGTTGCATGACCGCGCAATTGTCATTCAAAATGCGACAGCGCTGAAAGCTGAAAAATGGCTTGGTCAGGAAGGAGGTGTTAGTGGCTGGTAGGCAAGTGGTTAATGCCTTGGGGATGGCATGCTGAAGGCACGATCCACCAGTCTCCTGGCCACAATCAACTGGTAGATCAGACTGTGGTACATGGTCTAAAGTTTTTAATTTTACACAGATACGTACTTGTACAAGTGGTTCACATGAGGATTTACGCCAAGTGAGTTCATCCAGTTACGGAATGTTCTTTCCTCCCGATTTTCCCCTAAAAATAGGCAAATATATTAATAACTGAAGAATTAAAAGCTTGTTCAAATAAAAACAAATGGAAAAGACAACATTTTGCCAAACTGCAGGCCTATGTAGAATGCCAACCAACTAGGACTTTTCAAATGTAAATAGAAACAAATTTGCGACTCGCAGAATGAAGAGAAGTTATTGCAATTAGATTATTATTATTCTCTAGCCCATGCCAATAAACCAAAAGTTGCATATGATTTTACACTTTGGGACTTAACAGAAAATTTGCAGCGCTGTTCATCATGTTTTAAGATTACTTCTACAGGGCCAACGTTATTCATTTACAAAAAAATAAATGGTCTAGAAATATACTGTACTGCATTTGGGCCCTAGCATCCTGGCGGTGTGTTTGTTTTACACTAAGCAGATACACGAGTCTTACAGGAATGACCATCTCATCCTCCCTGTATGTATATTCATTCTTTTCCATTTGTCTATGAATGGTTGATTTCGACATACTTACCTCTTTTTATAGATGTATCATGCATCCGCCCCTGAGGATTGGATAAATCCCATGAAACGCGTCGGACCTAACCTAGATGCAATGCATACATTCTCATATGGTCTTTGGATTCAGGCAATGCCGTGGATTTAAACTGTTATAATGATTTTTTTTATTATTGAGGACAATACTATTGTATTCATGTTTTTAACATGTAAATGTTTTGGATGCACGATTTGTTATATTATGTGCCATTATTGCATGTACCTACTCATTCATGGCAAATACATACTTGTTCATGTTTCACTTTGATTCCTTCGATTAGCCACAATATAGACACCTCAAAGTCCCGACCCTCTTTCTCTATATACTGTACTGCATTAGGATCACCAGCTTGGAATCATAGGAAGTATGTATTTCCTATGCGGGTCAGCCCCATCTAGTGTCCATAATGAAATACTTTCCCCCAAACAACGATTTTTCTTTGAACATTTGACCTGTAGGAAATATTGAAAACTTTATTTTGCCCCACTCGCAGTGAATTTATGAATAAATACACCAAGTATTAAATATATGCCTGCCTAAATCTAGATCTAACCACTCTCACCCGTTTCCTGCCTAGGCCAATTTTCAGCGCTGTCACACTTTGAATGACAATTGCACAGTCACGCAACACATATGACATTTTTATCTTTTTCACACAAATAAGTCTCTCTCTCTCTCTCTCTCTCATGACGCCCTCACAGAACTGGCTGGCCATGCTGTAGCAGTCATTCGGCTATAGCGTGGTTAAAGCTAAACTGCCCAAAAACATCTACCGTATATACTCGAGTATAAGCCGACCCGAATATAAGCCGAGGCACCTAATTTTACCACAAAAACTGGGAAACGTATTGACTCAAGTATATGCCTAGGGTGAGAAATGCGCAGCTACTGTAAGTGGAAAAGAGGGTCAACAATGCCCATTTGCAGCCTCATTGTGCCCATTTGAAGCCTCACTGTGCCCATTTTCAGCCATAGGTCCCCCAAACTTCAAACTTGGTAGTTAAGGGTTCCTAAATGCCCCCTAGTTGCAGACAAAAATTGGGGTCTCTGGACCCAAAGGGTCCTGAAATGACATTCCTGCAGATGGACACAGTTGACTGACTCTGTGGCCCCAGACCTCAGGGTCACTTGGTGCTAGGAACCCCAAATGTGGGTTGGGTTTGTTGGGTATGCAAACCCAGTGGCACTAGCACAACATATCCAAATCTGGTGTTCCTATCACCAAGTGGCCCCGAGACACGGGGCCCCAAAGTCAGGTCGGAAAATGTCATTCTCTGTGCTTGACTCCAGTATAAGCCGAGGGGGGCATTTTCAGCACACAAAAAATGTGCTGAAACACTCAGCTTATACTCGAGTATATACGGTAAATGAACAAAAGAAATGCATACGTGAGAACTCTATTGCCAAATTATTTTTAATTCTGTTTAGCCGGTCTTAGGATTCAGGCAACCTGCTAAGCAGGATAGCCAGGTCCTAGACTGCTTAGTCTAATGCCCCGTACACACGGTCGGAATTTCCGACGGAAAATGTCCTATCGGACCATGTTGTTGGAAAACCCGACCGTGTGTGGGCGCCATCGGACTTTTTCTGTCGGAATTTGATCCTGCTCTCAAATTTTCCGACAACAAAGTCCGATTGGACTTTTTCCGATCGTGTGTAGCGAATTCCGACGGACAAAGTGCCACGCATGCTCAGATCAAATTACAAGACCAAAAAGTTATTGGCTACTAGCCTCTACGTAGTTCCGTCGTACGCAACGAACGTCACCACGTTCAGAATGATCGGATTTTCCGACAACTTTGTCCGACCGTGTATATGCAACACCAGTGTCGGACAAAATCCGTCGGAAAAAATCTGACGGATTTTGTGGTCGGAATGTCCGACCGTGTGTACGGGGCATAAGACATAACCCCCCACCACCAGCCATGGGTCACCAACTTAGTCACTCCATGCTCATGCAAGCAAGTTCCATGTGTTGGATTGAATGTACATTACTGCAGAGCCCAAGTGGCCTTTGAGGCAGGCCCTCCTTTTCTCAGCCGAGTCCTGCTAGTTTATTTAAATACATTTCCTAAATTCACAAAGTACAGGAATTGTTCTTTTACTACCTGCCTAATTCAGATCTAAAAAGTGTGTGCTGGGGGGGGGTCGACAGAAGAAAATGAATAATCATTGTAAAAAAGCTCAGGTTACCGCGGTACTATTTTTTACAAATACAAAAGCAATGGTAAAGACTAATGGCGTTGTATACTTTTGTAGGATAATTATCAGCTCATTTTGAATATATGTAAAACTATATATGGGTTAATGAAATCAATGAAACCTCTATACACATACTAATATGCAAATAATGGTGCGCTTATTCAGCCTTTTTAAAAAATCCTGTAAAATGTCTATCTCCACAACTAAACCGATATAAAAGTCCAAATAATAATAAAAAAACTAAAACTAAAAATAAATGAGGATTCTGAAATGAGTGGATGTCCCTCTCATTTGGGAGTAATGCAATTTGTGCCACAAATTAATGGTTGTGCAATCACCATTACCATCTACCTCTGAGTGAATTGGCCGCTCACCTTAAGGGCTCATTCACACTGACGGTCCGTATGTCCGTTATTCATCCTTCCGTTTTAGGAAGAAAAAAACGGACATACATGTATCCCTATGGGATAGCGGGTGTCAGAGGATAAGCATCCGCTGACACCCGATCTCGTCCGTGCCCGCTATGGTCCGTTTCTGCAGATGGAGGAAAACCCTATTTTTTCATCCGTCTGCAAAGAGGATCGGATGACCACGGACTCTACGGTCCGTCGTCACCCGATCTCCCATAGGGGAGAGCGGCGCCCTAACAGGTCCGTCCCTGCACAGTGTGCAGAGACGGACCTGTCATCTTCCTGCTCAGCGGAGATCGCTCCGGCGATCACCGCTGAGCAATCGGATATCCACCGGGCGGATCAGCACTGATCTGCCCCGTGTGAAAGGACCCTAAAAGAACACTCATTAGGGTATATTCAAGCCTTGTGTGTAAGTAAAAGGAGATCTTCGATCAACTGGAACACCAGCTCCGGTACTTAAGGACACACTTTTTTGGAAACCGATTCTCAAAATATATACAAAGAGTTCATTGCACAAGACCATTTAAAACAAGAATTGTGCACTCACAATTTCCACATCTTGTATTGAATAGAAGGAATATTTCCAAGCTACGAGCTGCTCTCTCCTCCTCACCGCTAATTCCGATGTACGAGACACCGGAAATGATGTCACCAGCTCCAGGGTGGAGCCAGGGGGACATCATTTCCGGTGTCTCGTACATCGGAATTAGCGGGATCATCTGGTGTTCCAGATGATTGAAGATCTCCTTTTATTTAACTACTTCCCACCTGGCCACTGCACACAAAACGGCTGGGTGAGAGCCTTCTACTTCTGAAGGACGTTCAGGAACATTTAGTCAGAAGTAGGGGGAAAGCGCGTTTGCCCGCGCAGCGCGTGATCCCGATGCGCTCGTGTCTACCGGAATCGACAGGAGGGCTCCGATTGGCCCTCCTGATCACATGATGGCCATGTCCAATTACAGCCGTCATGTGATGTAAACAGCCGGTTGATAGGCAATCGGCTCTCCTCACACGGAAGTCGTCGGTGAGGAGAGTAGAGCGGATCGCTGCAGCCGGCTGGTGATCAGTGAGTATTAGCTGTTTTTTACAGCTTTTTAATTTACTGATCACCAACCTAGTGTAAAAACACTGTAAACACACATGTCCCCAAAACACACATGTCCCCAAATAATAAAAACACCTGTCCCCCACATATGTCCCACTAAAATCACATGTCCCAATGATTATCTGCACACATATGTCCGTGATCACCTGCACACATCTGTACATGATCATTTGCGTACATATGTCTGTGATCACACAAACCAATTATTATAGACTTAACAGAATTTTTTTTTAATAAAAACATGTAGCAGAATACATTTTGGCTTAAATTTATGACAAAATTCGATTTTATTGGATTTCTTTTAAAATAGAAAGAAGATGTTTTTTTCAAAATTTCCGCAATTTTTTCGCTTATATCGCAAAAAATAAACGGAGTCGTAAATAAATACCACCAAAATAAAGCTCTATTTTTGCAAACAAAATGATAAAAATGTAATTTGGGTACAGCATTGCATGACCGCGCAATTGTCATTGAAAGCGCGAGAGCGCTGAAAGCTGAAATTGGGCTGGGAAGGAAGGGGGCGAAAGTGCCCAGTATTGTAGTGGTTAAACACAAGGCTTGAATAGACCCTAATGGGTCTTTTTACCCACTTGCCGCCCGCCCATTGTGAATAGACGTCAGCAAAGTAGTTGTCAAATCCTGACTGGACCTCATAGGACGTCCTCAGGATTTTGAGCCGCTGCGCGCCCCCGGGGGCGCGCGCATCGCAGTGATCGTTGATGCGGGTGTCAGTCTGACACCCCGCAACTACGATCTTGGTAAAGAGTCTCAGACGGAGACTCTTTACCACGTGATCAGCCGTGTCCAATCTCGGCTGATCACAGTGTAAATAGGAAGAGCCGGTAATCGGCTTTTCCTCACTCACGTCTGTCAGACGCGAGTAGAGGAAAGCCGATCGGCTGCTCTTCTGACAGGGGGTGTCTGTGCTGAATGATTATCAGCGCAGCCCCCCCAAGGATGCCCACACTGGACCACCAGGGATGCGCAGCACAAGGTATGCCACCCTAGACCATCAGGGATGACACAGTGCCCACAATGGATGCCAATCAGTGCCCACAATAGGCATAACTGATTGGCATGCATTATTGTTTGGCACTGATTGGTATCCATCAATACAAAACAATGCTGCCTATCAGTGCCCATCAGTGCCCATCCGTGCCACCCATCAGTGCCCATCCGTGCCACCCATCAGTGCCCATCCGTGCCCACCCGTGCCACCCATGCCACCCACCCGTGCCACCCATGCCACCCATCCGTGCCACCCAGTGCCCATCCGTGCCACCCAGTGCCCATCCGTGCCACCCAGTGCCCATCCGTGCCACCCAGTGCCCATCCGTGCCACCCAGTGCCCATCCGTGCCACCCAGTGCCCATCCGTGCCACCCAGTGCCCATCCGTGCCACCCAGTGCCCATCCGTGCCACCCAGTGCCCATCCGTGCCACCCAGTGCCCATCCGTGCCACCCAGTGCCCATCCGTGCCACCCAGTGCCCATCCGTGCCGCCCATCAGTGCCACCTCATCGGTGCCCATCAGTGCCGCCTTATCAGTGCCCATCAGTGCCGCCCCATCAGTGAAAGAGAAAACTTATTTACAAAGTTTTGAAACAAAAAACATTTTTTCTCAAAATGTTCGGTCTTTTTTTATTTGTTTAGCAAAAAATAAAAAACGCAGAGGTGATCAAATACCACCAAAAGAAAGCTCTATTTGTGGGAAAAAATTGATAATTTCATTTGGGTACAGTGTAGTATGACCGCGCAATTGTCATTCAAAGTGTGAGCGCTGAAAGCGCAAAATTGGTCTGGGCAGGAAGGTGTTTAAGTGCCCCCCGGTATTGAAGTGGTTAAAGGTGAGCGGCCAATTCACTCAGGAGGTGGATAGTGGTGGTGATTGCACATTCATTAATTTCCACTAATTTCAGAATTTTTTGGACTTTTCTTCATTTGGACTTTTGCGTTTTTCACTTTAATATCTGTTTAGTTGTGGAGATGGACATTTTACAGGATTTATAATAGTGTTGAATAAGCGCACCATTATTTGCATATTTCCTATGAGTGGGAGTTTCTTGAATGGTAGCAGCTGTTTTTTGTTCATATCAATTTCCCAGTTTGAAGTTTTATTACAATTATTTTCATAGCAGCACACAAGTTTTTATTTATAATTATTCTATATATGTGCTATATTTGGTGGCCATGCACTGCTCTGATGATTAAGTTCAGTGACGCACAATGTCCTCATACTGCCAAGCCTCATTTTAGGGCCCCCAACCCTCTTTTTAAAAAGGCTGGCAAAGCTGAAATGTTGTACATGCATGGTTTTTGGTTTGGATGCACTTCAAGAAAAAAAATGTTTATATGAAAGAAGATTGATTTTTACTGTAGAAAATTAAGGTTACAGATATGCATTGTGCGGTTTGTGAAGGAGGTCGTTGGGCATCTTTAAAATGAATTCTCTTGTACCCATTTCCTTGGCTTTAACGCCACTTGTTTTATAAAATAAAAGCTAGCCAAGAGGTTCTTTAGTCTCATGCAATTTATAACACATTTCATAAAAACAGTGCTCGACAAATCCCGGTCACCAGGTCGCATTTGCGACTAGAATTAGCGACCTGGCGCAGCACAGCTGGGGGTATCCTGTCTCCATAGTGCACCCCCCCCCCCCGCGCGATGGGCCGCGCCGGCCGGTAATTAAGGCCCGGATTTGCAGCCTTGTGCAGTCCTATGGTACCTTCTAGAATCTGGCGCCCTCTTGTGGTGGCCGTTGGTATGACACCCAGCAATGCTAATGGAGACGTTTTCACTGCCTGCCCATCTCCTTAACTTTACTTAGAACCCCCAAACATTATATATTATATATTCTTTTCTAACACCCTAGAGAATAAGATGGCGGCCGTTGCAAACTTTCTGTCACACCGTATTTGCGCAACGGACTTGCAAGCGCACTTTTTTGGGAAAAAATACTTAAAAATAAAAAATAAACACAACAGTAAAGTTTGCCCAATTTTTTTTATATTGTGAAAGATAACGTTGCGGTGAGTAAATTGATAAAAAAATGTCGCACTTCAAAATTGTGCCCGCTCGTGGAATGGCGACAAACTTTTACCCTTTAAAATCTCCATAGGTGACGTTTAAAAAAATTCTACAGGTTGCAGGTTTTGAGTTACAGAGGAGATCTAGGGCTAGCATTATTGCTCTCGCTCTACTGATCGCGGTGATACCTCACATGTGTGGTTTGAACACCGCTTTCATATGTGGGCGCTACTCACGTGTGCGTTTGCTTCTGCAAACAAGCTCGGCGGGACGGGGTGCGTTTAAAAAAAATGTTTTCTTATTTATTTTAACTTCTATTTTTTATTTTTTCACTGTTCTTTTGAAAAAAAAAAAAATGTGTCACTTTTATTCCTATTACAAGGAATGTAAACACCCCTTGTAATAGAAAAAAGCATGACAGGACCTCTTAAATATGAGATCTGGGGGTCAAAAAGACCTCGGATCTCATATTTACACTAAAATGCAATAATAAAAAAAAAAAAAATGTCCCTTTTTAGGAGCTATGGGCAGAAGTGACGATTTGAAGTCGCTTCTGCCCTGCAATGACTTGGAGACAGGCGGGGGCCATCTTCCCCTCACTCGTCTCCATGTCGTTAAAAAAAAGAAATAAAAAAAAAAAAAGAAAAACCTGGCTTTTAACTTGGCTCCTAGATTCCAAGCAAATTTGTCAAGCCCCGTCATAAAAACGCAAAAAACAAGATCTAAAAACACACACTATACTGGCAAGAAAATGAACATGCAGTACATACTGTTACCAGTAGATGGTGCACACAGATCAGGTTTGTTTGAAGTACAAATGGCCGACTTAATTTTGAACTTGCTCAAGTTTGTCATGAAGTTCATTGCAGAGTATGCACAGAATTTTTTTTAACTCTTTAAAAACTGAAATTAGTGTAAAGAGTGCAACACTGTGCAAACAGACTTCTGGAATTGATGACAGTGCAAAAAAAAAAAAACCTCTGCATACATTTTCTATTAAACCACTAGGCACTTAAACCCCCTTCCTAACCAGACCAATTTTCAGCTTTCGGTGCTCTCACATTTTGAATGACAATTACTCAGTCATACAACACTGTACCTATGACATTTTTGTTCCCTTTTTCCACACAAATAGAGCTTTCTTTTGGTGGTATTTAATCACTGCTGGGTTTATTTTTTGCGCTATAAAAGACCGAAAATTCTGTAAAAAAAATGAATTTTTCTTGGTTTCTGTTATAAAATTTAGCAAATCAGTAATTTCTCTTCATAAATTTTGGCCAAAATTTATACTGCTACATATCTTTGGTAAAAAATAAGCCAATATCTGAAAATTGGTGGCTGCTGTCAGCACGAGGAAGAAAAATATCCGATTGCCAGCTGTGTTGTCACATGATCAGCTGTCATTGGCTGACAGCTGATCACATGGTAAGGGGGTCGGGATCGACCCTTACTCGGATCTGTGATCCAGCGAGTCTCACAGACGGTGGAAAGGTAACTAGAGGAAAGGTTCCAGCATTTGAAAGCAAATAAAGGATGAGCTCAACAGTCACAGCGAGTAAAGTCCATTCTGCTACACAGCACATCTAAAAATCAGGGCTACGACTACTTGCTGTACTTTCTAAGGATACAATAAAGTCACCCCCACTCCCGGCTTTAAAGCTCAATGAAACTCTCAGATTAAATTAGCAAACTACATTCCAGGTGTATATAAAAAAATAAAATATAAATAAAAAGGCTTATCTTCTGCCAGCAGTGCAGAGTGGGTACCTTACCCGCACTAATGGTTTCTCTGTAGAGGTCTGAAGTCAGACCTATAGCTCTGCAATCAGCGAAGCTCATGCTCCCTGCTGATTGGACAGCCCCGATTGTTATTTTGCAGGGGGCATGTGTGACGGATCACTACTTCCCCACAGAGAGTAAGGGTACTACTCCATAGTAAGCTGGCAGGGAGACCAAGTGCATTTTCTCAGGCTGTGGCTGCTTTCCAAAAATCTAAAAACTGTAGGATTTTACATTTTTTTGCACACCTGGAATGTTTTTAGTTTATTTAAAAACTGAACTTCAATGCTGCTGTATGCCAAATACATCAAAGATTCCAGCTGTTCCCAGCAGTATGGACTCTAAACCGCACAAGATTGCAGACTTGGCATCCCCAAGCTAATAGCATCAGGAAGAGGCTGGGAACTTATTTAATACTACTTTTAATAGGTGCCAACTCACACCAGATTCTAGTCCAATCTGATGGTAGGAAGGACACCCTTCATAGGCTTCATTCATGCAGCCGTAACACAAATAAAATGGTACTGATCATTAAGGCAAGGAACAAAAGTTTAATGCATTTCATGCTTTTTTTCTGAATAATACAAGTCAGGGCTTTTTTTTTTTTAAACGACCGACAAAACGTCCATACACCCCCCCCCCCCCCCCCCCCCCCCAGCTGTGCCGCCCCAGGTCGCCAATTCTAGTCGTAAATGCGACCTGGTGCCCGGGGTTTGTCGAGCCCTGATACAAGCGTATATTTATGTCTACAGATGCAGATTTTTGGTTACAGATCTAAACGCAGTGCATGTTTGCACATCTGTGTGCATGCATCCATTGAAAATAGAGCTGCTGCGTTCAAATTTTTAAATAAAAAATGGTTGCAACTGTTTTTTTTTTTTTTCCTTTTTTACGGCCGTATAGGTGAAGCCATAAAGGTACTCAAAATACATAAATTATGTTTCTGCAGACATTTGAACGAATTTGGATTAGGGATGAAGACTCACCTTCAAGGAGTGTCCAGTCAATATCTTGGTTCTCAGGTTTGGTAAGTGCTGGGTATTTGTTGAACAGATTGGCCACAAAAGCCAAGTTTAATTTTGGATTTCCACACACGACATCAGCGGGAGTAACAAACTGTCTGCAGCCAAGTCGGTCTGCCTGTTGGAGCATGTACTCTGCTCTCTTCAAATCATCTTTTTCCTATCGGGACAAATAAAGAGACAGGAATTACAAAATTATTTACCAGTGATAGTCACTTCCTAATAAACCAGATTGTGTGTGTGAGTATTGGGGTGTATGAGGTTGTCTATTCGTATTAAAGGAGGTAAGTAATGAGAACTGCCTTAGGCCCCATGCACACGAGACGCCGATGCAAAGTCTGCTGAACGCATGTTTTAAAAAGCCGAAACCTGCGTTTAAAACGCACGTTTTGCCGCGTTTTCATACTGCGTTTGTAAAGATATCATATAGACCCTCCCCCAAGCTCAGAAAGCATGTATTAACTATTTCTGCCATTTTGATCAGAGTGAGCAGCAGCAGAGAGCAGTTGTACACTTGCATTTGCCTCTTTTTTTTTTTCTGGAAATGGATCCCATATTGAATATATGTCAGGAAATGCTCCTGATGTCGCTCTTGATGAGGCAGCAACGTCGTTGCAAATTGCGTGAGAGGTCCAGAGTCAGAGCTCGTCGATATTGGACCCATCCGTTGATGGCACAGCGAATGTCCGTTGGATATTTCACAAACATGGTGGGGGGTTGGGGCTGACTAGACATTGGGATGCAGGTTTTTCTTTGTGAAAAAAAGACATTGTTATGCTTTGGTCAGACTAGGTGGAGTCACTGATTAGATTAGAAATTGGATGAAGGGTTGGGGCAAAGAAGTGGAGGCATTCCTCATTGTCTAAGCTGCCTAAAAAAATAGAGTTTTTTTATGGCATTGCATCAGTGAGTATATATGCTCTATGAACTATCTAAAGTAATTACGACATTTTAAACCAATTTTTTTTGTATTTTTTATGGTTTACCATCATATTTCTGAGTTTTCTGGTCCAAAAAATTGGGTTCCTTTAAAAACGCTTATAAACGTGTTTTGCGTCTGAAACGTGGAAAAGCAAAGTGTCTGAACCCATTCTTTTGCTTCCGGAAAAACGAGGTTAAACGTAACTGCATAAAAATGTGAAAAAACAAGACTGTGTACATGGACACATAGGATAACATTGCATGCGTTCAGGGGCAGCTGAAGAAAAGTGTCCAACTGCCTCTGAACGCGCATTTAACAGCATCTCGTGTGCATGGGGCCTTAGTACATAACATCCGACTGCCACCAAGACATGGAAACAAAACAGAATTGTGTCTGTAAACATATCAAAGCTGTCAGTGTGGCAAACAGTGATATCATAGGACTGTGAACCCGGGGATGGAAGGACAGACTAAAGGAGTGCAGATATTAAAGCCCTAGATACCGAGTTAACTGCTAAACAGGAAATTTATTGGCTTGACATCTGGGCTAAGCTGAAGCATCTGTCATATCCATTACAGACTGGTCCATTCAAGATTTCTTGCTGAAGTTTCCATCTCAAATGAGTAGCGATCAGGTAGATCAAGCAAATACTGAGAGATGATCAGCAGGGAACATCAAAACCAAGTCTGCTATGCAGATTATCTGTATGGTGTGTAGGTGAACCCAAAAAAAGGAAAACCCCGCCTAGAAAGTTTAAAAGTAACTCCAACAAAGACAGGATTTTTTTCTGTACCAGGAGTGGGACAAAGTACGATCCACCACAATTTTTTTTACGGTTTCTATACCCCTACTTGTTGAGCTCTACCGACACTGGTAACTGGCCTAATAGAATTCTTAATATATATTTCTACAGATAATCCTTTAGAGGTGTAGAAAAGTTGTGTAATCTACCATCTAATGTCCAAGAACACATGGAGGCGAATTGGGCAAAGCATGAAAGCCTGAGAAGTGAGAATGGACGGGTCAAGTCTTCCCCCAACTCCTTCCTGCCCCCTCCTGGTGGCACGTTAGCCGAGTCTTAAAGTGGTTGTAAATCCTTATATACCCAGTGAAGTGACTAGCCTCAGGTGAAAAATGGGGCGGAGAGCTGAAATTACTCAGCAGAGCTCTGAGAGCTGATTGGAAGGGAAGGGACAGACTCCCCCCCCCCCTCCCTCCCATCTTCACACAGCACAAGAACAGAGCTGAGGCTGTCAATCAGCTGGAGCTCCCTGCCTTTTTTTTGCTCTTGGAGTTAGGAAAAACTTTTTAGAAGGGACTCTGCTGATGGAGAAAAAACAGCAGACAGAAATGACACTAATACCCCGTACGGAAAATGTCCTATCGGACCATGTTGTCGGAAAATCCGACCGTGTGTGGGCACCATCGGAAAAAAATTGAGATCCTGCTCTCAAATTTTCCGACAACAAAGTCCGATCGGACTTTTTCCGATCGTGTGTAGCGAATTCCGACGGACAAAGTGCCACGCATGCTCAGATCAAATTACAAGACCAAAGCTATTGGCTACTAGCCTCTACGTAGTTCCGTTGCACGCAACGAACGTCACCACTTTCAGAATGATCGGATTTTCCAACAACTTTGTCCGACCGTGTGTATGCAACACCAGTGTCGGACAAAATCCGTCAGAAAAAATCCGACGGATTTTGTGGTCGGAATTTCCGACCGTGTGTATGGGGCATTAGCGCTCCTAACTGAGACAAGTACGCACTATAGAAGTATATGCTTTGTTCACATTTCATGTCTGAGGTTTACAACCACTTTAATACCCGGAGGAAGGGAGGGTTTTCCAATCATATGATTGGCTGTCACAGACGGGAGATGCCTCTGACAGCTCAGTCTGTGCTGGAAGTGCAAAAGGGGCATGCTCTAGGGACAGAAACCTCAACCACCATAAAAACACGTGCAGCATTGAGGCATTAAAGGGGTTGTAAAGAAAAAAAATTCACCTTAATGCATTCTATGCATTAAGATGAAAAAACATCTGACTATACCTGCCCCCCCCCCCCCAGCCCCCCTGTTTTACTTACCTGACCCCTCGAAAATCCTGCGCTCACCCCCAACATCCTCTTTGCCGCTCAGCCTGGCCGTTGATTGGCTAGAGTGGATGGATTTAAAGCAGCACAGCCATTGGCTTGCGCTGCTGTCAATCACATCCAATGATGTGGCGCGCCGCGGGGCAGGGCCGAGTGATACAGCGAGCGGATATAGCCGCCGGCTGTATCACGGGAGCGCGCCCACAAGTGCTTCTCACCATGGGAGGGAGCTCGCATTTAGGTGAGAAGCACTTGCGGGGGGAGCCGAGACAGCCGCCGAGGGACCCCAGAAGACCAGGTTCGGGGCCACTCTGTGCAAAACAGGCTGCACAGTGGAAGTATAACATGTTTGTTATTTAAAAAAAAAAAAAAAAATGTCCTTTACAACCCCCTTTAATCATTATGTACTTAGCAGTAGGTTATTATTCAGGCACACGTAACTAGTTTGCAGTGATGCAGATTATTATGATAATAAAATTATATAGCACCAACAATTTACACAGCTCTTTGTATGCTGTGCCTTCACATCAGCCCCTGCCCTCAAGTAAATTTAAATCTAAGGTCTCCATCTCACATGTATGCACATACTAGGGCAAATTTAGGCAGGAGCAATTTAATCTACCAGCATGTCTTTGGAGTGTTGGGGGAAACTGGAGTACTTGGACAAAATCCACGCAAACACAAGGAGAACATTTAATATCCATGCAGATATAGTGTTCTGACCATGATACAAACCGGGGACCCCAGCGCAGACCCTGCAAATGGGCAGTGACTGTGAAAATACTTACACTGAACCCAGACATGTCGATATTAATCCTCTCTTCATTTTCCTTTTGTCCTTTGGGTGCAATCTGGTTGAGCAGATGGAAATAGGCTCTGGAATCCTGAAGAATAAAAAAAAAAAAAAAAAAAGAAGAACAGTGTTAATAAATGGCAAACTGCAGCACGCAATTTAATAAGTGTACATGGTGTTGATATAGATAGTGCAGTCATACCTATACGTTTGTGTGTGTCAGGGTTACTAAAGAAGGTAATAAAACCTAGTTCTCATTGATGAATTTCATTTGCATACTTGCCACCATTCCAGTGTAAAATCTTGACACAATGTTGGTGAAGCCACCTTAACCAGTCCCAATAAGCCAAGTTACAGCTCAGCGGTGTTTAACGTCACATGACGCTCCACCAACTCAGCCACAGAACACGGTATGGTCCCACGAAATCTGGAAGTGTTGGCCAGTATGCATTTAGTACAAACTGTTATTAAAGGTGTAACAGTGCCAGTCAAAAGTGCACATGTTGCAGCAAGCAGAACACACTGCTAAAAAAATAGTGAGAAGTCCATGCAAAGTGATAGTTGTGATGAAGCTGGTATGACAGCTAAATTAAAGCAAGTATTTATATAGTTAGTAAAGTAAACCTGCCAGGAGAGAAATAAAGGGGCAGTAAATATACCTTCCACTAGTTGACTGGCTGTTATGCAGACACTCTGAATTGGAACAAGTATGTAGATCAGGAAAGTCAAAAGTTCTCATCCGCATACTTGTTGCAGGTCAGGGACTTGGTGTTGAAGCCAAAGGCTCAGTGTTGAAGAATTTTTTATTTTTATTTTTCTATAACTCTCCAGGGGACCAAGTGCATATAGCAGGTGCTTATTGGTGTCCCAGTTGTTCCCCAAAACCACCTCTATATGCTTGCTGTAGCTCCACCCTCTACTGAAGCCCAATTTATGGGTGTTCCTGTGCAGGGAGGTGCACATAGCCCTCTCCAAGTGGAGTAATCTGTCTCATTCAGAACACTGACAGGTCACTGTATGTCTATCAGGGCTGACTGTACACATACACATCCCAACTGATCAAAGTTGCAGGGGGGGTTTGGAGGGTGTGCATTTTGTAAACCAGTTTGACCGCACTACATAGAATCTAAATGGAACAAGAAAAGCAGCTCTTGGTCTCCTAGGAAGTTAAATAAAAATATATATTTAAAACCAGGAACTAGAATTTTCTAATTCAGCAACTGAATCTACCATGCGTCTTTCATGACAGGTTTTCTTTACAGTGGAACTCCAGGTAATTTTTGTTCAATTGTTCTAGGTAGAGTTGGGACAGGTTAACACATGTCAGTTTTTTTAATACTGTCTGTTAAAGCAGGAGTATGGCGGATATCTTTCAAATTGGGGTCAGCTTTTTGTGTCTAACAGAAGAAAATCTCCCAAATGAAATGCAATGAAACTCATCCCAGGTTCCAACTCTCCTCCACTCCCAAGAAAACTGGAGAAAGGGTTATTGCTGGAGTCTCACATTTGTAAAAAAACACAGAAAAAGAAACATCAATTCAAAGAACAGCAAGTGAAGTGCAGCGTGCCAATGTGCACACAAAAGGTAAGAATAGTGTCTGGCGCAACAAAATGTGTCGTCTTTATTACTCAAGTTATTCATCCAGCTACACCCTTGCAGTCATCAGAGCTTCATTCTGGCCCGATTACACCACTGATGTTTAAGCTTTAATATAATAAGGAGAACAGAGAATGTATTAATCTTGCCGACAATGAACTGAAGAGCATTTGTCAAGATGGAGGTAATGGATATCTTCAACAAAATTGTAATAATCTGCAGAGTCCTTGGATGTGGCAGCCACATTCGTTTTCTTTGAAGGCTTTGTCCTTTTTTTACCTGGCAATTCTGCAAACACACTTCGGGTCCTTCCACACGGGCGCTCCGCTGATCCCCACTGAGCAGGTGGATGACAGGTCCATCGTCGCTCACTATGCAGAGACAGACCCGTCAGAGCCCCGCTCTTCTCTATGGGGAGATCAGATGAAAAAAACGGTCCCGCCTGTCCGCTTTCATCCGATCCACCAGACGGAAGGAAAATAGGGTCTCTCTGTCTGGATTTCTTTGACGGGATCGTGGCGGATGTCAGAGAACAGGTCACTGCCAGTGCTGACATCCACCGTTCCATAGGAAAGCCCGTGTGAAAGCTGCCTTACTGTTCCTGGTTGACAACGCTCACTTAATGCGCTATATCTATAGAGGGAGCCACAGTTGTCCCCCAGGCTGGACTTCAAACATGTCTTCCTCTCTTTACCTTCAGTACATGGAATCAGGGGCGTTGCTAGGTCTACAAATGATCTGGTGCTAGAGCCCATAGCAGCATAGTAAAGAAACTCATACGCTTGGGCGGGAATGAATACATACGTACGTACGTACGTGCGTGCGTCCAGATAGCCAGCCAGCCCCCCCCCCCCCCCACTTACATCAGGGCCCCCCCCCCCCCCAGCCCCCCCCCCCCCCACTTACATCAGGGTCCCCAGATAGCCAGCCCCCCCCCCCCCCACTTACATCAGGGTCCCCAGATAGCCCCCCCCCCCCCACTTACATCAGGGTCCCCAGAGAGCCCCCCCCCCACTTACATCAGGGTCCCCCCCCAGAGAGCCCCCCCCCCACTTACATCAGGGTCCCCAGAGAGCCCCCCCCCCACTTACATCAGGGTCCCCAGAGAGCCCCCCCCCACTTACATCAGGGTCCCCAGAGAGCCCCCCCCCCCCCCACTTACATCAGGTCCCCAGAGAGCCCCCCCCCACTTACATCAGGGTCCCCAGAGAGCCCCCAGAGAGTCCCCCCCCCCCCACTTACATCAGGGTCCCCAGAGAGCCCCCCCCCCACTTACATCAGGGTCCCCAGAGAGCCCCCCCCCCACTTACATCAGGGTCCCCAGAGAGCCCCCCCCCCCCCCCCCCCACTTACATCAGGGTCCCCAGAGAGCCCCCCCCCCCCACCCCCCACTCCCCACCCCCCCCCCCACCCCCCCACCCCCCCCCCCCCCCCCACTTACATCCCCAGAGAGCCCCCCCCCCCAGAGAGCCCCCCCCCCCCCCCACTTACATCAGGGTCCCCAGAGAGCCCCCCCCCCCCTTACATCAGGGTCCCCAGAGAGCCCCCCCCCACCCCCCCCCCCCCCACTTACATCAGGGTCCCCAGAGAGCCCCCCCCCCCCCACTTACATCAGGGTCCCCAGAGAGCCCCCCCCCCCCCCCACTTACATCAGGGTCCCCAGAGAGCCCCCCCCCCCCCCCACTTACATCAGGGTCCCCAGAGAGCCCCCCCCCCCCCCCCCCCCCCCACTTACATCAGGGTCCCCAGAGGGTCCCCCCCCCCCCCCCCACTTACATCAGGGTCCCCAGAGAGCCCCCCCCCCCACTTACATCAGGGTCCCCAGAGAGCCCCCCCCCCCCACTTACATCAGGGTCCCCAGAGAGCCCCCCCCCCCACTTACATCAGGGTCCCCAGAGAGCCCCCCCCCCCCCCCCCACTTACATCAGGGTCCCCAGAGAGCCCCCCCCCCCACTTACATCAGGGTCCCCCCCCCCCCCACTTACATTAGGGTCCCCAGAGAGCCCCCCCCCCCCACTTACATCAGGGTCCCCAGAGAGCCCCCCCCCACTTACATCAGGGTCCCCAGAGAGCCCCCCCACTTACATCAGGGTCCCCAGAGAGCCCCCCCCCCCCACTTACATCAGGGTCCCCAGAGAGCCCCCCCCCACTTATATCAGGGTCCCCAGAGAGCCTCCCCACTTACATCAGGGTCCCCAGAGAGCCTCCCCACTTACATCAGGGTCCCCAGAGAGCCTCCCCACTTACATCAGGGTCCCCAGAGAGCCTCCCCACTTACATCAGGGTCCCCAGAGAGCCCCCCCTTAAAATCAGGGTCCCCAGAGAGCCCCCCCTTAAAATCAGGGTCCCCAGAGAGCCCCCCTTGCTTTCACTTTAGCCTTAGTGACAAGGACAATGCATTTCTGGCGAGATTAACAGGTATTTTCTGCACTTGCTGGAATTGTTCTTAGCCTGAAAAATGAAAAATGAATGCAGGCACCACATTCAAGGACTGGTAAGCTGCAACACAATACATTTTCTATATTATTCTTGAGTCGGTGTTAACAACTGGGCAATAATGAACATTTGTGATTGTGAAGTGCTTGGAGAATTTTTCCAACATGTGATTAATTGTTCCTCCCAATGTGCACCCACTGCATTATGATTGAAGAGTCTGCTGAAAAACCCTGTCCCCATGAATTAAGAGATCATAATGCTTCTGTACACCCATTCTTAAAGAAGCTCTGCATGGGTTGAAATTCTGCCCGTTCAGTACGGACCGGACGGATTTCCATAATCACCCGATGAAGGAGCGCGCAGGTCGATAACGGACCTTGCGCATGCTCAGAAACGCGTAGTGCATCTCTCGCCCTGTCTCATCGCATAAGCTGCTTCCACGAGCCACACTCGTATGGCTGGATTTTGCTGAGCTCTCCCCCGGCATCCTCCTCTATTACAAACACCTTAGGAGCATACAGCCAACCTGGCGGCACAGCTGTGACCACTAATTGACTCCTAAGCAGACTACAGTGATCTTAATATGTAAGTGCTACTGTTTATTTGTGATTAAAGGGTATTTTGCTGATTGGCGCTGTTCTATTTCTCCTTTCTCCTGTACTGCTGAGCCGGCTTCACTCGTAAAGAAAAGCAGCCTTCAGCATAGAACCCGCCTCCCACCTGATGATGATCGATTCACCCATCAAGTGAAATTTCTATTCAGACTGCTGCACTTTTTTACATTTCCTGAAAGAACATTTATTTACTCTTAAAAAGTGGACTTGGTTGTTTTATTTATCTCAATTATACAGACTTCCCCCCCTGGACATCTCCCCTTTTTATATATATTTTTATTTCTACCCATACTAGCACACGTAGCGCCTGTGTCCTTTTTGTTGCGTCTGTTCCCATACGAGACTGTTTGTTGGATGTTACCCCCTGCAAATAAAAACCCTTCTTTCTAAAAAGGACTTTTATGGTGTCAGCGTCCAAAGTTGATGGGTACTAACCCTGGGAACCCCTAGACATGGAAGAACAGGCCAAGCGGAGGTAACCGGTAAGCCCAAAAGTCAAGGCCGCCCCATCGACGGTTAAGGCCGCTACACTAACAACTATGTAGTGCCTGCCTCATTGGATACAGAATGTGTATAGTTCGCAAAGGCAAAACAAAAAACTGAAATATTAGGATTTGGTAAATCTTAACTGTACAGAGCTTGTACATTTAGGTTGTACTCTGCGGTGCTCATTAGTAAGGCCCAGCTCTCCAAATTCCACAGACACTTCACTACCTTATTCAATAAAGTCTCAAAATACAAAAAGTCATTCTCCCTTTGCACAGCTCAAAAAAAAAATTAAAATCCTGGTTACATTTTTGGCAATCATAACCTGCCGGACAATCAAATATCAGTTTGTACTACAGCCTTCAATATAGTAGCAATAAAAAACAAGGCTTCCTTTCACTAGTCAGTTAAAAGCCATTTGTTCATTATATACCTTAACAGAGTTACCAAAGTCAGTTAGCTGCGGAGAGAAGGAGGAGGATGAGGAAGAGCAGAAGAGACAGCGGAAAGAATCCATTTGATGCATTAGAGGAGAGAGACAGATTCAATTAGTTAAATGAAAGACTCCAGTCCCTGTGGAAATGTATACACTCATGTCTAGTAGGAATATACAGCAACACACGATGAACATGTTATACAGCATAATGATAATGGCACATTAGTGAACAACAAATATATATATTTCAAAATGCCCAATATCTCTACAATGGTATAGGGAAGATGCGCTTTGGATTACCTTTTTTAATCCGTTTTTTTTTTTCATTAAACTGATTAATGGGGATCGGAAAGATTTTTTTGTTAGGAAGTGGATGGATATGTTCATTTTAAGATTTTATTTATATCATTGTAAAATAAGTAACCTTTCATTCAAGCTAACAATACATAATTACCGTATATACTCGAGTATAAGCCGAGTTTATCGGCACATTTTTTTGTACTGAATGTGCCCCCCTCGGCTTATACTCGAGTCAAGCACTTTTCTGCGGCAAAAAATAAAAAAAATTTCGACCCGACTTTGCGGCCTCATATCTCGGGGGCCACTTGATGCTAGGAACCCCAAATTTGGGGTGCTAACCCAACACTACAATATATCCAATATTTGGAGTTCCTAGCACCAAGTGGCCCCGAGATACAGGGCCGCAAAGTCGGGTCGGAAAATGTCACTCTGCTGCAGAAAAGTGCTTGACATTTTCCGATCCGAATTTGTGGCCCCGTATCTCGGGGCCACTTGGTGCTAGGAACCCCCAAATTTGGTGTGCAAACCCAGGTGGAACCAACACTACAACATATCCAAATTTGGAGTTCCTCACACCAAGTGGCCTCAAGATACGGGGCCAGAAAAGTCGGTCAACTGTGTCCATCTGCAGCAATGTTATTTTGGGACCCTTTGGGTCCAGAGACCCCATTTTGGCTGCAGCTAGGGGCATCTAGGAACCCTTAACTACCAAGTTGTAAGTTCGGGGGACCTATGGCTGCAAATGGGCACAGTGAGGCTGCAAATGGGCATTGTTGACCCTCTTTTCCACTTACAGTAGCCGCGCATTAATCACCCTAGGCTTATACTCGAGTCAATACGTTTCCCCATTTTTTTGTGGTAAAATTAGGTGCCTTGGCTTATATTCGGGTCGGCTTATACTCGAGTATATATGGTATGTTAAATTGTGACACTAAACTGAGTATTTATGAAGCTTTGCACTTGGCTATTGATGTTAATCAATGTAAATGTTGTCATATTAACACAGCTGCCAGTGTAAATCTGGCAATACATTATTTCTTAACCATTTTCCTTTAGATGTACCTTCAACTACCATATTTTCCGGCGTATAAGACGACCTTTTACAGTAAAAAAAAAAAAAAAAAAAAAAAAAATGGGCAAAGAGCGGGGGTCGTCTTATACGCTGGGTATAAAGCTGGGGTAATCATATGCCAGCCGCCCGCTGGATGTTAAGCCCTCCGGAGTGTGCGGTAATGCTGTATACATACAGTATACACCGCTGAGCCAATCCCGGCGAGCGATGTATTCTATTAATGAATACAGCGCCTGCTCGGATTGGAGTAACAACCTCTGCAAATCCGAGCAGGCTACATACAGTAGCCTGCTCGGATTGGCTGTGAGAGTCAGAGGCGCGGGCTGATGTTACAGCCTTTGCTAATCCGAGCAGGCATTGTATTCAATAATAGAATGCATAGCTCGCCGTGATTGGCTCAGGGCGGTATACTGCGAGACAGCATGTTAACCGGCGCCAACTTCGTGTCTGAACATACACTATTACCGCACAAGTGTGTCGTCTTATACAGCGAGTACAGCACAAAACCAAAGTTTTAAATCGAAATGTAGGGGGTCGTCTTGTATGCCGGGTCGCCTTATACGCCGGCAAATATGGTATGTACTGCAAGGGCCTGCCTAAAAATGCATACAATTGAAAGTGTTTAGGTTCTTCTCTAGTCATGTCATCATATATAATGCAGGACCTGTGGCCCCCGCTGGTTCTGCATTGTATGAAAAGGTCCTTAAATTAGTTCAGTCTGATTTTTTTTTTAAAGATCTTATACTTACCTACCCTGAGCAATCCCTTTGCACAGAGCAGCCCTGAACCTCCTCTTCTGGGGTCTCCCGCCAGCACTCCTGGCTGCTCCCTTCTGAGTGCCATCGTAGCAAGCTGGTTGCTGTGGGGGCACATGTGCGGGCTCGGCTAAAGATACACACAGCGCAGCTCAGCCATTCCCCCTTCCAACAGGATTAGGCTGACAGCAGCAGGAGCCAATGGGCCCCCACTGCTGCCTACATGTCCTGTGAGAAGGGAAAGAGCAGAGCGACTGCTCCCGAGCACAGTGCTGGATCATGATCGAGCTAAAAATAACTATTTAGGGAGGAGCTTATAACAGAAGGTTTTTGCAGAGAATATATGAAGTCAAAAAGGTTCTGCCTTCACAACCACTTTGAGGGTCTAACCACATTCCAGGGACTGGAGCAGGAGCCAGAAGAGCAGCATCTGCCACAGGCCTGATGAAGGATTCTTCTGCATTGTACCCATCTACACCAAACAAGCATTGAATATATGGGGGAGTTGGGGGTCAGGACAGAAAGCGATGGAAAGTTTCTCCAATTTTAGCAACATTAGCAAAGGTCAGAAATGGCAACAATGTTTTTCCTACTCTATGCCAGGGGTCTCAAAATGGCGGCCCTCTAGCTGTTGTGAAACTACAAGTCCCATGAGGCATTGCAAGGCTGACAGTTACAAGCATGACTCCCACAGGCAGAGGCACTATGGGACGTAGTTTCGCAACAGCTGGAGGCCGCCAGTTTGAGACCCCTGCTCTATGCCCTCCCTGCCTTGGGGGCACCATCACCCTCATTTCTTTCAGAATCAGGTATGTCTGGAAAAAAAGAAAAAAATCTTACAAAGATGTAACATTTTCCCTACACTATCTAAGAAAAAAATAAAAAACAAAAAGTTTTGCTGGAGTTGTGTTTTAAACAGTGGTTCTTTTAGACCTAAAGTCCATAAAATCCATCTAGCGCAGTGGTCATCAACCCCGTCCTCAGGGCCCACTAACAGGCCAGGTTTTATGTATTACCTTGGGGAGATGCAGACTAGAATACTGCAATCACTGAGCAGGAAATGATATCACCTGTGATGTATTTCAGTTATCTTGCAAACCTGGCCTGTTAGGCCCGGTTCAGAATGCTGCGGTGCGGGAGATCGCATATGATTCGCACCGCACTGCAGTTCAAATCATATGCGATCTCTGTGCGATGCAAATTCAGCCATACAGATAGTATGGCTGAATTCGCATCGCATTCGGCACAAACTCACACAGGACCCTTTTTTTCGGTCCTTTGCAGAATCGGATCGCATGGTGTTTTCACCATGCGATCCGATTCCTGTCCGAGTTTGCAGATCGCACTGCGATATGCGAGCTGCTATGGGGGTGTCATTAACATTTCATTGACACTCCCAGCAGCTCGCATAGGGCAGTGTGAACTGCCGCAGTGGAGTCGCAGCATTCCCGCACCACAGCAGTCTGAACCGGGCCTTAGTGGTCCCTGAGGACAGGGTTGATGACCACTGATCGAGGAAGGAATTCTACTTCTACCTTACAAATGCTCTCTTCCAGTCTGCAGCAGAGGCACAAGACATTCATCCTATTTCCAAAAACAGGAAATCTACATCTCACTCGCCTGGTGTGGAAATCGATGTCCAATGGTGTGACAAGCCCCATCTTTAAAGCGGCAGTAAACTGCTATACGCTTTTTTCTTGGCATAATGTGCTAGTATGCACAGATCGAAGTCCTTCTAGCGGCGCGCTGTCACCACTGGCAGGGCTTCCATCTTCCCCGTTCTTTCCGCCAGGTTCACGGACTCCGGCTGTCCGAGTGTCTGGAGTAGACATGTGCAATTAGTTTCGTTTTTTTCGTTCGTCCGTTTTCGTACGCATGAACGAATCGTTCGAAATCGAACGAATCCGAAAAACGAATTGTTCAAATCGTACGAATCCGATTAACGAATCGTTCAAATCGTACGAATCCGAAAAGCAACGAAAATCCGAAAAACCAAACAACGGAAATCCAAAAAACGAAAAAAGGAACAACGAAAATGAACGAAAAAAATTTGTACATTCGTAACTTTTTTTTTTTTGTTGAATTGGTAATTTTCCGTGTCCCTTACAATGGTGCTGCTTAACGTGCTTCGAATGGATTGAACAAAAAAATTCGTACATTCGTAACTTTTTTTTTCGATTCGTAACTTTTTTCTTCGATTCGTAATGAATGGATTGAACAAAAAAATTCGTACATTCGTAACTTTTTTTCGATTCGTAAATTATTAAAATGCAATAGCATACACATTACATAAAATTATGAATTATGCTCCGAATACGAATCTACGAATGTTACGAATAACTACGAATGCGTCTGAATTTTGAATAAACGAATGAACGAAAATTAAACTAAAAAAACGAATCAACGAAAAATAACTCTTACAAATGTACGAATTGTTACGAATACGAACACCGACGACTTACGAATGTATGAATCGTTACGAATCAACGGAAACGAAAAAAAATACATTTTTTTGTTGTGCACATGTCTAGTCTGGAGCCACGATGACATCACTCTCGTGCATACACCCAAGAGCCGCCATTTTATGACGCAGGACTCTGAAGGAACGGCCCGGGTGGCATGTTTAGGAGATATTTACAGTTCCTATAGGTAAGCCTTATAGGCAAAAATTATGCATGGACGTTTACTTCCACTTTAACTGAGAAGACTCTCCCTCTGCAATAACGGTATACAGTACTTTAGTCGTTTTAGAAATTACAGGGCAAGATTTACAAATTTTTATTTCAGAGTTGTAATTTTAACTTGCCATATGTAAAACAGTCATGCTTTTAAATTATATGTTTTGTAAAGAACGAAACGAATGTAGGCGATAATCCCTGACACAAGGATATGAAAAATACATGAAGCTTGTAAACAGCACACCGTATCACTCAAATAAAATTGATGCCTCATTTGTCCACACAATGCATGTAAAGTCTGCCCTGCCCAAAAGAGGCAAAAAGACACAACATGCATTATTAATAAGACCTAATCCCTCTTGTTGTGCTGGTGTGCAATATTCGGCTTTGTACCACACGAGTACCTTAATGTCTAAGCTAAAGTTATTGATCTTCTGCCAGCCAGCGTTCTCCAGATGGAAGTTGGCCCATCTCAGCAGCAGCTCTTCAGGGGACAATTTCATCAGATCCTCCAAGGTCTCTCCATCACGAAGCAAGGCAGCCAAGGCTGAAATGCACAAAACAGAATCAGCTGCATGGTAAACCCATTAATAAACAAAAGATTTTTCTTTTTCTTTTTAACCACTTCAATACCGGGCCTATTTTGTCCTATTTTCATGTAAACATAATTTTCTTGCTAGAAAACTACTCAGAACCCCCAAACATTATATAAGTTTTTTTAGCAGACACCCTAGGAATAAAATGGCGGTCATTGCAACTTTTTATCTCACACGGTATTTGCGCAATAATTTTTCGAACGCCTTTTTTTGGAAAAAGAAAGGTTTCTTGAATTAAAAAACAACAAAATAGTAAAGTTAGCCCAATTTTTTTTATACAATATGAAAGATGATGTTACGCCAAGTAAATAGATACCAAACATGTCACGCTTTAAAATTGCGCACAATCATGGAATGGCGCCAACTTTGGTACTTAATCTCCAAAGGCGACGCTTTAAATTTTATCCAGAGGAGGTCTAGTGCTAGAATTGTTGCACGCGCTCTAACGCACGCGGCGATACCTCACACGTGTGGTTTGAGCAGCGTTTACATATGTGGGCGGGACTTGCATGTGCGTTAGCTTCTGAGCGCGAGCTACCGGGGACAGAAAAAAATTTTTGGATCACTTTTATTCCTATTACAAGGAATGTAAACATCCCTTGTTATAGGAATGTATGTGACAGGTCCTCTTTATGGAGAGACCCCACATCTCTCCTCCAGGCTGAAAAGCATGAGATCGGTAAAAAATGTTTTACCGATCTCATGCCGACAGCCGCGATCGCGGCTTTGTTTACTTCCGGGTACCGGGCATAACGTCGCGCCCGTGCCTCCGACGCGGTCATAGAGATGACTGGTGACCATCTGGTCACTGGAAATCTCTATGCTCGTCATCCGGCGGTGAGCGATTCTTTCTCCGGGCCCCCGATGGCACAGGAGAGCCCGGAGAAGCACCGGATGGCGGCGGGAGGGGGGACGTCCCCTCCCGCTGCCTATAAGAACGATCAAGCGGCGGGACTGCCGCTATGATCGTTCTTATGGTGCACAGAATCGCCGGCCGGAAAGAATGATATCTGAATGATGCCAATAGCTGCACGCATCATTCAGATATCCCCACTCAAAGTCAAGGACGTCATATGACTTCCTATAGTGACATGTGCGGGCTCGCTCCCAAACCAGACTGTGTGCGTATACACACACACACACACACACACACACACACACACACACACACACACACACACACCACTTCCTTCTCATTTAAATTTGGATTGACAGCAGCGGGAGGGAGCCAATGATTACAATCTTTTTGACTTTAGAACCATTTTAAAGTATATAGTCATTTCCCCAAGAACAGGCAAGTCGCTTGTAACCTGAACCATTATCATATTACCTTCATTTCTGCTGATCTCAATGTCCGCAAACAAACCAATTTTAATAATCTGCCACAGGAGCCCCAGGACCAGGTGAGGCTTTCCAGCCTTCAAGTCTTCTGCTCCAATGTTAACCACATGACATCCAATGGCAGAAGCAGAGTTCAATGCCAAGTTCAAATTTTCCTGCAGAGAGAACAGGTTATGTGTGGTGGGAAAGGCTGTCTGTTTAAACAATTGAAGAAAAAAATTGAGAAAAGCACTTACAGTATCACATGACTTAACCACTTTCAGTGCAATTTAATTTAGAAGGGACAACTAGTGCAAACACAAAAGCAACCCAACTCTGAAGCTTCACACTTAACATCTGTAGCGGTGACACTTTTGCGAGGTGTCCGCTATGTGTAAATTTAGTTATTTTTCTCTCAGAACAGTAAAGGGGTTTTGTGAGTTAATTATGTAGGTTAACTTTGGCATCAGTTTGGCTGGGCTGTGTTGGGGTTCTGCCTGGTCATGTGTGCGGTTAGGTGCACATGACCGGTTCAGAACCAGGCCTGGTTGGACGTTTTAGGTATCAACATTCCCCGGAGCCAATCAGTGGGTTCGTTTGGCCCTGCTGAGACCTACTTAAAGCGGTTCTGCACTCATTTCATTTAGTAAATCTCTTTGCCTTCCAAATCAGGCAAAGAGTACTAAATGAAATGTTTTTTTTTTTTTTTTTTTTTTTTTACTTACCTTGTAATTGAACACTTTCGGTCTTCTCCCTCTGCGGCGGCGGGCGGGGTCTTGCGTCGATCGTCGTCACGCCGCACTGTCTCCTGGGATCTGGTGTCATTGATCCCAGGAGCCAGTGCGGGCATCTCCCGAAATCTCGCGAGATTTCGGCCACATCTTCCGAAATCTCCCGAGATTTCGGCCGCATCTGCCGAAATCTCGTGAGATCTCGGCAGATGAGCCGTTACTGCGCACGCGCGAGTAACGGCAGTGCATGCTGGGCCATCTAAAGTCCCTGTGGGTGTTTCACATGCCCACAGGCAAGATGGCCCCCAGCACTAAAGAAGAAGACGAGGAACTTCATCGGACGAAAACCGGCGGCGATCGAGATGGAAGATGGAACAGGTGAGTCCCCTAATAAAGGTAAGCACACTCTATATTACATCCTAAAAAAAAAATTTTTTTTTCAGAGTGCAGAACCGCTTTAAGATGCTGAAGTCACGTGTTCGGGGTTCGTTCTGCCAGAGTGGCCTGTTCCTGGATCTGGACAAGGGGTAGCCCCGCGAGGGGTCCTGATCACGGAGCGAAGGCCGCCCCGCAACATGGTCAGTTCTATTAGCCCCACAGACTCGCTTGGTCTGGGGCAAGGATCCATCTGTTCCCGAGTCTCGGAACCGGCTGGTCCGAGGCGCAGTAACTGAGGGAGGATTCAAGGTGCACTCTCAATTTGGAGGGGCATCGCAGCTCGTGTAAGCGACCGGAGGAGGACTCTTCAGAGGAGGGCCAACAAGCTGGCATCCCAAGAAGTGCCTGGTTGCTGGGTTGTCAAGGGCACTGAGGAATCCACGCTTTCCCAGTACTGCCGAGGAGACAGAGAACGTTACAAGTACTGAGGAAAGGTTCCTGTTCCACTTTGATTGCAACCTTTCTTCGAGGTCAGAGACTTTGCAAGTTCTGTATTCAAGTGCTGACTGCCATAATCTCTGGCTAGAGATTTGTTCAGCTTTGAAGCTCCCAGCTGCGAGTGGCTACTCTCTGGGTGTGCGTTATAGACTTCCTAATAGTCTGCAGTTCAAGGTGCCCGAGTTTCTTCACCCTTGCCATCTGTTCCCACATGAGACTGTGTCTGTTGGATGTTACCCCCGCAAATAAAAACCTTTCTAAAGGACTTTTAGGGTGTCAGCATGCCAAGTCATTGGGTACTAACCCTGGGAAAACCTAGATCTGGAAGAACAAGTTAAGTGGAGGTAACCGGTAAGCCCAAAAGACAAGGCCGCCCCATCGAGGGTTATGGTCGCTACACATCTAACCCAAATATCCCATTAATCTTAGCCTCTTAAGGTGTATTGTATACTTTGGATAGTGTGAGAAAGGGTTAGATGTTCTGTTGGAATCTTATTGATATCAGTTTACCCACAGGGGAGCTTTACCCCTCAATTTGCCCCAGTGACCATCATCAGCTGGCCAGAAATTGCGTAGAATAAATTTTTTTTTACAGTTGTAAAACGATCAGAAGGTAAGGGAACCTTCCACTAGGGATGTGTGCTCTAGCGACAACATGGGAGTTTCCCCTCATTTGGAGAAAACATATTTTAAATGGCCATGGACTTTATTTCTCAGAGACGCTTATCTACCTCCTCTATAATGGGGCAAAGAACTACCTCTGTCTGTACAAGGATGGGCCAAGATGCAATAGGTTTCCTTTCCCGTTTCACAAACTAGGTGTCCTTTCCCCCAATTTCCCCATTTTAGAATATCTAGTTATGCTTTGATTCTGTAAGACATTTTCACTGAAAAAAATCTGTTCATTTTCGTTTCATTCGTTTTTTTGCTTTTTTTGGAAATTCGCAAATTCTGAATTTTCACATTTCTATTTTTCGAATTTATGAATTTTCGAACTTTTCGGAATTCAAAGATTTGAAAATCCCAAAATTTGAAAATCTAAAAAAAAAAAAAAAAAAAAAGAAAATCAGTTTAATAAATAACTTAAATTAACGAATACGAATTTATCCAAAGTTACGAATTATCTGAAATAACGAATGCCGCATCTAAACAAATGAAAAAAGGTTTTTTTTATTTATTTTATTATTATATTGTTACGTTTCAATGGTTAGATGCGGCATTCGTTATTTCAGATAATTCGTATTTTCAGATAAATTCGTACTCGTTACGTTCACTAATAGACAAATTTGAAAGGAAATTTCAATACCTACAACAGGGGTCCTCAAACTATGGCCCTCCAGTTGTTCAGGAACTACAATTCCCATCATGCTTAGTCATGTCTGTGAATGTCAGAGTTTTACAATGCCTCATGGGATGTGTAGTTCCACAACAGCTGGAGGGCCGTAGTTTGAAGATCCCTGACCTATAATTTAATAGTTAGTTATTTCGAATTAAACAGATTTTCCTATTTTTTTCAGATTTTCGATTTTTCAAATTTCCGGAAATTCGGAAATTCGAAATTCGTAAATTAAAAAAATTCAGAAATTTAAAAATTCGGAATTAACGAATTTGTCAAAATTCGTTAAAAAATTAATTAGGAACTAAACGAATTGCACATGTCTAGATTCTGTCCAATTTAAAAGATCAAACAATGACTCCCAGTCAAAAAAAATGTGTTGACTGCTTTACACAACTATACAGGATGTTTTTGTGATGCAGAACTTAGAATCACTCTCTGAATCACTGATTTGCTTTGGGACTCCAATATCAATTTGGTGTTCAGTTAAATTCTGAGACTATTACAGTAAAAGCCAATCCCACTTATTGACTCACCTGGATGGTGAAAGCAGTTAGTTTCTTCTTGTTAATTGCTCTTTCATCAATAGTGTCAGGAACAGACAAGTTAACCATTTTACTGGAAACAAGAAAAAGGTATTATTCAGGTGCTTTGAAAAGTTCAGTTGAAAAGCAGTTGGGTTTTAGGCTAGTAAGTGCAACTGTGGCCAGGCTATGAGAATTCCAATTTTTACATACACTCATTCTGATCTCCAGTATGCATTGAGTAAAGCATAATGTACAAGATCAATTCCAAAAAAAAAAAAGTTGACACTGTAAAATCTACATAAAAAGTGTAATAGTTTGCAAATTTTATAAAACCCATATTTTATTCACAATAGAATACATATCAAATGTTTAAACTGGAAAAATGTTCCATTTTAAGAAAGAAATGAGGTCATTTTAAAGTTGATGGCAACATATATCAAAAAAAGTTAGGTCAGGGCAACAAAAAGCTGGCAACGTAATCGGTACTAATGAGGAAGAGCTGGAAGAATATTTTGCAACCAAAATATACCAGTTGCTGGGAGTTTTGGGAGAGGCATGTCTAGGGGTGCAACGGATCAAAAAACTCACGGATCGGATCGTTCCTCAGATCAGAGTCAAGGATCGGATAATTTTCGGATCAGCAAATAATTGAATTTGCAAAAACCTGTGAAAATTCCACCATATAGTCCCCACTGTAATATCCTTGTCATCTTCCCCACTGTAATATCGCCAAGTATGGCAGGGTATGGAGGGATGGCTGTGACTGCAATTGTCGCCAAGTATGGCAGGGTATCGCCAACCGATCTCTCCCCTCCACTGTACAGATCTGTACACAGAGGGGAGAGAGGAGCCGGCGCCATCTTGACGCCGGTTTGTTTACAAGTGATCGCTCCATCATTTGACAGAGCGATCACATTGTAAACGGCCGACGGGTGCACCAAGATGGCCGTCGCTACGGAGCTAGGCCGAAGCCGCTGCCGTTAAGGCCGAGGAGTGCTCCGCGGCGTGTGCTGATCCGAACAGGGTGACCCGTTCTGATCATGGATCGGTGACGATCCGTTGCACCCCTAGGCATGTCCCAATCTTGCCTGAGCATATGTTGCCCTAAAACCTGGACATATCTTTTAGTATTGATGGTGCCTTCCCAGATGTGCAAGCTGCCCATTCCATATATACTCCCCTGCTTTAAATTGGTAAATTAATTACAGTAGAACCATGGTCATGGTCAGTAACACCCTTTGGATTGCGGTAGCTTAGAGCTTATAAGTCTGTCTTACTTTTGTTGCCCATTTGCTTTGCACTAATCCTGAAAAGCTTACAGCAGGGCACCATGAGGTCACAGGGGTGTATGGCTGAAATAATGGTTAATGTTCCTCAACAAGCCCTAGCTTGACAATAACTGCATAGGACATACCTAGGCCCTGTCCACCGTGTTCTTGTTGGGCTCACCTAATGCCATGCCCACTGTCGCTCTGCTGTGATGAGTGAAATGATGGAAAATGTAGTTCCCTACAGAAGGTGCACCAGCTAGCACAGCTTTAGGAAATTAAATGCTATCTCTGCCAAACTCCTCCCAACATCAGTATCCCGCAGCAGAGGCATAGAAAGGTGAAGGGGGGAGTACAATTTTGATTCTTACACGGGTAAGAATTACTTTCATGCTGAAAGCATATATATGAGACTTATGGGTATTAATGGGTCCTAAATGAAAAGACATAATGCCTTTACTATAAGCAAAGAGCTCTAGTATTTTGGACTTTAAAAGGCACATCGGTAATAGGTCTAATAAGATTCATTTAAGAAGGTAGCAACAAATACAGTTACATGTACAAATAAAAGTGATAATGTTTGGACCCACAGACATATCTGACATCCTACAGTAAGACTCATAGCGTATAGAATACAAAACCAATAATTAGATGGCAATTGTGATGGATTCATTGGAAGTATGTCGAGTCTTACGGCAATGATGAGTCAGACGTGTAGGTCCAGATTTTTGGAATATTAGCTTGACATGTTCCGCGCCGGAGACGACGCTTCTTCAGGAGAAATTGACTCGTAGAGTTGTATATAGCGCAGGTAACAATTGCCGGATTGCTGGTAAGCAACCACAAAAACGAGGTTTTTGTACAGAAACCCCATACAGATATGTATTATATGTATTCGCCGTAGTAGCAGTGCTGTATAGCACTAGGAAGTAACCTGATGCCCTATGCTTTATGCTATCAGAGATTGCAGTCTATATGAAAACTGCTTTGGATCTGCCCACTGTTTAACTGGATTGCCATATACTTTATGCACTATTTCATCCACACACTGATACTTCCTCACAAGAGAGGTGTGTGGCGTCATTACATATCTGTATGGGGTTTCTTTACAAAAAAAAATAGTTTTTGTGGTTGCTTACCAGCAATAGTTACCTGCGCTATATACAACTCTACGAGTCAATTTCTCCTGAAGAAGCGTCATCTCCGGCGCGGAACATGTCAAGCTAATATTCCAAAAATCTGGACCTACACGTCTGACTCATCATACTTCCAATTAATCCATCACGATAACCATCTAATTATTGGTTTTGTATTCTATACTCATAAGTAGTCTTACTGTAGGATGTCAGATATGTCTATGTGTGGGACCAAACATTATCACATTTATTGTTTGTACATGTAACTATTTTTTGCTACCTTGTTAAAGCGGAGCTCCACCTGCACCAAAAATATTAAAAAAGTCATCAGCTACAAATACTGCAGCTGCTGACTTTTAATAAATGGACACTTACCTGTTCCAGGTTTCAGCGGTGTCGGCAGAATGTGACGAGCGACCGATTGTCTCTCGGCTGCCCCGCCGCCATCCTCTGTCGGGGAATCAGGAAGTAAAGACGCAACGTCTTCACTGCCCGGTTCCCTACTGCGCATGCGCGAGTCACGCTGCGCGTCTCTATTGGTCCTCGCTGTGTCCTGGGAACTGTGTTTCCCAAGACACAACGGGGCATCCTCGGATATGGGCGGGGATGTTAGTCCCGGAAGTGGGTGCAGATACCTGTATATACAGGTATCTGCACCCCCCTGAAAGGTGCCAATTGTGGCACCGGAGGGGGGGAGGAATCCGATAAGCGGAATTCCACTTTAGGGTGGAGCTCCGCTTTAAATAAATCTCATTTGTTAGACCTATTACATATGTGCCTATTAAAGTCCAAAATACTAGAGCTCTTTGTCTGTACAACCAATATCGGGACGTTGGCACATTAGTATCTTGTGCATTCGCAGTGTCACCCTGCGCCAGCACCTTTTAATCAAACAAAATTTCTAAGCCTTTACTATAAGGGCTAAACGATAAAATCTGCCACTATTCAAGCAACAGTAACTATAATAGCTTTTCCCATTTAACACATTTAAAGCAAAGTACACTCACTTCTACTGAGACACGTTTCAGTAATGTAGCACAAGCACACTTCTATAGTATATATATTAGAACATGAATAAAGATAATTCTCTAAAGGGCAAGCTGCTTCACAAATACTCAGGCTCTTCATGAATACTCACCAAAGCACAATGCCATCTCCAAGTGCCCGGAATAGGTCATTGGTGTTTGGATTCATGGGAAGGACATGTTTGCAGTCTGGGTCATTCTCTAAGGCTTTATTTATCCAGTTGACAAAGGCATATTTCTCCTCCTCTACAATAGACCACAAAACTTGTATGAACGACAGACAACACCCAAATCTCCAGTCTAATTAAATCTAAGTATATTGTTTTAACATGTAATATCGCTGAAACCATAAAAACGTAAACAATCATCACTACATCCCCTGTAAGCTGAGAGCCAACATAATTTATTAACAACTTTATCAAGTAATAATTTGGTTCATGCGCTTTGAGACCCTATGCTGACAAAGAACAGGGGCAGAGTGCTGCCATTGCATCACAACGTACTCAAAACTGTATGGTGCAAAATCTGGTGCAGCTCTGCATAGAAACCAATTAGCTTCCAGGTTTTATTGTCAAAGCTTAAAAAGGAATAGTATGGCCAAAGCTCGTTTGGCTGTACTTCTCCTGTGACCCGTTTTCAGCAGAAAGCGACCTGAACTCCGCTCTCTGCCAACGTCACCAATGTCAGTCCAGGCAACGCATCATCCCGATAATGGAAGTCTGGATCCGCCAGGTGCATGGACTGACACCCATCTCAGCGAGCCACTGAGAGCCTGAGCCGGCCACTCCACCGCCTCCACAGCTCAGCGCTCCAGTAAGTGAGGAGGGAGAACAGCAGAGAGCTGTGACTGAGTGTACAGTTTACCGGCTTAAGGACCGCCTCCTGCACATTTACGTCGGCAGTGACCCCGGCCGCGGGACCAGGGGACCCGATCGCCACTGGTGTCCCGCGATTGGGTCACAGAGCTGAAGAACGGGGAGAGGTAAGTGTAAACAAACCTCTCCCCGTGCTTCCTAGTGAGACTGACACTGATCGTCTGTTTCCCGTCATCGGAAAAGACGATCAGTGATGTTGAACGCCAAGCCACGCCCCCCTACAGTAGAAAAAAAACACACGTCACACTTAACCCCTCCCCTAGTGGTTAACTCCTTCACTGCCAGTGTCATTTACATAGGAATCAGTGCATTTAAATAGCACTGATTGCTGTACAAGTGACAATGGTCCCAAAAATGTGTCAAAAATGTCCGATGTGTCCGCCATAATTTTGCAGTCACAATAAAAATCGCTGATCGCTGCCATTACTAGTAAAAAAAAAAATAAAAAAAAAAAAAAAGCTATAAAACTATCCCCCATTTTGTAAACGCTATAACTTTTGCGCAAACCAATCAATAATCACTAATTGCAATTTTTTTTACGAAAAATATGTAGAAGAATACGTATCGGCCTAAACTGAGGGAAAAGAAAATTTTTTTTTTATATATTTTTTGGGGATATTTATTATAGCAAAAGGAAAGAAATATAGAATTTTTTCAAAATTGTCGCTCTATTTTTGTTTATAGCGCAAAAAATAAAAACTGCAGAGGTGATCAAATACCACCAAAAGAAAGCTCTATTTGTGGGGAGAAAAAAAAAAAAAGGACGCCAATTTTGTTTAAAGCGACGCAGTGCCAAATCGCAAAAAGGGGCCTGGTCCTTTGGCTGCAAATTGGTCCGGGGCTTAAGTGGTTAAGGGAGCTCTGAAAACTGAGGTGATCGATCGCTTGGTTCTCAGTGTGGAGGCGGCGGGGAACAGATGTGGCATCGGACCCATGCTGCATCCACCTAGGTAAGTTTTAATTTAACAAGCTGAAACTAGAAGCCGATTGGCTACCATGCACAGCTGCACCAGATCCTGAGTGCTTAAGTTTTAGCAAAGCTCTTCCTGTGTGGAGAGTAGTTGCAAATCTGAAGGTAGATAGATAAAACTTTATAGGCAAAAAAAAGAATTTCGTTTTATTTTTTTTTTTTTTATTTTTTAATGTGCTTACATTATATGGACAGCCATTTTTTAATTTTTTAATTTTTTTGAATTGTAAAAGACATTCGTAAAGACATTCTGCTGTAAAGTACTGGTAATTATAAGATAATGTTTTCTCAAATTGTTTGAAAAACCAACCACATACTTCACTGGCAGCGCACATCAGCGGCATTTCCCTGAATAGCATGGCAGTTACTACTG